>VWZI01008390.1:78440-99358 GCA_013396835.1 Psilopogon haemacephalus
CTATTCTATTCTATTCTATTCTATTCTATTCTATTCTATTCTATTCTATTCTATTCTATTCTATTCTATTCTATTCTATTCTATTCTATTCTATTCTCTATTCTATTCCATTCCACTCTATTCCATTCCATTCTATTCCATTCCATTCCATTCTATACTATTCCATTCTATTCTATCAGAGCAAGACAAAGGCAAAATTAGCAGTCTGTGCAGACATCCCTGAGAACAGACTTTGTAAGACTGCCTGTCTTACAAAGAGAATCAAACCCTGCACGCGGAGGCCTGTGGACAGATTGTTGGGCCTGGATTAGCCACAGCAAAGACACTTGCAAAAGCAAACTTCTGTGATTAATTTCTGCAACAGGGTTAATGCCCTTCTGCCTAGGCCTTTTTAAGTCAACACAAATGGCTGAGAGGTCTGATGCCCTGAGTCTTCTATGGAAAATTAAACATAATTATAAGCATAGTGTTTGTGATTAAGGATCCTTTGACTATATACCAGATTCTCTGCTTTATCTGTAGGGATACAATCTCCTTTGAAACCCCCTTTAGACTCATTTCTACATGGACATATATGAGAAACACAGTTAAGTGATGCAAGGAGTTAAGTTTGTCTTCTAATTGCCTCAATATTAGTTTGTCCCAAGGTGTTTTCACACCATTGTTCCAGGGGGATCATTGCTTACCTACAAGACCACAAACTGTGACTGTAACAGCTGATAACCAGACAAGGCCACACATCCTGATCTCGAGTGTCTGGATCCAAGCTGGGGCTTGCTTTGACTAGTTTTCGTGGGTCTTCTGATGGAGAGGACCCTAAAAGATGTGTGACACAGCAGCTTAGGGGCAAAACAGCACATAGAATCATAGAACGGTTTAGGTTGGAAGGGACCTCAGAGATCATCTGGTTCCAACTCCCCACCATAGGTAGGGACACCTCCCACTAGAACAGGTCACTCATGTTTGCCTTCTGTGGTGGTTTAGAAACCACCTCCCCACACTATTGGAATTTCCCAGACCAGCTCAGATGGGTTGGAAGTAAGATGGATCTATATTTACAAGCATATATATATATATATATATATATATACAGAATATCTTTACAAGTATTTACAACTATATATGAATTAGAAATAATACAGAAATCCAAACTCCCTCTTGGACAAGGGAAACTGCCCAGAAGGGACTCAAAGCCTCTTTCTCTCTCTTCCTTCCCATACAGAAACCAAAACAACCATCAAAGCTTACTTGTTATCTGGTTAGCCAAGGTTAGTGGAGCGGAGCAAAGGAGAAGCGAAGAGAAGCATCATCACAGGATCACAGAGATCAGAGGTTGGAAGTGACCTCCAGAGATCAAGTCCAACCCCCACCCTGCCAGAGCAGGACCATAATCTGGTGCAGATCACACAGGGATGCATCCAGATGGGTCTTCAAAGTCCCCAGAGCAGAGGACTTTACAACCTCTCTGGGGAGCCTGCTCCAATGCTCGGTGAAAACTTAATGCTCTCTGCTATGGTATTGGGGAAATTGCTGCTTTAAGAAGGTTGACAAAGGAAACCTGAATAGTCAAGAGAGAAGAAAATCTTGCTGAGAAAAACAAGCAGCTTCCTCTGCAATAATACTGCTAGAATATTTGTAGCTCATGCACAGCTGAGCCTGTTGGGATGAGGAATCACAGAATCACAAAATTAACCAGGTTGGAAAAGACCTTTGAGATCATCAAGCCCAACCTAGCACCCTCTAATTAACTAAACCATGACATTGTCTCATCCAACCTCCTAGAAGTCCCATTTTGGCTTTTTATCCCTTTTAGCAAACCACACAGACTTCATTATTACTTTCTTTTTACAACTCATGATCTAATTTCTCTCATTACAATATTCAAATTAACCTCAAAGCAGCACACCTTCCCAAGGAACCTTCTATAATGGTCCCAGGAATGATCCCAGGAACCTTCTATAACCATGGCAACTGAAGAGAAGACTGTGATCGTATATGGGAATGGAAAAGGTATAAAACCTCAAAGGCAAGAGGGAAGTTTGAAGCTTCCCCACTGATCAAGATCTCTAGGGTCAGTGAGACATCACCACTGGATCCACAGTGGTAACCATCTTTGCTTTTGCTATTTCTTGATTTTTTTTCCCCTCCTATTCTGTATTTCTAACTTTTCCTCTTGCACGCTTCAGCAAAATAAAATTCAAATGTTCTTCTCAAACCAACCACTTGGTTCCTTCTTGGTTCCATTCAGAGGATCCATAAAAGAACCATCCCTTCTGCAAAAGCAGATTGATACAAGTGATGATGAAATAAAGAAGCTATACAAATATTTTTAGAAGAGGTACCCTTGAAAACACATTCTATTCCTCTCCCTTATCTGTCACCTGCCACCTTAAGAAAGCCCTCGAGTCCTCAATATAGGAAGGACATAGATCTGATGGAACAGGTCCAGAGGAAGGCCCTAAAAATGATCAAGGGTTTGGAGCACCTCTGCTACAAAGACAGGCTGAGGGAGCTGGGGTTGTTCATCCTGGAAAAGAGAAGGCTACAGGGAGACCTAACAGTGACCTTCTAGTACCTGAAGGGGACTTCACAAGAAGGATGGAGAGAGACTCTTCAGAAAGTGGCATCCCTCAGGAGTTGGTGCTGGGACCAGTGTTGTTTAACATCTTTGTCAGCAACATGAACAGGGGAATTGAATGCATCCTCAGCAAGTTTGCAGATGACACCAAGCTGTGTGGCACAGTCAACTTGCTAGAGGGCAGGGATCCATCCAGAGGGACCTGCACAGGTTGCAGAGGTGTGCCCAGGCCAACCTCATGACATTCAACAAGGCCAAGTGTAAGGTCCTGCACCTGGGTGGGTGCAATCCCAAGCAAAACTCCAGGCTGGGTGGGGAATGGCTGAGAGCAGCCCTGAGGAACAGGACCTGAGGGTCTGGGGTGATGAAAAGTTCAACATGAGCCAACAGTGTGCGAGTGTGACCCAGACAGCAACTGTGTGCTGGGCTGCAGCAAGAGCAGTCGTGGCCAGCTGAGCAAGGGAGGGGATTCTCCCCCTCAACTCTGCTCTCCTCAGATCACACCTGCAGCACTGTGTGCAGTTCTGGAGCCCGCAACACAAGAAGGACATGGAACTATTGGAGAGAGTCCAGAGGAGAGCCACGAAGATGCTGAGAGAGCTGCAGAAGCTCCACTATGAGGACAGGATGAGAGAGTTGGAGCTCTGCAGCCTGGAAAAGAGAAGGCTTTGAGTAGCCTTCCAGTATCTGAAAGCAGCCTACAGGAAGGCTGGGGAGGGGCTATTCACAAGGTCTTGTAATGACAGGATGAGGAGGAATGGGTTTAAACTGGTGGAGGGGAGATTTAAATGGGATGTTAGGAGGAAGTCCTTCGCAGTGAGGGTGGTGAGACAGTGGCGAGACAGTGGCACAGGTTGCCCAGGGAGGTTGTGGCTGCTCGCTCCCTTGAGGTGTTCAAGGCCAGGCTGGATGAGGATTTTGAGGGACCTGTTCTAGTGGGAGGTTTCCCTGCCTATGGCACAGGGGGGTTGGAACTGGATGATCCTTAAGGTCCCTTCCAACCTTAACTATTCTATGATTCTATGAAAGGCCTGCATTGATAGGATGAGGGGATATGGCTTCAAACTAGAGAAGAGCAGAGTCAGAACGGATTTGAGGAACATGTTCTGCACCACGAGGGTGATGCAATATGGGAACAGGTTGCCCAGGGAGGTGGCTGGGGCCCCATCCTGGAGATGTTCAAAGTGAGGCTCAACAGGGCTCTGGGCAATCTGATCTGGTTGAGGATGTCCCTGCTGACTGCAGAAGGGGCTGGACTGGATGAGCTTTGGAGGTTCATTTCAATCCAAGCCATTCTGTGAAAACTATTTGGCCTAGTGTGTTGGTTTGAGCTAATTGGAGAATTTGTGTGAAAAATTAGACTGCTGCCTGAGAGTGAGAAATTAAACACTGTGTCCCTTCACCCAGTTTTGAATGAGAGAGAAGAAAGAAGGTTGTTTTAGAATGTTCCCAAAACATCCAGATAAGCCAGTGTGCTTGCGCAGTTCAGTCGGCTCTGGGTCCCGGGCAGGCTTCACCAGCTTCTTTCCTTTGTCTCTCTGCCTTTGAACTAATTCAGAGTAAAATTACTAAAACCATTCATTCCTTCCTGCCACTAATCTTTCTGACCGATCTTCAGCTTATCTGCAGCATCATCAAGTGGTGAGATAAGGCTGGGGGGAGGAGGGAGAGGTGGTACAGGGGAGTTTGGTTTCCCTCTCTTGGGGATTTTGGTCTCCAGGAGGGGTGTGGTGTCTGTATTTCTTTTTACTGTATATTTCTGTAAATATCTGTTATATCTTGTAAATATTTGCTTGTATATTTGCATTGCTGTAAATATAAGCTTCATTTATTAACTTCCAGTGTGTTTTTTCTGAGTTTTAGCCGGGGTTCTAAAAGGTGGGGGGGCAGGTCACTGCAAACCCACTACACCTAGCTACTGACCATGCAGTATCAAGCACACTGTAGATGTTACTGAAACAAAAGAGACAAATCAGACAGGTTGGGTTTTTTAATACTGCCTCATGTCAAACCTCAGTAGGGTGCAACCCAATAGGTTGGCCACTAGATAGCTGAATTTACAAAGTGCATGAAGAACTTCAGGAGCTAACTTCAAAGGACGGAAAATTTTGTGCTCTAGTCACCAGTCCAGTGGCACCAAAGTTAACTTAGTCTGTGGGCCAGACAATCAGGCCAGCATTCATCAAATTACTCACAGTTTCAAATGGCCTGGGAAATGGAATAAAATGCCAATTACATTTCCTTTATCACTATTTAGCCAAACAGAGCGATCTAAACTGCTAAGGACTGTACATCTGCTCTATCTATCAAGCATATGCAGTACTAACAAATTAACAAAAGAGAAAAATTCCCCAAAACAGAGTCACTCGTGCACCAATGAGCAGCTGTCACTTTGGAACTCCTCAGGGCAACCTTCAGTGCATCTGTTATGGTAGAAAACTCATCGGAGTATTTTTAGCTGGAATGTAACATATTAATGCAGCTGGGAAAACTGTGACTGAAGTAAGATAGAATCATAGAATGGTCCAGGTTCAAAGAGACCTCAAAGATTATCCAGTTCCAACCCCCCTGTGCCATAGGCAGGGACACCTCCCACTAGATCAGGTCACTCAGGACCTCATCCAGCCTGGCCTTGAACACCTCCAGGGAGGGAGCAGCCACAACCTCCCTGGGCAACCTGTTCCAGTGTCTCACCACCCTCACTGTGAAGAACTTCCTCCTAACATCCCGTTTAAATCTCCCCTCCACCAATTTGAACCCATTCCCCCTCATCCTGTCATTACAAGATCTTGTGAACAGTCCCTCCCCAGCCCTCCTGTAGGCCCCCTTCAGATACTGGAAGGTTACTATAAGGTCTCCTCGAAGCCTTCTCTTCTCCAGGCTGAAAAGTCCCAACTGCCTCAGCCTATCCTCATAGCAGAGGTGCTCCAGCCCTCTGAGCATCTTCGTGGCTCTCCTCTGGACCCTCTCCAGCAGTTCCATGTCCTTCCTGTGCTGGGGGCTCCAGAACTGCACACAGTACTGCAGGTGGGGTCTGAGGAGAGCAGAGTAAAGGGGGAGAATCACCTCCCTTGCCCTGTTGGTAATGCCTCTCTTAATGCAGCCCAGCACACAGTTGCTGTCTGGGCTGTGTGTGCACACTGTTGGCTCATGTTGAGCTTCTCATCCACCCAGACCCCCAGGTCCTTTTCCTCAGAGCTGCTCTCCAGCCACTCACCACCCAGCCTGGAGTTGTGCTTGGGATTGCAGCGCCCCAGGTGCAGGACCTTTCACTTGGCCTTGTTATATTTCATGAGGTTAGCCTGGGCCCACCTCTCCAGCCTGTCCAGCCTATCTTTCAGCCAAGATAGGATGAAAGAATTCCTGAAAAATGCAGGCTAATCATGTTAATAATACGAATATAACCTTGTGACATGGCCACAGTCATGGAAGGATAAAGGACAAAATATTCCTCTCTTACAGTTAAATCTGACTGTTATAATAAAGAAAAGCTTCCAGAAATGGCTAAAGCTCTTAGTCATATAATTACAGGTAAAGTTACTCTCTCCCCATGATCTAAGAATTTAATGTTCAGTTAGGAAAATATGCACATTACAAACCTTTCTCTCTTTTTTTTTTTCCCTTCAGAAATCAACAACAATGAGATTTTTTAGACAAAATATGGGTTATAGAAAGCTTTCATTATTATCCTCATACAGAGAAAGGCAACGCGATACACAACACTGAGACACCAAAAATACTTCCAACCCTTACAGAGGCAGGAGGGAGAGCTTTAAATATTCCAGGGGAAGGTGTCCCTGCCTATGGGACTCGATGATCTCTAAGACCCCTTCCAACTAAAACTCTAAATTGCTGTCTACAACTACCTGAAGGGAGGTTGTAGGCAGGTGGGGTTGGTCTCTTCTCCCAGGCAACCAGCAACAGAAAAAGAGGACACAGCCTCAAGCTGCACCAGGGCAGGTTCAGGTTGGATGTTAGGAAGAAGTTCTTCACAGCAAGAGTGATTTGCATTGGAATGGGCTGCCCAGGGAGGTGGTGGAGTCCCCATCCCTGCAGGTGTTTAAAAGGAGACCGAATGAGGCACTTAGTGCCATGGTTTCGTTAATTAGAAGGTGTTAAGTGATAGGTTGGTCTTGGTGATCTTGAAGGTCTTTCCAACCTGGGTAAATCTGGGAAACGCATATGGGAATGCCTGGCCATCAGCAGAAGACTCTGCAAACTAATGCAGCCTGCAAGTTATAAGGCAGGAGGGAAAAGGATTAAAGCACAGCCATTGACAACAAGCCTTTAGTCTTTTTAATTTTTGGTTTTGGCCTATTTACTACCTCCTTAAGGGACAAACACAACAATATGCACTGTGGGAAAGTGTGTGCAAGAAAATTACTCCTCCTTGCCCAGCTTGTCTGCAAATGACAGGCAGGATTGTTCCCTGCCTGCAATGCAGGGGCAGGAACACAGCCAGGGGCAGTGTTGCAAGGGGGCAGAGGTCTGTCCAGGACCCTGTTTTACCTCAGCAGCACAGCACACTGTCAGAGTTTTAAAGACTAGTGTCTCAATTCTAAATTGTAAATTAAATTTTTGGAGAGAATTGGAAAGTACTTCTCAAAGGAGGCTGAACAGAATATAAAAGATAAATTTATCTCATTTCAGTGGTTTGTTATTTTTCCATATAATCTGAACGTTCAGAGTGTTCTCTCTCTTCTTGCTTGCCTCCTTTTCCCACTTTCTCTCCCTTCTTGCCTTGCCTGCTCTGCACCCACCATTTGTTAAGGCTATTGGCAAGACTGGGAGCCTACATCTTTACAACCTCCTTTCAAGCAGCTGTAGAGAGCAGTAAAGTCTACCCTCAGCCTCCTTTTTTGTAGACTAAACAGCCCCAGTTCCCTCAGCTGCTCCTCACAGGACCTGTTCTCCAGGCCACTCATCACCTTAGGTTTCACCTCAGCAGCACAGCACACTGTCAGAGTTTTAAAGACTAGTGTCTCAATTCTAAATTGTAAACTAAATTTTGGAGAGGATTTCAAAGTACTTCTCAAAGGAGGCTGAACAGAATATAAAAGATAAATGTATCTCGTTTCGCTGGTTTGTTATTTTTCCATATAATCTGAACGTTCAAAGTGTTCTCTCTCTGCTTGCCTGATTTTCCTACTGTTTCTCTCCCTTTTTGCCTTGCCTGCTCTGCACCCACCATTTGTTAAGGCTATTGGCAAGACTGGGAGCCTACTTCTTTATAACAGGCTGCTGTAGATAGCAGTAAGGTCTACCCTCAGCCTCCTTTTTTGCAGACTAAACAGCCCCAGTCCCCTCAGCTGCTCCTCACAGGACCTGTTCTCCAGGCCACTCATCACCTTAGGTGTCCTTCTCTATACCCACTCCAGTGCCTCGATGTCCTTCCTGTACTGCAATGCCCAGAACTGAGGACAGCAGTGGAGGTGTGACCTCAACAATGCTGAGTGTAGATGAACAATCATCTCCCTGCTCCTGCTGGGAATCAGCAGGGCTGGAGAGCATAGTTAGGTAAGAGGTTAGATGTTCTCCTGGGCTGCATCAGGAGAAGTGTGGCCAGCAGAGCAAGGGAGGTGATACTCTCCCTCTACTCCAGGTAAGACCCCACCTGTTCTCTGCATCCAGTTCTGGAGCTCCTATTAGAAGAGGGATGTGGACATGCTGGAGTGTGTCCAGGGAAGGGCCACGAAGATGCTCAGAGGGCTGCAGCACCTCTGCTGTGAGGACAGAGTGAAAGAGTTGGGGCTGTGCAGTTTGGAGAAGAGGAGGCTCCCAGGTGACCTTCTCGTGGCCTTCCAGTATCTGAAGGAGGCCCACAAAAAAGCTGTGGAGGGACTTTTTAGGCTTTCAGGCAGTGAGAGGACTAGGGGCAATGGAGCAAAGCTGGAGGTGGGGAGATTCAGATTGGATGTAAGGAGGAAGTTGTTCAGCATGAGATTGATGAGAGCCTGGAATGGGTTGCCCAGGGAGGTGGTTGAGGCCCTATCCCTGAAAGTGTTTGCAGCCAGGCTGGCAGAGTCTGTGGGCAGCCTGCTCTAGAGTAGGGTGTCCCTGGGCATGGCAGGGGGGTTAGAGCTAGATGATCCTTGTGGTCCCTTCCAACCTTGACTTCCAACCTTCTATGATCTGTCACAACAATGCTGATCCCCAGCAATCTGCCCTAAGCTGTCAGCACCATTTGCAAGTGTTGTGCATATCTACTGCACTCAAGTTGGGTAGCCATGAGCCTCTTTCTTTTATTTAAAATAAATGTTTTTTTTGGTTGGTTGGTTTTTGGGTTTTTTTGCCTTGAACAGATTTCTAAAGCTTAACATGACAAAAATTATATGCATGTCCTAATGTACATGTCCTGTGGCTGGTTTTCTGTGACCTTTCAGCACTTCAGGGATCCGCAGGAAAATACTATATTAGGAGTGGAGTCAGGAAAAACAACCACATTTTGGGGCTGAAAATAAAGTATGCCTTAGAAATGAGCACTTTATGGTACACTTTTAAATGTTGATAACTGCAGGGAAAAAAAAAAAACCAAAACTCTTAGTCAATGAACAGTTTAGATATTTTTTAAACATACAAGCAGTTAGTAGTAGTCCTTAATTCTTTTGGCATCTCAGCTGGACAGACCCAACAGGCAGGCATCTCATAGAATCATAGAATGGTTTAGGTTGGAAGAGACCTTAAAGATCATCCAGCTTCAACCCCCCTGTGCCATAGGCAGGGACACCTCCCACTAGATCAGGTCGCTCAAGACCTCATCCAACCTGGCCTTGAACACATCCAGGGAGTGAGCAGCCACAACCTCCCTGGGCAACCTGTTCCAGTGCCTCGCCACCCTCACTGGAAAGAACTTCCTCCTAACATCCCATTCAAATCTCCCCTCTGCCAATTTGAACCCATTAATCTCGTCCTGTCATTACAAGACCTTGTGAACAGTCCCTCCCCAGCCTTCCTGTAGCCTCCTTCAGATACTGGAAGGTTACTATAAGGTCTCCTGGAAGCCTTCTCTTCTCCAGGCTGAAAAGCCCCAACTGTCTCAGCCTGTCCTCATAGCAGAGGTGCTCCAGCCCTCTGATCATCTCATCATCTCATGGACCACTGAGGACAGAGGAATGAGGGCACCAATGATTGTCACCAAAAAGCAGGGAGAAACAGATCTGTGGGCAGGATGAGTGAGTGGTTTGGCACCAAGGTGACAGCTGGAGAATTTTAGCTGGAGAATCAGGTGCAGAAAATGGCTGCATTTTCAGGGTATGCTGAACCATAAAAGAAGACAAGTTTGTTATGATTGATATGACAGGACAGGAGATTCCAGCATCCTTCCATTTATGGACTCTTTGGTTTGCATTTCTTTCCTGCTGGGAAGCAAACACTAGTGGGAATAAAAACTGTCCTGCACAGAGCAGTTAAACATAGAAACATAGAATGTCAGGGGCTGGAAGGGACCTCGAAAGATCACAGAGTCACAGATAATATCTGGCTGGAAGAGACTTCCAAGATCATCTGATCCAGCCCATTCCCTGCCAGAGCAGGATCACACTGGAACACATCCAGATGGTTCTTGAATATCTCCAGAGAGGGAGACTCCACAACCGCTCTGGGCAGCCTGTTGCAGTGCTCTGTCACCTTCACAGTGAAAAAATTCTTCCTCAGGTTCACATGGAACCTCCACCCACTGGCCTTTGTCCTGTCACTGGGCATCACTGAGAAGAAGCTGGCTGCATCCTCCTAGCACTCACCCCTAACATATTTATAAACATTCACGAGGTCACCTCTGAATCTCTTCCTCTCCAAACTAAAGAGCCCCAGCTCCCTCTGTTTCTCCTCATAAGGAAGATGCTCAACTTCCTTCATCATTTTTGTGGCTCTGTGCCGGACTCTCTCAAGCAGCTCCCTGTCCTCCTTGAACTGGGGGGCCCAAAACTGGACATAATACTGCAGATGAGGCCTCCCAAAGGGCAGAGTAGAGGGGATGGAGAACTTCCCTTGACCTACTAACCACAGCCCTTCTAATACACCCCAGAATGGCTTTGGCCTTCCTGGCCACCAGAGCACACTGCTGGCTCAGGGCCATGCTTCCACCCACCAGGACTCCCAAGTCCTTCTGCTCTTCATTTCTCTCCAGCAGGTCAGTCCCCAACCTATACTGATACATGGGACTGTTCTTTCCCAGATGCACAACTTAAAATATGTTCACACCACAAACAACCACCGGATTTTGAGACTATTTACCCTCAAGTGTTATCTCACATAGTGACTACATGGACATTTGTGCAGCCTTGCTGCTTCTTGTGAGGAGGAATGTACTGCCTTCAGCAGCCAAGTCTGCCAAGCCAAGTCTGGCACCTGGATGACATAATTCAGGCTTGAGTGCAGCTCTGCCCCTAAGGGTCTGCTGAGTCATGGAACTCTGAGAAGAAGGGATGGAGAAGAGCAGAAATGGGAAAGAGACCTCTGACTTTGCAGACAAGTCCAGCTGCTATCAGCTCCTTCCTCCTACAAAGTGAGAGGGCAGAAGCCATAGGTAGGTTCTGAGGTTCATGAGCTTTCAGTTTTCTGGTCAGAATCCCATCAAGTGCTGTGCCACAGTGTACTTTTTTTCCCAACTCCTCAGCTTCAAAATTTATCAAAATAACCTTAAACTGACAAGCTACTTAGATAGCTTCCCTCTTCACCTCCAGGTTTTAGGCATGAGAATTCTGCCTCATCTTGCTGCAAGAGCACCCAGCCTCTGTCTTCTGACAGTCGTTGGCTCCCAGGCTGTTGTGCAAGCTGTCTTTGCAGCCTTACAAACTCTCAGCTGCATGGTAGCAAAGCGAACATCTCGTCCTTACTCAATCATCCTGTGCTTCTGTAACAAGTCCTTCCAGACAGCCCACTGCCCACGCAGAGGCATTGGTAGGAACAGAAAAATCATACACTCAGCAGGGGGCTCTAAACTAGATCTGAACTAGAAAAACTGGAAGAGAAATAGTAGCTGTAGTAGTAGGTTTAAAAGTTGTGAAACACGAGTTGATTGGAAATCTGATGTTTTGCAGGAGAATCCAATTGAGTTCTTTTTTTCTTTAATCCAAACTTGAATGAATCTATGGAAGCTCCTTCCAACCCCTAACATCTTGAGATCTTGCGAATTCAGGAAAGCCCTGAGGGCTACACTAACCACGCCAAACAGGCATTCAAATCAATGCCCTCTGTCCTTACAATCTGTGAAAACCAATGAAGACGGAATTTCCAGGTAAAAGAAAAGGCACTTTGTTCTCCAGACTAGATTCCAGCACATAGAACAGACTGAACATCAGTGTCCAGGGTTTTAGCCACAAAAAGCCAACTGTGTGCTGGGCTGCAGCAAGTGCAGCATGGTCAGCAGGGCAAGGGAGGGGATTCTGCACCTTTGCTCTGCTCTCATCAGACCCCACCTGGAGTACTGTGTGCAGTTCTGGAGCCCCCAACACAAGAAGGACATGGAACTGGTGGAGCCAGTCTAGAGGACAGCACAAAGATGCCCAGAGGGTTCTGCTATGAGGACAGGCTACGAGGGTTGGGGCTCTGCAGCCTGGAGAAGAGAAGGCTTCAAGGCTTCCAGTATCTGAACGGGGCCTACAGGAAGGCTGGGGAGGGACTCTTTACAAGGTCTTGTAATAACAGGACAAGGAGTAATGTGTTTAAACTGGAAGAGGGGAAATTGAAACGGGGTGTTAGGAGGAAGCTGTTTGCAGTGAGGGTGGTGAGACACTGGCACAGGTTGCCCAGGGAGGTTGTGGCTGCTCCCTCCCTGGAGATGTTCAAGGCCAGGTTGGATGAGACCTGTTCTAGTGGGAGGTGTCCCTGCCTATGGCAGTGGGGGGTTGGAACTGGATTATCTTTGATGTCCCTGCCAACCTAAACCATTCTATATTTCTATTAAAATGTCTTGTGCTATTGTCTAGGCTGTTGCACAGAGCTAAAGCATTGCAGACACATAGTGTGTGGCTTTTGCAGCCCCTTGTGTTTCAGACTCCTACAGAACACACTACAGAGGTCCCTGACTCCCTGCATGCACCTGTGAGGATTGTTACAGAATCACAGAATGTCAGGGGCTGGAAGGGACCTCCAAAGCTCATCCAGTCCAACTCTCCTGCCAGAGCAGGATCACCTAGAGCATCTCAAACAGGAATGCATCCAGATAGGTTTTGAATATCTCCAGAGAGGGAGACTCCACAACAGCCCTCCTGGGCAGCCTGTTCCAGTGTTGTCACCCTCACAGTAAAAAAAAAAACAACAAAAATTCCTCCTCAAGTTTACATGAAACTTTCTATGTCAATTGATAAGTTTCACAGTGACAGGCTTTTCACTACATAACCTTACTGTAACATTACTGTCAGCTGCACCACACCACTGTGACCTTAGGCAAACTTGGATTTAATCTTCAGCAGAGTTATTCACACAGAATCACAGAACTTTCAAGGTCAGAAGAGACCTTCAGAAATCGAGTCCAACCCCTCTACCAAGGCAGGATCCCCTAGGGTAGTCCATACAGGAAGATATCCAGCTGGGGTGTGGAAAGTTTACAGAGGAGACTTCACAACCTCTCTGGGCAGCCTGTTCCAGGGCTCTGGCACCCTCATTGTAAAGAAGTTTCTCTTCATATTGAGGTGAAACCTTCTGTGTTCCAGTTTTATTCAACACCAGATTTATTTATGCACCAGAAGCATTACCAGCAGGGCAAGGGAGGTGATTATCCCCCTTTACTCTGCTCTCCTCAGACTACACCTGGAGTACTGTAACGCAGTTCTGGAGCCCCCAGCACAGGAAGGACATGGAACTGCTGGAGAGAGTCCAGAGGAGGGCCACGAAGATGATCAGAGGACTGCAGCAGCTCTGCTATGAGGAGAAGAGAAGGCTTCAAGGACACCTTATAGTGGCCTTCCAGTATCTGAAGGGGGCCTACAGGAGGGTTGGGAAGGGACTATTCACAAGGTCTTGTAATGACAGGACGAGGGGGAATGGGTTCAAACTGGCAGAGGGGAGATTTGAACGGGATGTTAGGAAGAAATTCTTCACAGTGAGGGTGGCGAGGCACTGGAACAGGTTGTCCAGGGAGGTTGTGCCTGCTCCCTCCCTGGATGTGTTCAAGGCCAGGCTGGATGAGGTCTTGTGCATCCTGATCTAGTGGGAGGTGCCCCTGTCTATGGCACAGGGGGGTTGGAACTGGATGATCTTTGAGGTCTCTTCCAACCTAAACCATTCTATGATTCTATGGTTCTATTCAAATAATATCTCATTGAAAATATAGCATTAAATTTTTGGTTACTCTAAGCTGTATTTTCATGTCAGGGTCACTGCCTGTGTTCTAGCTAATAGAGTGTCAATCTTCTCAGATCCAAGCAGTTATAACTCTGCATGACGCTCCATTTAGAGGAATGTTTTGGCTGTTATAGCCAAGCTAATCTGACTATTAAGAGACTGGAGCTCCAAGCTACAGACCTGAGCATCTCACATCTTCCCTAAGTGACCTTGACCCAGTCTCAGGAAAGAAGCAACTTCAGATTTAGACTCTCAAGTTGGTGTAAGTTGCTCTGAACCTCAGTTTTCTCCTCATTAAGCAGAAGCAGAGCTGCCCTTCTCTTGCTGGGGTTAAGAGGCTCAGCTCATGGATGTTTGCAAGGGGCTCCAATACTCTCAGATCACAAGAAAAGCAGAGGTGATAAATATTTTTGTCCTAAGGCCCTGAGAGAGTCTCTTATACATGTAAATCCCCTTTGCTCCCCCCAAAAAATAGCTGCCCGAGGGGTGTGGTGGAAGACCCTTGGAACGTGCAACACAGTTAAGACCATCTCTATCAACCAAGACTGCAACTACCCAGGAAGGTGGGAATGGTGGAAAGGTGCAACACACCACCTCCTGGCCTGCTCGGCACAGATATGTGTACTACAAGTAGCAGGCAAGGAAGGGGAAGGGGGTGGAGGCCATCTCTCCAGAGCACGACCCCTGCAGGTATAAGACTCCTCAGAGGCATCTGGTGGTTTAGCAGTTAGCTGCCCCCCCCGCCCCCACACACTTTGAAATAAACCAGGCTAGGATTCAGTCGGCTGGAAGTTAAGGAATGCAGCTTCATATTTACAGCTATGCACAACATACAAGCAGATATTTACCATGTATAACAGATATTTACAGATATAGACAGTAAAAAGGTAATACAGAAACACCACAGCCCTCCCAGAGATCAAAATCCCTAAGAGGGGTTTCTAACCACCCCTAGCACCTTCCCCCCTTCCCTAATCTTATCTCAACAGCTGTTTTATGCAGCAGATAGGTGGAGGTAGATTGGCCAGGGGGAATTAGCAGCAGGAAAAGAAGTTGGTGGAATTATTCAGATTCAGCTATGAAAGGAGAAAGCCATGCAGAAGCAGCCACAGTCCAGAGCAGCCTGAAACACTCTGACTTATCTATATTTGGGTTACAACTCTTAAGCAGTTTTTTTTTTCTTTCTCAGTAAAGCTATGAGTTAAGTAGCATCATCAGTGCTATCTTCTCTCAGCCTATAATCTAATTTCTCATTCTAATCCTTCAATAAGTTCAAACCAGCACACTGGAAGAGCGGAAATTTACACTGGATATTAGGAGGAAGTTCTTTCCAGTGAGGGTGGTGAGACACTGGAATGGGTTGCCCAGGGAGGTTGTGTCTGCTCCCTCGCTGGAGGTGTTGAAGGCCAGGTTGGATGAGGCCTTGGGCAACCTGTTCTAGTGGGAGGTGTCCCTGCCTATGGTGGGGGGATTGGAACTAGATGATCTTTGAGGTCCCTTCCAACCTAAACCATGTTTATTTAATGGAGTGAGATCTCTTGCCAGCCTGCAGCACGGAGCTAAATTGCTAGCTTGTGCCTTCCAGTCAGCACAGCTGGTGAAGGAAAAATGAGGTGCAAACAGGCCAATGGAGGTTGCACTACCATTGCAGCATCTCTGTTAGGACACCTTGTATGTGATTAAAGCAATGCTGCTGTCTATCCCAGAGCTTCTCAGCCGTGCCTGTCTGTGCTGCAGTCATTCCATCCTTCAGTCCTCTTTCTTTTTGTTGGCATATGCCAATCTCAGCCTGAGGCAAAGCCAAGAGGCAGGGAGTGAAGTAGCACCATCAGTGTTTTCCTCTCCCAGCCTATAGCCTAATTTCTCATTCATTTCCTCCAATTAGTTCAAACCAGCACAAGGCAACACCTGGACTAAGAGTGAGGGGCCAGGAGGAAGCTGCACTTAAAAGAACTGAATAAAAGCCCTGACCTATAATAGCTTAGGGGGGAACATCGCCATGGCTCAGACTGTAAGGAGCAGTCCAGGACGTCTCCCCATCACCATCACCACTCCCACAGGAGCATGCAGTGCCCTCTGTAAGAGAGAAGAACTCCACTGAAGACACTACACACTGGAGGCTGCACAGAGGGAAAACCATCACGGACCTCTCTCCATCTCCCCCCACATCCAGCCATGGACAGCACAAGCCAAAACACAAACCCTGGACTTTGTTTCTCTCTTCCCTCCTCCAGCTGCAAACACCATACTTCAGAATAACACAAGACACAGCAGCACGCTCAGACAACATAAGCTGAAAAGGACTTGGACTCTGGGACATGTAATATAATTATTTTCCTGCTCTTTCCCTCTCTCTCCATTTAGAATCATAGAATGGTTTAGGTTGGAAGGGACCTCTAAGCTCAGCCAGTTCCAGCCCCTTGCCATAGGCAGGGACACCTCCCACTAGAACAGGTCGCTCAAGACCTCATCCAGCCTGGCCTTCAACACATCCAGGGAGGGAGCAGACACAGCCTCCCTGGGCAACCTGTGCCAGTGTCTCACCACCCTCACTGGAAAGAACTTCCTCCTAACATCCAGTTTCAATCTCCTCTCTGCCAGTTTAAACCCATTCTTCCTCATCCTGTCATTACAAGACCTTGTGAATAGTCCCTCCCCAGCCTTCCTGTAGCCCCTTTCAGATACTGGAAGGTTGCTATAAGGTCTCCTCGAAGCCTTCTCTTCTCCAGGCTGCAGAGCACCAACTCTCAGCCTGTCCTCAGAGCAGAGCTGCTGCAGCCCTCTGAGCATCTTGGTGGCCTCCTCTGGACTCTCTGCTAACTTGCTCTATTGTTTTGCATAGTTCTTTCCCATTTGTGTGGTGCAGGTATCAGTCTGCAGGTCCCGGGGTTTTCCCTGGACCATAATTGACAGTTCTTCAGAGCTAAAGCAACCATAGAATCATAGAATGGTTTAGGTTGGATGTGGCCCAAAGATCATCCACTTCCAACCCCTTGCCATAGGCAGGGACACCTCCCACTAGATCAGGTCACTCAAGGCCTCATCCAACCTGGCCTTGCTTCTCTCTCTCTCCCTTGTTTCCCTTCCCCTGTTCCATTCACTTTGATAAACAGCCTTGCTTTTGATATTTGGCCTCGTTTTGTGTCTTAATTTCACACCAAGGGAATGTTTTCAAAAAGAACTAATAAGTCTCTCTCCTCCTCTGGACCAAGACAGGCCCAAACAGACTTTTAGCTGATTACATATTAACCTCTTGTTCTCCAGCAATAATTTCCATGGAAACCATATAAAACACTGCCTGATGTACAAGAAATCAAACTACAGGTTATAGCCAAGTGCACAACCGCAGAGTAGCACACAGTAATTTAATAAGCTCTTTAAAGAAATGTTAACTCTCACTCCCTAGCTCTGCTGTGGAACATAAAGAATCCACATAGCTGACTCAAAGAAGAAGCTGCAAGATGTGCTCAAAACCTCAACAGCACTTTGCAATGCCTTTCCCAATTCTAAACTAGGAAATTCAGACATTTACCTGACTGTTTGAACTGGGAACAGGTTGCCTTCCACTTGCGGCTGCAACATATCAAAACCCCAATTCTAAACTAGGAAATTCAGACTTTTACCTCACTGTTAAACTTCAGAACAGATTGCCTTCCACTTGCAGCTGCAACATATCAAAACCCCAATTATAAACTAGGAAATTCAGACATTTACCTCACTGTTAGATCTCAGAACAGGTTGCCTTCCACCTGTAGCTGCAACGTATCAAAATCCCAGTACTAAACTAGGAAATTCAGACTTTTACCTCACTGTTAGACCTGAGAACAGGTTGCCTTCTACCTGCAGCTGCAATGTATCAAAATCCCAATTCTAAACTAGGAAATTCTGACTTTTACCTCACTGTTAGACCTGAGAACAGGCTGCCTTCCACTCAGAGGTGCAATGTATCAAAATTCCAATTCTAAACTTGGAAACTCTGACTTTTACCTCACTGTTAGACCTGAGAACAGGTTGCCTTCCACCTGCAGCTGCAACTTATCAAAATCCCAATTCTAAACTAGGAAATTCAGACTTCTACCTCACTGTTAGACCTGAGAACAGGTTGCCTTGCACTTGGAGCTGAAACTCCACATGCAAACCATTTTACAATTCCTACTCAAATTGCTTCAGCTATTTTTAGGTCAAGACAAGTAGAATAAATATAATCCAGGAATTTCCAGGCATTTCTAGAATTGCTTCCTAATAAAAAAAAAAAAAAAAGAGATCCTTTTCATGAAATTATAGTCTCTCATCATCCATCCACAAAGGCACTCAGACCTTTTGATATGGTAATAATCAAGCAATGAAAAAAAAACTCTGAGTTAACCAGGTCAGGAAAACTGATTCTGTACATTTATGGCAGCTGTACACAGATTTCTAGTGGGCATGGGCACGGCAGAGCAGAGATGAGTGGATGCAGAACCAAGCTGTGTGGGAAAGAGCCCAAACAATTAGAAATGAGGACCAGAGGTGCAAGATTATATACAATTAGAATTAATACCTCTCAGCAAAGTCTGGGAAAGCATTCTTTAAAAATACCTCAGCTCAATCCACAGACATGAGCTCAAATAGCCCTCCCAAAACCACTTTCAGGCAGTGCCAGTTAGTGGCTGAGACTGGAGCATGAAGTCAGGAGATGGAGACTGTTCTCCCAGCTCTCAGGGGCACTTCTGTTCTCTCTGTCATTGCCTCCCTTCCTATCTTGCCTGTTCCAAACGCAGAACTTTTGGGGACATAGTGGTCTTTTTGTACCTCATTCCGGACAGGGCTCAGCACAACAGGGCTTTCAGATCACAGTCAGACACCTTTGCAGCACATTGTGGGTATACCATAACGGGAACAGTACAGCTGCATTCACATGTACTTATCTCAGGATCACCTAGGGACTACTCCAGTGTGCAACCAACAGCACAGACCTCTTTTTCCTTCATGCACATGTTTCTACAGCTTTATCTGCAAGTTTAACACTTTTGTTTCGTCCATGTTACCCCAACAAGCTCCCCACAACCTGGCACAACTCGAAGTATGCTGGAATCACAGAATCACACAGAATCACAGAATGGTCCAGGTTGGAAGAGACCTCAAAATCATTCAGTTCCAACCCCCCACTGCCATAGGCAGGGACACCTCCCACTAGATCAGGTCGCTCAAGACCTCATCCAGCCTGGCCTTGAACACATCCAGGGAGGGAGCAGCCACAACCTCCCTGGACAACCTGTGCCAGTGCCTCGCCACCCTTATTGTGAAGAACTTCCTCCTAACATCCCATTCAAATCTCCCCTCCACCAATTTGAACCCATTCCCCCTTGTCCTGTCATTACAAGACCTTGTGAATAGTCCCTCCCCAGCCATCCTGTAGGCCCCCTTCAGATACTGGAAGGTTACTATATGGTCTCCTGGAAGCCTTCTCTTCTCCAGGCTGAAAAGCCCCAACTCCTTCAGCCTGTCCTCATAGCAGAGCTGCTGCAGCCCTCTGATCATCTTCGTGGCCCTCCTCTGGACTCTCTCCAGCAGTTCCATGTCCTTCCTGTGTTGGAAGCTCCAGAACTGCACACAGTACTGCAGGTGGGGTCTGAGGAGAGCAGAGTAAAGGGGGAGAATCCCCTCCCTAGCTCTGCTGGTAATACTTCTCTTAATGCAGCCCAGGACACGGTTGGCTCTCTGAGCCACGTGTGCACACTGTTGGCTCAATAACATCCTCTTCTGCTTGGTGACTCAAATAAAAGTCAGAACGTTACTTGCCTTTGGTCCTAGGAGGAGTGCAGATTCAAACTTATGGCTGAAAGCTTCCCTGACCTCTACCAGCACCGAAGGAATACCCTTCTCCTCAGGAAACATTCTTTACCATGGCAGGCAGTAAGTGCCTCTCACTAGTGCCAAATTCAGTAAGACCTGCCCTTTTGAATCCACAAATCCTTCTGGCCAACTGGCATAACAGAGTCAAAAGAGAGAAGAGATTTCTTGGGAGGGGTTATGCAGAGAAATAAAAATGGTGTGAGAAATTTAAGGAATGCAAGAGAAAATCAGGGATGAAGCTGGACACAAGATACTCTCCTTGCTGCCTCCTTGGCACAGCTGCTGAGGCTGGAAGGGACAACGCTACTGTGTCCAGCTGCCAGAATGCCAATGCTGGAGCCAGGTGGCTGCTGTAACACAGAACAAAGCAGCCAAGGGCCTTGCTACTGCTGCAGGTTGCACCTACTCTGCTGTCAGCCCTCATTAGCTGTCCATAATGAGGAAAAGTCAACAATGCCATAATGGAGACAGCTTACAGAGGCAGAAGTAGTTAATAACTAATTAAGTGTTCTGACTGCAGCTTGCCTTGCAGTATCACGCTGAGTAGCCAGAGAAGCAAGTGCTATGAGGAGAGACTGAGGGAGCTGGAGTTGTCTAGCCTGGAGAAGAGGAGGCTTGGGGCAGACCTCATTGCTGTCTACAACTACCCAAAGGGAGGTTGTAGCCCGGTGGGGTAGGTCTGTTCTCCCAGGCAACCAGCAACAGAACAAGGGGACGCAGTCTCAAGCTGTGCTGGGGAGGTATAGGCTGGATATTAGGAGGAAGTTCTTGACAGAGAGAGTGATTGGCATTGGAATGGGCTGCCCAGGGAGGTGGTGGAATACCTGTCCCTGGAGGTGTTCAAGCAAAGACTGGGTGGAGCACTTAGTGCCATTGGCTAGGGCTGGGTGATAGGTTGGACTGGATGATCTTGGAGGTCTCTCCAACCTGGCTTATTCTATTCAACTCCTATTCTATTCTATTCTATTCTATCAGAGCAAGACAAAGGCAAAATCAGCAGTCTGTGCAGACATCCCTGAAAACAGACTTTGTAAGACTGCCTGACTTACAAAGAGAATCCAACCCTGCACATGGAGGCCTGTGGACAGGTTGGCCTGGATGATCTTGGAGGTCTCTTCCAACGTGGCTTATTCTATTCTATTCTATTCTATTCTATTCTATTCTATTCTATTCTATTCTATTCTATTCTATTCTATTCTATTCTATTCTATTCTATTCTATT
>VWZI01008390.1:111254-122157 GCA_013396835.1 Psilopogon haemacephalus
TGGCAGAGGGGAGATTGAAACTGAATGTTAGGAGGAAGTTCTTTCCAGTGAGGGTGGTGAGACACTGGCACAGGTTGCCCAGGAATGTTGTGTCTGCTCCCTCCCTGGAGGTGTTGAAGGCCAGGTTGGATGAGGCCTTGAGCCACCTGTTGTAGTTTGAGGTGTCCCTGCCTAGGGTGAGGGGTTGGAGCTGGATGACCCTTGAGGTCCCTTCCAACCTAAACCATTCTATGATTCTGTGAATCTGCCACAGGAGGCAGCAAAGGAGACAGTAGGGATGGAGGAGGGAACTCAGAATTGTTCCACTTCCCATCGTGCATGAGCACAGACAACCTGAGGAGCCCATTCTTTCTTCAACATCTGATGCGTTTGGCACAAACCTATTCACCAAAAAAAAAAATTAGCATCCATTAGCATATCAGCAAAATTAAGAGATTTTAGTTTTTTCAGCTGTTTAGGACTATTGGTTATGGAGCAGGACAGCGCCATAAAATAATCAGGATCAGGGGGAGATTATAAATGACAGCTTCTCAAGGGAGCATCCTTAGCAAAACTAAATCTCAGGGTAGCTAGAGAACTGATAATGTCTAAACTGGAAAAGTTGGTGTTTCAGAGTATCTTAAAGATTTATTGTACAACTACTTTCACTTTTAAACATCAGTGTTTAGCTGACAAATTATTTTTTTCCAAAATGAAATTAAATATCCAAGTCACGTGAAAACACTGAATGCAAAGGGGGAATGGGAATCACAGAATTAACCACATTGGAAAAGACCTTCGAGATCATCAAGTCCAACCTTCACCTTCTAATTAACCATGGCACTAAGTGCCTCATCCAGTCTCCTTTTGAACATCTCCAGGGATGGGGACTTTACTACCTCCCTGGGCAGCCCATTCCAATGCCAATCACTCTTTCTGTGAAGAACTTCTTCCTAACATGCAGCCTAAACCTGCCCTGGTGCAGCGCAAGGCTGTGTCCTCTTGTTCTGTCACTGCCTTGGAGAAGAGACCAACACCCACCTGGCTCCAATCTCAGTTCAGGTGAATGTAGAGAGCAGTAAGGTCGCCCCGAGCCTCCTCTTCTCTTAGCTGTTGATGCTGTTTTAGACTTTTACCAGGAATTTAAGCAAAATCCTTGCTTGCTTTGTCAGAATGCCAGGCAGAAATGATGCCCCACTTGACAGATCTACACATCTTGGTCACTGTCTATTTTTAATCCCAGAAGCCAGCGAGATAGGAGTGGTGCTGTTTAAAAACCAGAACAAGTAGGAGAGGGATTGAAAAGAACATTCACCTAGATGAATTAGTTCTGAGAAATGATAAAGAGAGGATCAAGGCATGCTGTTACAAACACCCCGTTCTGTAATCTCTTGCAGACACTCATCTGCTTCCAGCACATAGCAGCATTGTACCAAATCTCCCTGTAAAAAGCTGTTGAAGAGCCTTACTGCTCTAAGAGTTAGAAACCTTCTTTTAATATCCAGGCTGAAGTGACTTGTACGCAGATAAAATCTGCTCTTTCTTGTCCTACCATTAGCCACAAGTTTAAAATCATTAGTTTTCATTCTATGGTGCACGGACTCAGGAGGGGTTCATCAACTGCTTGTGAGATTTTTTACACGTGTTGTGAAGCAAAGCAGACCCAGCAGGCTGCAATTTGCACTAGCAATGCTACAGGGCATGTAGCATTGTCTCTGGGGAAAAAAAAAAAATCAGAAAATCAAATCAAAGTGAAAATCACAGGATCACACAGAATCACAGAATCTTAGAGGCTCCTTGACTTATTGCTACTGACCACCAAAGTAGCAATAAGGGTTGGACCACCTCTGCTATGAGGACAGGGTGAAGGAGTTGGGACTTTTCAGCTTGGAGAAGAGAAGGCTTCCAGGAGACCTTATAGTAGCCTTCCAGTATCTGAAGGGGGGCTGCAGGAAGGCTGGGGAGGGACTGTTCACAAGGTCTTGTAATGACAGGATGAGAGGGAATGGATTCAAACTGGCAGAGGGGAGATTTGAACGGGATGTTAGGAGGAAGTTCTTTACAGTGAGGGTGGCGAGGCACTGGAACAGGTTGCCCATGGAGGTTATGGCTGCTCCCTCCCTGGAGGTGTTCAAGACCAGGCTGGATGAGTGTCCTGATCTAGTGGGAGATGTCCCTGCCTATGGCACAGGGAGGTTGGAACAGGATGATCTTTGAGGTCTCTTCCAACCTAAACCATTCTATGATTGTATGATTCTATGATTAGAGCTTGGCCCCCTCCACTTGACACCCACCCATCAGATATTTGGACACACTGATCAGATCTCCTCTCAGTCTTCTCTTATCCATACCAAACAGCCCCAGGGCTCTCCGTCTCTCTCCATAAGGGAGATGCACAAGTGCTCAACTCATCCTCGTGGCTCTCTGCTGGACTCTCTCCAGAAGGTCCCTGTCGCTCCTGAACTGGGGAACCCAAATCACTGTTTTAAACAGTTCCTTTTTCTTCCTTTTGTTCTGTACCCTTCCATGTGTTTTCTTCTAGAAGTTATGGACCTCTTATCAATTTTCCCTTCTTTATATTGAAGTAACCAAGCTTTCCCAGTTCTCTCCTCACAAGCAATGTCATCAGTAACTGGTTTTCCTTTTTGCAGCTATTGCCCTCTCAGTCTGAATTGGACATCAGCCTTTAAATTTGCAGAGGGGAGATTTAAACTGCATGTTAGGAGGAAGTTCTTCACAGTGAGGGTGGTGAGACACTGGCACAGGTTGCCCAGGGAGGTTGTGGCTGCTCCCTCCATGGAGATATTCAAGACCAGTTTGGATGAGGCCTTGAGTGACCTGTTCTAGTGGGAGGTGTCCCTGTCTATGGCACAGGAGGGTTGGAACTGGATGATCTTTGAGGTCACTTCCAACTTAAACCATTCTATGATTCTATAATCCTAAGCACCACATCCAAACAACCTTTAAACACATCCAGGCTTGGTGACTCTACCTCCCTGGGCAGACCATTCCAATGCCTGACCACTCTCTTGGTGAATTATTTTTTCCTAATATTTAGTCTAAACCTACACAGTGTCAGCTTGAGGTCATTCCCCTTGTTCTGTCTCAAATTACCTATGAAAAGAGACCAGCAGCAGCCTCTCCACAATATCCTTTCAGGTGGCTGTAGGCACCCATGAGGTCCCCCCTCAGCCTCCTCTTTTTCAAACTAACCATCCCCAGGTACTTCAGTCACTTCTCATCAGATTTATTCTCCAAGCCCTTCCCTAGCTTCCTTGCCCTCCTCTGCACTCATTCCAGCACCTCCACATCCCTCCTTTAAACTAGTTGCCCAAAACTGAACACAATACTGGAGTTGAACCTCACCAGAGCTGAGTACAAGGGGACAAATCACCTCCCTGCTCATGCTGGGGAAGAGAAGACTGAGGCTGGCAAAGCCATCTGCATGCTTGAACTGTATTTTTCTAGTATAATGACCATGAACTGCAATTTCAAGCTTTTAATTTTTACTGACGTTCTAATATAATTTCACCAGCAATAGGAAGGCTAAACACTGGGACACGAGAACCAAGCAATAATTAACTTTCTTCAGAGGAACATAAAGCTACGAGGATGAATAATTTTATTTTCAGGGCAAGCCTTAGTAATTCTCTTATGGAATTAATCTTAAACAGTTTCAATTAACTCTTTGCAAAGCTACATTGAATGTCTCTCAAGTAAAGGAGGCTTAGCTGTTTTATAGTGTTCAAAGATGTGTCAGCCAAGCTGAAGACACCTGGGGGAAATGTGATTTTGAAGCATGCAGACAGTATCACAGAGAAAATTAATTTCTGATTTTTAGGCTCATGGGTAACATTCTCCTACTACCTCTAGGTGGAAAACTTTTATGTGGTTTGTTCTAACCCTTTTGATCATGTCTTTCTCTTTCCAAAGGTTACAAACATCTTTCTCTTTCAAGGTCACTAGTAAATCTACTTTCAAAACTGCCTACCCTTCATAGAAATTTTTAATCCACAGATTTTTTTTTTTAATTATTAATTCAAAGAAATTCAGAAATTAATCAATCATAGTACAGTTTAGGTTGGAAGGAACTTCAAAGGTCATCCAACCCCCCTGTGCCATGGTGTCTGTTCTCCAGAAGTAACCACCAAGCGTAGGGAGCCTTGCTTATAGAATCATAGAATCATGGAATGGTTTAGATTGGAAGAGACATCAAAGATCATCCAGTTCCAATCCCCTGCCATAGGCAGGGACACCTCCCGCTAGAACAGGTCACTCAAGGACTCATCCAATCTGGCCTTGAACACATCCAGGGAGGGAGCAGCCACAACCTCCCTGGGCAACCTGTGCCAGTGTCTCACCACCCTCACTGCAAACAACTTACTCCTAACATCCCGTTTAAATCTCCTCTCTGCCAGTTTAAACCCATTACTCTTCATCCTGTCATTAAAAGACCTTGTGAATAGTCCCTCCCCAGCCTTCCTGTAGGCCCCCTTCAGATACTGGTAGGCTACTATAAGGTCTCCTCAAAGCCTTCTTTTCTCTAGCCTGAAGAGCCCCAACTCTCGTAGCCTGTCCTCACAGCAGAGCTGCTGCAGCCCTCTCAGCATCTTGATGGCTTCCTCTGGACTGGCTCAAACAGTTTCATGTTCTCCTTGTGTTGGGGGCTCCAGAACTGCACACAGTACTCCAGGTGGGGTCTGAGGAGAGCAGAGTAAAGGGGCAGAATCCCCTCCCTTGCCCTGCTGGCCACCCTGTTCTTGATGAATGGGGGTACTTCAGCATCTTCCCTATGGAGACAGACTGAGAGCCCTGGGGCTGTTGAGTCTGGAGAAGAGCACGCAGAGGAGAGCTGATCAATGTGTACAAACATCTAAGAAGTGGGTGTCAAGTGGAGGAGGACAAGCTCTTTTCAGTGGTGAGCAGTAATAAGACAAGGAGCAATAGATACAAAATGGAACACAGAATGTTTCATCCCAATGTGAGGAGAAACTTCTTAACAGTGAGATGACAGAGTACTGGAACAGGCTGCCCAAGGAGGTTGTGGAGTCTCACATCCTGCCTGGATGCATTTCTGAGCAAACTACCCTAGGAAATCCTGCCTTGGCAGGGGTTTGGACTCGATGATCTCCCTTCCAACCTCTAGGGTTCGGTGATTCTTTGAACAATTTTCCAAAATACTTCCAGAACACATTGTGCAAGTTAGGACATGCCAGGAACGGTTCCCAATAGACAGTATGAGTCTGGTGACCCAGTTTTAGAAGATTAAAAAATGCTGTAGCATGAACACTGGCCAGTGTGCCAGCTGACAGCATGACAGGGTGGTTCAGGACATGTGTCATTTGCAGGTATGGGTACAGCCACTGTAACCCTCTGCTGGGCCCTGGCAAGCTGATAGCCGATGCAGAAATGCCTGAGCCTAACTTTGAAGGCTGTTCATCTCCAAGAAGAACAGGATCATTTAGTTTGGTGTTTCACACCTACATGCTATTGTCTGTTGCTCTCCCCAAGATTCCTCTTGTCCACATCAAGAGACTCCATGTTACCAACAAATAAAGAGCATTCACTTTTCTGCAGCCACTCCCAGAGGAAGTTATTGCAGAGGAAGAGGGGAAATTTTCCACTGCTAGTCTGCTCTCCCCTCCTCTTTACTAAAATATTCCCTGCTCTTAGGAGATCATGTCCTGATGTATTCACACTTCTGCTACACTCACAGTTCATCACAACTACTAACGTTCTGTAGTGCAGAGGCTGCAAAGGTGCAGTCTAGCATGGCAATACGAGACACACTCTGGCCAGATTCATCACATGAGATCACTTACCTCATTCCACCAACTTCTAAAGGGACCTGACTTTTGACTCCTAGGAGTAAACAAAAAGAACCTCCTAGGGTTTCACAAGCAGCACTTTTTAAAATTCTCAACTCAGAACATAGAATCATAGAATCAGTCAGGGTTGGAAGGGACCACAAGAATCATCTAGTTCCAATCCCCCAGCCATGCCCAGGGACACCCTGCCCTACATCAGGCTACCCACAGCCTCTGCCAGCCTGGCTGCAAACACCTCCAGGGATGGGGCCTCAACCACCTATCTGGGCAACCCATTCCAGGCTCTCACCACTCTCATGCTGAACAACTTCCTCCTCACATCCAGTCTGAATCTCCCCACCTCCACCTTTGCTCCATTCCCCTTAGTCCTGTCACTACCTGAAAGCCTAAAAAGTCCCTCCCCAGCTTTTTTGCAAGCCCCCTTCAGATCCTGGAAGGCCACAAGAAGGTCACCTGGGAGCCTCCTATTCTCCAGACTGAACAGCCCCAACTCTTTCAGTCTCTCTTCATAGGAGAGGTACTCCAGCCCTGTGATCATCCTTGTGGTCCTTCTCTAGACACACTCCAGCATGTCCACATCCCTCTTGTAATAGGGGCTCCAGAACTGGACACAGTGACCTTGCAGGTATATTATGCCTGGCTTTCTTCTCTATAAAGTTTTCCCTTCTGAAAGATAACCAGAAAATTAAATGTGTGACAACTCATCAACTGTTTATAATAATTTATTTCAAACCATTTATTTGGTAGCTCTCTCCCTTCTGATGCAGTCTCAATTACTTGATTAAGTAATATTTTCTGAAATAGCACATGATGTGCTTGTGTCAAAAGAGGCTCTCCACAGAAGCCATCAACTACCTTTTAAAAATCAATGAAATTCATAAATGTGCATCTGGCTTCTCCAGGAGAAAATAAAGAAACCTTTTTCCCCTTGATCTGTACGACCTTATTCTAAGGCTGGCCTCTTTCAGGTCTTCTGCATCTCTGGATGCCAACGTGAAGACAGATAATACCTTTCTTGTAACAGATAGATCTTGAGGTCTACTATATTCTCCTCCTTAAGCATTCTAGCCATAATTCTGCCTTAGTAATTGGGATATGCACACTGATGCCCACAGTAATGCATCTTCCAGCTATTTGCTCTGCCACGCTGCTGCGGTTTTTAACAACACTGACAGCAACTGATGGTAGTGAAGTCTGCAGACTTTTCAGGCTCTAGGCTTCTTCATGGGTTTGGTTTTGGGTTTTTTTTCTTCATTTCACCATTTCTGGGGAAAAAGAAAGAAAGAAAAAAAAAAGGCTGCTTTTTTATTTCCCTTGGTGCTTTTTTTGTTCCCCACTAGTGTGACCCTGCCAGCTCCACACCTGGGTCTGGTTGGTTTTCAAATATTGAGTCCACACTGTCTGATAACATCCCAGATTCTCTGTTCTGATACCCTTGCTGTCTTTGCAAGATTAAAGCTAATGCTGTTTGTATCACAGTTCACTCCTCCAAAGGTAAAATGACTTCAGGGTTTGAAATCTAGCCTCCTATTATTCCACACGTTCTGAGGGTGAGAAGACTTAGAGGAGATCTAATCAATGTTTATAAATAGATGAGAGAAGGAATCAAAGGAAGGAATTCCTGAGAAGGAATAATAAACTGCACCAGTACAGGCTGGGAGGTGATCTGCTGGAAAGCAGCCCTGTGGAGAATGACCTGAGAGTCGTGGTGGACAAGAAGCTATCCACGGGAGAGCAATGTGCCCTCATGGCCAAGAAGGCAAATGGGATCCTGGGGTGCATTCAGAGGAGTGAGGCCAGCAGATCAAGGGAGGTTCTCCTCCCCCTCTACTCTGCCCTAGTGAGACCTCACCTGGACTATTGTATTCAGTTTTGGGCTCCCCAGTTCAAGAGGGACAGGGATCCACTGGAGTCCAACAGAGGGCTATAAAGATGAAGAAGGGGCTGGAGCACTGCCCTATAGGAGAGGCTGGACACTTGTGGTGTTTTTGGTCTAGTAAAGAGAAGACTTAGAAGGGATCTAATCAATGTTTATAAATAGATGAGGGCTGGGGGTCAAGACGGAGGGGACAAACTCTTCTCAGTTGTGCCCTAGACAAGGGGTAATTATTATGAACTACAGCACAAGAAGTTCCATCTCAACATGAGGAAAAACTTCTTGACTGTAAGGGTGACAGAGCACTGGAAGAGGCTGCCCAGAGAGATTGTGGAGACTTTCAAGCCCTGTCTGGATATGCTTCTGTGCAACCTAAGCTAGATTCTATGGTCCTGCTCTGGCAGAGGGGTTAGACTCACTGATCTCTGGAGGTCCCTTCCAAACCCTAACAACCTGTGATCCTGTAGTATCCACACATTTCTCCTCTTGCTAGCTTAATTTCCCCATATAGCAATATTCTTCATTAAAGTTCCATAAGGAATTTTGAAAAACTCAGCAGCACCCCTATCCTAAGCCACTGAAGTCCGTTCAGGCACAAGAAAGTAGAGCTGTGCCAACACCAGCTGTTTTCCAAAATCTCACTCCCTTTTCTCCTTCCCAAGAGTGTTCAAGTTCTCAGCGCCCCAAGACTTATGAGGAGAGGCTGAGGGAGCTGGGGTTGTCTAGCCTGGAGAAGAGGAGGCTCAGGGCTGACCTCATTGCTGTCTACAGCTACCTAAAGGGAGGTTGCAGCCAGGTGGGGTTGGTCTCTTCTCCCAGGCAACCAGCAACACAACAAGGAGACACAGTCTTAAGTTGTGCCAAGGGAGGTATAGGCTGGATGTTTGGAAGAAGTTCCTCACAGAGAGAGTGATTGGCATTGGAATGAGCTGCCCAGAGAGGTGGTGGAGTCACCATCCCTGGAGGTGTTCAAGAACAGACTGGATGGAGCACTTAGTGCCATTGGCTAGGGCTGCGTGATAGGTTGGACTGGATGATCTTGAAGGTCTCTTCTAACCTGGCTTATTCTATTCTATTCTATTCTACTCTTTTAAATTGTCTCACTTTTTTTTTCCCCTCCCCTCATTTCTTCCCTCCTATATATCTTTTTATCAGTGAAATTCAATTTGTCCTCAAATTGCTTGGATAACTTCATGCACTTCCTTTTATAGTTTATTATTCTGTTATCTTAGTGTTGTCAACCAGCGGACCACAGCCCCCAAGATATCCATAAAAGGCAGCTGGGAGAGTCGTAAGGTGTTGAAACTTTTATTACACTCTAAAACTAATGAAAATATCTCTTCTCCATTCCCAATAGGCCTTTATCCTTCAGAACCAATTTTTCCTATCAAAATCTCAAATTACTCATACAAATAAAGGATACATATTCCTACAGGAGGCATTTTAGCCAGGGCTCCTCGGGGACCAGAACTGATGTGGCTGATGACCAATTTCAGCCAAATATGACTGAAGCTACAAGCCTCCATGAGACTGAACTTCTGCAGGTTTTGTGGGAAACCTGGTCCCTGAGCAGGGCAGAAAGCATCCCAAATTACCACTAGTGTAAGGACAGGGAGAGTTTATCCTTTAATAAATCCAGGTGGCAACTGAAAGACATGAAGTAAACACAGAAACAGCTTTCTTCCAGTTATAACTTCAATTTTAAAGGCAAGGCATTGAAATAAAAAAGCCCTGAAATAAAAAAGCCTGCATGGCCCTATCATTAATTTCACCCACAACTTCCCAATAAAACTTTCAGTTTATTTTTCCAACCTACTCAGCTAACCTTCTGACTTGCATTAGGACAGGAGCACTCCCCAGGCTACTATAGCAATACTCATCACAGCCAGTGTGCAGCCCAAGGATGAGGGAGTCTCTGCAGATCTTTGCTAAGGCCAGGACGAAACTCTCTTCTGGACCTGACTGGACAGGAAAATTGTATTGACAGTATGATTTCTCCCGTGGGAAAAAAGAAGCACATGCCCCAGGCCTGCCTGAGTTAGGCGATAAATCTATAGGCTTCATTAGAAACCTGCCTGTTCACAAGCACAGCACTCCTCTCTTCACAGAATCACAGAATTAGCCAAGTTGGAAAAGACTTCTGAGATCATTGAGTCCAACTTACCACCTAACACCTTCTATTTAACTAAACCATGGCACTAAATGCCTCATCCAGTCTTCTTTTGAGCACCTCCAGGCATGGGGATTCTACTACCTCCCCGGGCAGCCCATTCCAATGCCAATCACTCCTGCTGTAAAGAATTCCTTCCTAACATCCAGCCTAAACCTGCACAGTGCAGCTTAAGGCTGTGTCCCCTCACTCTGTCACTGGTCGGCTGGGAGAAGAGACCAACCACCACCTGGCTACAACCTCCCTTCAGGTAGTTGTAGAGAGCAATAAGGTCTGCCCTGAGCCTCCTCTTCTCCAGGCTAAACACTCCCAGCTCCCTTAGCCTCTCCTCACAGGGCTCTAGCCCCACTCACCAGCCTTGCTGCCCTTCTCTGAACATGTTCAAGCATCTTTCTTAAATTGAGAGGCCCAGAACTGGACACAGCACTCTAGACACTGGCCCACCAGTGCTGAGAACAGGGCAAGAATGACTTCCCTGGTCCTGCTGGCCACACTATTCCTGATTTGGGCCAGGATGCCACCTGGGCACACTGCTGGCTCATGTTCAGTCTGCTTCCTCTGCTCCCTGCCCACACTCAGTTCCAGCACTCCAAGATGTAGAGGCAATCCTCATTTTACCATGGTCAGAGCTCTCAGCATCCTGGAGTTTTCAGAATTTCCTCCCTAAAGGTCTGACACACACTGCTGCTCTCAGACCAATAACAACCTCAGTTGCCCCACCCTGCAGGTGGGGTTGGGGGCTTTAGTGCTCTCATTCAACTCAGCCTTCCTCTTCCTTTGGCCTCCCATGTGCCTCCTGCTTTATATCAGGGGTAACACAATGGGAACCAAAAGCTGGCAGCAGTGTTTAAGATCTTTGCTTCTGGTCAGGTAGGTCATGCCAATTAGAAGACATCCAATCACAGGTAAAGACGTTAAATGAAGAATTGACAGAATCATAGAATCATAGAATGGTTTAGGTTGGAAGAGACCTCAAAGATCATCCAGTTCCAACCCCCCTGTGCCATAGGCAGGGACACCTCCCACTAGATCAGGTTGCTCAAGACCTCA
>VWZI01008390.1:122239-139146 GCA_013396835.1 Psilopogon haemacephalus
TCTCCTGGAAGCCTTCTCTTCTCCAGGCTGAAAAGCCCCAACTCTCTCAGCCTGTCCTCATAGCAGAGCTGCTCCAGCCCTCTGAGCATCTTTGTGGCCCTCCTCTGAACCCTCTCCAGCAGTTCCATGTACTTCCTGTGCTGGGAGCTCCAGAACTGCATAGAGTACTGCAGGTGGGGTCTGACAAGAGCAGAGCAAAGGGGCAGAATCCCCTCCCTTGCCCTGCTGGTAATGCTTCTCTTGCTGCAGCCCAGCACACAGTTGCTGTCTGGGCTGTGTGTGCACACTGTTAGCTCATGTTGAGCTTCTCATCCACCCAGACCCCCAGGTCCTTTTCCTCAGAGCTGCTCTCCAGCCACTCACCATCCAGCCTGTATTTGTGCTTGGGATTGCACCGACCCAGGTGCAGGACCTTAGCCTTGGCCTTGATAAATTTCATGAGGCTAGCCTGGGCCCACCAGGCATTGAAGTAACAGCAAACATCCAAGAAAAAAATAGCAAACATCCAAGACCCACCACTGAAGGGGCAGCACTAAACCATATCCCTAAGCACCAGCTCCACACACTGCTTCATCATCTCCAGGAATGTTGACTCCAGCACTTCCCTGGGCAGACCATTCCAGTGTTTGAGAAGAAGAAAAATGAAGAAAACACTGTAATTACCAAATGAAACTTAACAGGTTACAAATGTATACATCTCATGGCTAAGGCAAATTTGTGCACCTTTAGCTTCCAAACACAGCATCTGTCAAGTTAAAGAGCACTGCATGGCTTGAAATCTCCCCTGCTGTAGGTCCTCACACACCATCATCTGTCAATTTTTAATCTTCTTTTGAACAGCATGAAAATTCATCCTTTCACCACTCCTTCTCTCATTCATTTAAATCAGTCCTGAAGTTCTTTCTGCTTTAGAGTTGAGAGGGAGACTTAACAGATGTTTCACCTGGACAGAGCAGGCACAGAAACCACTGTGGGCAAGAGCAGTCCCACTTTTGCATACACTTTTAGGGACCACATTTGACTTAAGGGCAGCAATGCAGTGAGGGATAACATGCAGATGCCCATCTACCACACACCATAATTTCTCTTCTAAGTAACTGCTTTCCATAATCCCACTTTTGCATACACTTTTAGGGACCACATTTGAGTTAAGTGCAGCAATGCAGTGAAGAATCACATACAGATGCCCATCTACCACACACCCTAATTTCTCTTCTAAGTAACTGCTTTACATAGTCCCACCTTTGCATACACTTTTAGGGACCACATTTGAGTTAAGTGCAGCAATGCAGTGAGGGATCACATGCAGATGCACATCTACCACACACCCTAATTTCTCTTCTAAGTAACTGCTTTCCGTAGTCCCAGCTTTGCATACACTTTTAGGGACCACATTTGAGTTAAGGGCAGCACTGCAGTGAAGGATCACATGCAGATGCCCATCTACCACACACCCTAAGGGGAGATTTAAACAGGATGTTAGGAGAAAGTTCTTCACAGTGAGGGTGACAAGACACTGGCACAGGTTGCCCAGGGAGGTTATGGCTGCTCCCTCCCTGAATGTGTTCAAGGCCAGGCTGGATGAGGTCTTGAGCGTCCTGATCTAGTGGGAGGTGTCCCTGCCTATGGCACAGGGGGGTTGGAACTGGATGATCTTTGAGGTCTCTTCCAACCTAAACCATTCTATGATTCTATGATCAGTTCTATGTTTCTCCTACCAGCAGAATGCCTCCTACATTTTGATCCCCAGAAGTCTTACAGTGGATTTGGTATATTAAAATAAAGGCTGCTGAAGCAAGTCCAGGGTATTATGACATCCAAGCCAGCCTACAAAATACGCTACCCTTATTATTGAAAAACAAAAACCAAACAAAAACTAACTATAATTTATTTTAAAAATAAATTTTGTGCCACCTGCAAAGTTCAGCAGCCATAAACATGTTTTACTCTATTATTTTTTAAGGATGCTGAGACTATAAACAAGATCTTTGTCTGACTCCCACTAGACACCCTTCTCAAACAGTAGGGTAAGACTGGATTTTTTTTTTTTTCTAGCCTTCTGAAATTTACCCCTATACCAAGATCTAACAGACAGCAGTAACAAAAGCTCCAAAAGCATCAAGGTCAAGCCTTTTGAGACTCTCACATAAAAGTCACCTGGCCTTGCAGACTGATTTCAAGAATAAAGACAAACAACAGCACATCTGCAAGTTCACCTTTTCACTCTGATACAGTTTCCTGGTTTAAATGAGCTTTTAAATGGGGTAGGTAATAACCTCCCTTTTATGGTTTCTCTCTCTCTTTCATGGCCAGAGGGCAAGGGAGGGGATCCTGCCCCTTTACTCTGCTCTCCTCAGACCCCACCTGGAGTACTGTGTGCAGTTCTGGAGCCCCCAGCACAGGAAGGACATGGAACTGTTGGAGCAAGTCCAGAACGGCCACAAAGATGCTCAGAGGGCTGCAGCAGCTCTGCTATGAGGATAGGCTTCGAGGGTTGGGGCTCTGCAGCCTGGAGAAGAGAAGGCTTTGAGGAGACCTTATAGCAGCCTTCCAGTATCTGAAAGAGGCCTATAAGAAGGCTAGGGAGGGACTCTTTACAAGGTCTTGTAATGACAGGATGAGGAGAAATGGGTTTCAACTGGTAGAGGGAAGATTTAAACTAGATGTTGGGAAGAAGTTCTTTACTGTGAGGGTGGTGAGACACTGGAACAGGCTGCTCAGGGAGGTTGTGGCTGCCCCCTCCCTGGAGGCGATCAAAGCCAGGTTGGATGAAACCTTGAGTGACCTGTTCTAGTGGGAGGTGTCCCTGCCTATGGTGGAGGGTTAGAACTAGATGAACTTTGAGGTCCCATCCAACCTAAACCATTCTATGATTCTGTGGTTGCTTTAGCTCTGAAGAACTGTCAACTGAGTAATATGGTCTAGAGAAAACCCCGGGAGCTGCAGACTGATGCCTGCACCACACAAATAGGTAAGAACTATGCAAAAGAATAGAATAAGTTAGCATGTGCACAAGCATGGCCTATCTGTGTGATGAAATGAAGGATGTTAGGATCAGTACATCTATTTTAAGTAATTTTTCACTAAATCACAGAATTATTTTTTTTTTGTGAATTAAGTCCACTTGGGTTTCCAAAAGGCATTTGATAAATCTGTCATTCATACATCTTAAAAATACCAAACTCCCAGAAGACAAAAAAATAAAAGTCCTTGCAAGGATAAATAATTAGAACCAGATGGTAGGAGAATACTGTCAATTTTCCAGGCAGAGAGAGGTCAGTGATAGAGTCCTGCAGGGATCTGTGCTGGAACTTGGGAGCTGCTCTGTTATTTATAAATGAGCTGGAAAACAGGATAAATGGTGAGGTGACAAACATTGCTGCTGCTGCTGCTCATCCAAGGTAGCTAAGATAAGAGCTGACTATGAAGAAAGACTTTACAATAATGAGCGACTGGGCAATAAAAAAAGGCAAATTAAAGTCAAGGTAGATAAACAAATATGAAGTAATTTCTTTCAGGGGGGAAGAAAGCTAACTACACAGAACAACAAGCTCCAAGGAGACTATTACAGCTTCAGGACTGAGATCTTGGGGTTATAATAGGTAGTTCTGCAAAAACATCAGCCCACCCTTTGCTAACAATGAAAAAAGTGAGCACTGGAAATTACTAGGAAAGGAACAAAGAATGAAAGTGAGAATATTATTATGCCACTGCAATAAATGGCTGATTTCTCAGCTTTGAATCTTGCATGTAGTTCTGGTCCTCCTGAAAGTACAATGGAAAGCAGAATGGAACAGCTGTGGGCAGGGTAGCAAGGCTGATGGCCAAAAAAAAAAAAAAAAAGCCCACANAAAAAAAAAAAAGCCTACAAAATGCTGGGGAGGGACTTTTTATTCTGTCAGGTAGTGACAGGACTAGGGGGAATGGAACAAAGCTGGAGATGGGGAGATTCAGATTGGATGTGAGGAGGAAGTTTTTGAGCATGAGAGTGGTGAGAGCCTGGAATGGGTTGCCCAGGGAGGTGGTTGAGGCCCCATCCCTGGAGGTGTTTAAGGCCAGGCTGGCAGAGGCTGTGGACAGCCTGATCTAGGGTAGGGCGTCCCTGCCCATGGCAGGAGGGTTGGAACTAGATGATCCTTGTGGTCCCTTCCAACCCTGACTGACTCTATGATAATGTGACTAAGAAGCCAAAGATTTTTGACATCTCAAAAAACAGGTAACTGAGGGGGTACAGCAAAGATGAAACCAGGACCAGCAAAAGGAATGCATCTGCGAGTCCCTTATCCACAGCTTCTTTCCATACATGAATCACAGAATCAGTCAGGGTTGGAAGGGACCACAAGGATCATCTAGTTCCAACCCCTCTGCCATGCCCAGGGACACCCTACCTTAGATCAGGCTGCCCACAGTCTCCAGCCTGGCCTTAAACACATGAGCTGGAGAGACAAAATGGGCAGCTTTAGAACACAAAAACCCTACTGAATCTTCACACACTAGGCACTAAGCTGTGGAATTTCTTGCTCTGGAGTAGGTTAGAACTGGGCTGAGCTGAGGTTAATTCTCCTCAAAGTATCTTTCTAACCCTGTGTTTTGCAGTGCTGTAGCTGAGCATTGATAAAGCAGCAGTGTTGCGGCTACTGCTAAGCTGAGCACCCAGGCTGGATTTTTTCCAACATCTCCCACCTCAAGATGCTGAGAGGACACAGCCAAGCCTTCTAATCCAGACTGGCCAAATGGATATTCCATGCCATATGATGTCAGCTTAGATATAAGAACAAAGTGAAAGAAAGAAGTTTGGAGGAAGATTTGTCCATGGCATCTGTTCTCCAGAAGTAACCACCAAGTGTAGGGAGCCCTGCTTATGGAATCAGAGAATCATAGAATGGTTTAGGTTGGAAGGGACCTCAAAGATTATCCAGTTCCAATCCCCCACCATAGGCAGGGACACCTCCCACTAGAACAGGTTGCTCAAAGACTCATCCAACTTGGTCTTGAACACCTCCAGGGAGGAAGCAGCCACAGCCTCCCTGGGCAACCCGTTTCAATGTCTCGCCACGCTCACTGTGAAGAACTGTCCTGAGACCCAACATTATCCAGCTGATGGGAAGTAGAAATTAATATTTCTCTCTCTGCTTCTGCTTCCACAGGGCCTGTTGCTTTTGGTTGTTTTCATTATTAAATTGCTTCTATCTTATAACTGCCTTTTGTTATATTTTCCCCTCTCCCCTGTCCATTTAAGAGGGGGAGTGACAGAGAGGCTCTGGTGGGCATTTGGCCTCCAGCCAGGGCAAAACCACTGTAGGCACAGTAAAGGCTGAAAGCTTACACAGGTTCAAAAGGTGACCAAAGTCATAAAAATTAAATTGCAGCAAGAGGTTCTAAACGTCAAGACTCATTTCAAGAAATCCTTTAAGAGGAGTGCTACAGGGCAGAGGATCCAGGGCAAAAGGAGCTTTTGCTGTTCTGATGATTCAGTGGTCAACAGAGTTAAACCCATCTGCTGGCCACTCACAAGTAGTGTTCCCCAAGGCTCAGTGCTGGAAGCAGTCCTCTTCAAGGTCTTTATCAATGACCTGGATGAGGAGATCAACGGCACCCTCAGTAACTTTGCAGATGACACAAAATTAGGTGGGAGTGTTGATCTGCTTGAGCGTAGGGTGGCACTACAGAGAGACCTGGACAGGCTGAGGTCAACTGTGTGAGCTTCAACAAGGCCAAGTGCCAGGTCCTGCACCTGGGCCACAACAACACCATGCAATTCTACAAGCTTGGGGAAGAATGGCTTGAGATCTGTGTGGTGGAAAAGGACCCGGGGAATGACAGGAGGATGAACATGAGCCAGCAGTGTGCCCAGCTGGCCAGGAGGGCCAACAGCATCCAGACCTGTATTGGAAACAGTGTGGCCAGCAGGAGCAGGAAAGTGACTGTCCCTCTGCACTCAGCATTGGTGAGGACAGACCTTGAGTGCTGTGCCACTGAAGGTTTAGGCTGGACATAAGAAAAGGTTTTCTCATGGAAAGGGTTGTGAGGCACTGAAACAGTCTGTCCAGGAAGGTGGCTGAATGGCAAGCCCTGGACACAGCTGGTTTGAACTAATTGGAGGATTTGAGTGAGAAATTAGGCTATTGGCTGAGAGAGGTAAATACAGTATGGCACTTCACCAGAGTTTTACTGAGAAAGGAAAAAAAAAAAGTTGTTTTTAAGAACTGTTCTCAAAACAACTAGATATCAGATGGTTTCTGACCATTCTGGGCTGCAGCTGCTCCTCTTGCATGGTCTCCTTTCCCTTTACCTTGGTAGCTAATTCTCAGTAAAACTACTAACTTCTTTCTACTACTAATCCGCCTGACTGATCTACTTCAGCTTATCTGCAGCATCAACAGGTGGTGAGATAAGACTGGGGAAGGGGGGAAAGGTGGTAGGAGGTGGTTGGTTTTCTGGTTAATCATGCCACAGATGTGATTAAACAGCAACAAGGACAAAAAAATTGCATGTCTAAAGCACTGATTATCTTTTCCTTATTAAAAAAAACCCAAAAAACCAAAAACCAATAACCTCTTCAAGAGCTGTAACATGCTGACCATTTAGAATGACTCATGCAAGACAGAATGTGACCAAAATCTTTCTTCTAAAGAAAGTAGCTCCTAAGCTTTTATTTGCAATTCTAAAATCAAGCATGATCCCATGTCAAAAAAACCCTCGCCACATTTCTACTGGGGATAATTAAATCATATAATAATACTTAAAATTGATGCAATCTAACTCAATGCTAACACTACTAAGGTTCACAGTAGGAAGCAAAATCAAAGCTGTACTCACAAATTTGTTTATTTTGATACTTCAGGTTCTATTTTTTTCCTCTGCTAGACAGAGATGTATGCGGATGTAGATGACCTTACTACATCGCTACCCACAAGAAAAACCTCTTAGGCTTATTATTGTCTATTACTTAATGCTCTCAAAGCACTACAGGAACAACAGAAGTAGGTTGCATACTCATAGAAAAGAACTCATTACAACTCTCCTTTCTGCATATTCTATTTCAAGTTTTCCTCCTGTCCCACAACCACTGCTTTCTTCAAAGGATGAAACCTGAACCAAGATGGATTTTTTTTTTTTTTTGCTAAGTTTTCTCACCCTTCAAGGAAACTTTTTTTTTGAGGCAATATAGTCATGAGCAATCAATTAAATGCATTCAGCAAAGAAAGTCAGGCTCTTTCAACACCATTACAGTTCTTCCAGAGCAAGTACATCCTGACAGCATTATGCAAAATGAACAAAAAATGCAATGTAAAGCACAGCAAAACATACAAACCAGGGAAGATGGCAATCAACCACTCGGCTATACATGTGTTTTCCTATCATTTTAATTTTGGAGGTAAGCAGTCTCAAAAGTGATACCAGGGAAGATGGCAATCAACCACTTGGCTATACATGTGTTTTCCTGTCATTTTAATTTTGGAGGTAAGCAGTCTCAAAAGTGATTGCACTGCTGCGTAACTCCTCCTGCCGACTTTTAATCCCAAGGGTGCAATCTGCCAGATTTGGAGATGACAAAAATTCTGCATTGTTTTGCCCCAAAACCTATCTTCAGTATCACACCTGAACACGTGCAGTGTGGTTTAGATTGGCTGTGCTCCTGCAGAGCAGCTGCATGCAGTTATTTCTAAACATCAGAAATGCACCAAACAAATCTGATTAATTTTCTCACTGCCTTGCCCTATCTTCTGTTGGCATGAAGCAGTGGGACCACATAAATAAAGCATCATTACCCCTGATGCTGGGAAGCATCATTACCCCTGATGCTGGGAAGCATCATAAGATGTTTGGAAATGGTGCTGTCCTACTGCATACCGGACGTGAACAAAGCAAGCTGAGGATGCATCAAGCCAGTGGAGCCATAAGGAGAGGAGATCTCTGAAAGCATAAGTCCTTAATGGAGCAAAGTGGTGCAAAGATGAAACAGTGTCCTCCACCTGGAGCCAAGTGGCATGACTCTGTACCACTAACAGGACCACATCAGAACATGTGATAGCGACACAAAGTAGCCACCAGCACCAAAGAGGATTCCCAACATAATGATCCCAAACCTAGTCTCACTGGAATACAGGTAAAAAATCTCCCAGCCTTAAGTGCCTGCAAATCAATCCTCGGCTGATAAAGAAACCGTACAGAAACTTAAGGGATAGCAGCACCATAAAAAATGTATACAGCACATAAAAATAGTATCAGAGAGAGAGACGTACTTAAAACTGTTTCATACAACCAGAAATTTCCACTAGGTCTCATGGACTAGGTGGCAAACTGAATAATGCTGAAGCTGCTCAGCAAACAACTCAGAAAAATTATTGCTCAGAAACTGAATGTAGGTCAATTAAGGGAACTGAAAAAAAAAAGTAATTGTGAGCCCGTTCTGGAGACATTTTGCTGTCTCCAGAGCAGCTCATTCCTGCAAAGAAAAAAAAATTCCCATTTTCAGGGTTTTACCAGGAGGACAAGTAGGAAGCATGCTTTGATTTTTAGATTTTTTTTTTCTTCCCCAAATTATTGAAGAGCATTAAAACTGAATTTATTATCATCTCAGCTGTCCAGACGGTTCTTGTCGTCTGCCTACCAGCTGCACAGACACCACCAGTGCTCTGCTAACTCAGAGGGAAAGCTGTGTTGGAAATGCAAAAAGGGATGCCCTGGTGTTCTCCCTCTTTCTTATCATGCGGTTTCCCCAGGGAGACACGAGATACGGAAAGTCAAACCAAGTCGGGAGACCTCCCGAGTCAAAACCAACAACTGAAATGATTTTTTTTTTTCTTCCTTACACGGAAAAAAATAAAGCCTGTGAACAGCACCCAACCGAGACTCACGCGTGTAGCATCCAACGACCTCAGCTGCCCTTCCAGTTGGCCAGCAAAAGTCCTCGTCACCTCCTCCCGCTGAATCGAGTGGGCTCTGCCTTGACCAGGTGGAAACCTGGGCTCAGAACTAACCTTCAACAGGCTGGCAGCTGCCTTCACCTACCTTCCCCGGCCCCACTGCCGTTTTCTTCCGACCTTTCGCGACAGCGACAGACCAAGAGCTTGAGTAGAGCCCGGGGCTGCCGCTGTCCGCCGTCTCTCCCTGGGGCCGCTTAGCGGTTCGCAGGCCGAAACCGGACAATTTCTCCGGGAAGCAAGCAAGCGACTGAGGGCTGCGGCTGACATCGGCCCACGCCCGCTACCCGAGGCGCTACCGGCAAGCGCTCCGGAACGCCGATGGGAGTTCCTGGCTCTCCCCGAGCATGCGGTGGGGCACCCCGGGCCCTCGCCCCCCGCCTTCCCGCCGAGCCGCCTCCCCCCTCCCAGCCCGGGCGGCCGCAGGCGCCGCAAGTTTCTCCAGAGCCGCCCCTGCCCTCCGCGGGGCCGGGCAGCGAAGAGCACCCCCCAGCCTCCGGACCGCTGCCCCCACTCACCCGAGGTCAGCTGCATCCAGGCACAGATCTTGTAGACAGTGGCTGTGTTGCAGAAGAAGAAGAGGATGAAGCACACGATGCAGGCGATGATGAGCATCATCGAGAGCCCAATGAAGAAGGAAGCAGCTTTGAAGGCTCCCGAAGGCAGGCTAGAGAAGTCCGTGAAGCTGCCCCGGCAGGTGAGTTCCCGGCTGAAACCGTTGCCGATGCAGTAGTGGAAGAGCCCGAAGTAGCCCGCCTGCGGGGTGTCCACGCCGTCCCCGATCCAGTAGGGCTGGATGAAGCACACCACGTTGACGATGGCAAAGCAGATGGTGAAGATGGCCCAGAGCACGCCGATGGCCCTGGAGTTCCGCACGTAGTTGGTGTGATAGATCTTGGCTGCCTCCTGAGCCGGTAGCATCCCCGCCGCTGCCGCTCCTGACGAGCCTGCTCCTGTCGCCGCCGTCCCTGCAGCCGCTCCGGGCATCCTCGCCGAGAAGATCCTCCCTCCCCCTTCCTCCTCCTCCTCGCCTCTCCTCCTCCTCGCCTCTCCTCCTTCTCCTCCCCGTTCGCTCCGCTAGACGCGACGCGCTCTGCCGCTGCGTGCAAGAGCCGGCGAGCCCCTCCGCAGGGCTTCAGCGGCTCCACGCCAGCAGCAGCACCAACACGGCCCGCGGCCGCCTATCGGGGCGCAGCGCCGCCGGTCGCCGCGCACCGCCCGCCCCGCAGCTGCCCGCCTTCCTGCCGTCGCCCGCGGCTCCCTGCCGCGCCGGGCACCAACCGGCAGAGCGCCCAACGCGGGGCTGGAGGCGCCCAGCCGATCTGCACAGCCGCCAGGCGCTGGCCGGGAGACGGAAAGGAACGCGGCTCTGGAGCCGTTCTGGAGGAGAGGCGGCGGCGAAGGGCGGGGGCGAGAAGCCGCTGTCGCCCCTTCGCTGGGCCGGTGCTGCCTCAGGTGGGGTTTGCCCACGGCCCCGCCGCCGGCCAACTGCGCGGGCTCTGCCCCAGGTGGGGTTTGCCCACGGCCCCGCCGCCGGCCAGCTGCGCGGGCTCTGCCCCAGGTGCGGTTTGCCCACGGCCCCGCCGCCGGCCAGCTGCGCGGGCTCTGCCTCAGGTGGGGTTTGCCCACGGCCCCGCCGCCGGCCAGCTGCGCGGGCGCCTCTCCTGTCCAGGGCAAATGCTGCCTGGTGGAGCTGCTCCCGGCTTTGCTCACCGTGCATGCCCGGAGAGACATGTTCGGGCGACGGATTTAAAGTTTAACAGCTGGGGAGGGGTTGCCGTTCACAAAACACCAGCTCCTCTTCAGCCGGGGGATGTAGCTGCCGAGTGCCCTGTGTTGGGGGTGAGCGGACACCTCCCACCCTGGCGCAGGTGGAACTCGGCGACGCTCGCCTGAAGCAAACCTGCTGTAAGAGCAAAGCGTTGAGCCTGAGGAACGCAGAAGCTGCTCCTTAGCTCAGCAGGTCGGAAGGTGGCCGTGGAGGGAAAAAAAAAGACATCTCTGTGAACAGAGAGCAGCCGTGGGGCCGCGGCCGCAGTTCTCGGCGTGGGTGGCTGAGGTGGCAGCGGTGGAGGAGAGCACCAGTCAGGTGACTTTGGCCTGGAATTGGGTGCGTTGAGCATGCTGGCGTGCAGCAGCGATTAGCATGGACCGAGAAATTAGCATTTGGTAATAACAACTCCTATTCCGGTGGCGCTTGGCTTTGCAGCGCCCGGCCGAGGCGTCGAGCCTGAGTTAACAGCAGTAATGGATGGCAGACACAGCTGCGGGGCTCTGAGGGTTGTCCTCTGGCGAGACAAGCTGGCAGCTGGAGCGGCGGCAAGCTCGGGAAAAGCCTCGGGCTGCCGCTCGGTGCCGGCAGAGGCCGCACGCAGTTCAATGTTAGCGCTCGGCAGCGCCCAGGGGCGGGGAGGCTGGCGTGGAAATCGCTCCTGGCGTTCCTTAAAACGTTGCCGTCTCTTTCAGGCAGAGTTCGGTTTACTGCCACAATCTAGGCGCAGCTCGATGGAGCGAGCGTGCCACGGAAGGGCGAGGAAACTGCAGCGCCTGCTAACGGGTGCCAAAGGGTGGGAGCACCCAGGGAGCCACCTGAGTGCAAGCATCACATGAGAGTGCTCCCCTCTTGGAGCGATATGGGGTGGCACACGTGGCATGAGGGATATGGGGTGAAGGGCTAGGAAACTGCAGCACCTGCTAACAGGTGCCAAAGGGTGGGAGCACACGGGGAGACATCTGAGTGCAAGCATCACATGAGAGTGCTCCCCTCTTGGAGCGATATGGGGTGGCACACGTGGCATGAGGGATATGGGGTGAAGGGCTAGGAAACTGCAGCACCTGCTAACAGGTGCCAAAGGGTGGGAGCACACGGGGAGACATCTGAGTGCAAGCATCACATGAGAGTTCTCCCCTCTTGGAGGCATATGGGGTGGCACACGTGGCATGAGGGATACGGGGTGAAGGGCTAGGAAACTGCAGCTCCTGCTAACAGGTGCCAAAGGGTGGGAGCACACGGGGAGACATCTGAGTGCAAGCATCACATGAGAGTGCTCCCCTCTTGGAGGGATATGGGGTGGCACACGTGGCATGAGGGATATGGGGTGAAGGGCTAGGAAGTTGCAGCGCCTGCTAACACGTTTTCAGGGCCCCTTGCTTGCATCTGGCACAGGGTCAGAGATGTTGCCAAAAGGTGGAAGCACACGGGGAGCCATCTCAGTGCAGGCATCACATGAGAGTGCTCCCCTCTTGGAGGCATATGGGGTGAAGGACTAGGAAGTTGCAGCGCCTGCTAACATGTTTTCAGGGCCCCTTGCTTGTGTCTGGCACAGGGTCAGAGCTGTTGTCAAAAGGTGGGAGCACAAGGGGAGCCATCTCAGTGCAGGCAGCACATGGGAGTGCTTCCCTCTTGGAGAGACGTGGGGTGAAGGGCTAGGAAGTTGCAGCACCTGCTAGCAGGTTTTCAGGGCCCCTTGCTTGCACCTGGCACAGGGTCAGAGCTGTTGCCGAAGGGTGGGATCACAAGGGGAGCCATCTCAGTGCACGCATCATATGAGAGTGGTCCCCTCTTGGAGGGATATGGGGTGGCACATATGGCATGGGCGGACACAGCCAGCATGGGTGGTGTTGACTCCAAATACTCTCACGTGCCTCACTTTCTTAGGGAAATGGGTATGAGCCTGCAAATTCCAGAAGATTTGGTTATCACAGAGTGTGCTTTGTCCAGTGCTGACCAAGGAACTGCATATGATCTGCTGCCTTGCCATGTTCTTACTGCAGTTGCTGCACTTGACCAGACTGCTCATCTGCTGCCTTCAAAGAGTACATGAACTTGCTCCACCCTCGCACAGAAAAAAAGAGTGCTGGTCACTCCCTTCAGTGCTTGGTCCTGTTTTCATAGAATAGCATAGAATAGAATAGCATAGAATAGAATAGAATAGAATAGAATAGAATAGAATAGAATAGAATAGAATAGAATAGAATAGAATAGAATAGAATAGAATAGAATAAGACAGGTTGGAAGAGACTTCCAACATCATCCAGTCCAACCTATCACCCAGCCCTAGCCAATGGCTCCATCCAGGCTTTTCTGGAACACCTTCAGGGATGGGGACTCCACCACCTCCCTGGGCAGCCCATTCCAATGCCAATCACTCTCTCTGGCAAGAACTTCTTCCTAACATCCAGCCCATACCTCCTCTGGCACAGCTTGAGACTGTGTCCCCTCATTCTGTTGCTGGTTGTTAGGTGGATGTTGGGGTCTCCTCCTTAGTAACAAGTAACTGGACAAGAAGAAATGGCCTCAAATTATACCAGTGAAGGTTTAGACTAGATATTAGGGGGAAAAAAATCTCTGGAAGGTTTCTCAAAGGCCGGAATATGCTCCCCAGAGAGTTGGTTAAATCCCCATCCCAGGAAACGTTTCAAAGAGGCAGCCCATTCCAATGCCAATCACTCTCACTGTCAAGAGCTTCCTCCAAACATCCAGCCTATACCTCCCCTGGCACAATTTGAGCCTGTCCCCCCCGTTCTGTTGCTGGTTGCCTGGCAGAAGAGACCAACCCCACCTGGCTACAACCTCCCTTTAAGTATGGTAGGAGGAGAAAGGTCCTCTGGAAATATCTAGTCCAACACCTCTGCTAAAGCAGATTTTCCTCAGTCAGGTTGCACAGGAACATGTCCGGATGGGTTTTGAAAGTTTCCAGAGAAAGTAGACTCTGAGCAGTGTGAGCAGACTATTCCAGTGCTCCATCACCCTCAAAGTAAAGCGTTCTTTCCTTATCTTTAAGTAAAACCTCTTGTGTCCTAGTTTGTGCCATTTGCCCCTTGTCTTGTCTCAAGACACCACTGAAGAGTCCCACCCCATCATCTTCACACCCACATTTTTAGGTATTTGCAAGTACTGAGAAGATCCTCTCTCAGTTTTCCCCAGGCTGAGGCTTGCTGGGCTCCAGGGTTCGGTGCAGGCTGCCAGTCTTCCCTGTTCTCTAAGGGGCTATCAAGTACAGAGGTGAAGACATGTCCCAGGTTGGGAATTATGGGGTTAAAACTCCTCTAGGGACTATGAGGAGAATGTTATTCAATCCCATAATTCTACTATCTCTTCATAAGCTCACAGCAAGGGCAGCTCGTCCTCCTTTTCCTCCCCCTCCAGCCGTGCCTGGGCAGGAGCTGTTATCAGGTAAATATGTACGTGGGTAGCCTGTTTTGGGACCTAGGAATGGCAGAGGCATGGGAGGGAAGGACTTGGAGCATTGGGATTTATAGATTTAGTTTTGAGATGGGAAGAAAATTCAAGGGGGTTGCTATAACTTCTATATCTGCTCTGTAACTTTTCCATGCATCTCTCTATCCAAAATATAATTCTGTTATTTTCTCCAATTCGTTTGAGAGTTTTTATTCTGTCGGCAGTAAAACCATGACAAGACAATATTAGGCAGACCTAGAAGACAAGGAGGGAGCCTGAAGATGCTGAAGACAAACAATTTAGGAGAGCTAGGCAAGAGTCTCAGCCAAACAGGAGATGCAGGGAGGGTGGACCTTGGATGTGCACACTAGAAAGAGGAAATTTGGAATTAGCATGGCAGGAGGAAGGGATACAGATCAGGGAAAGAGCAAAGAGAGGAGAAATTAGGTGTTCTGCAGAGGAATTGCCCCAAGGAGCTGATGAGGCCAAAATACTGAGATTGGAAGTCAAGGAAAGAAAGACTAGAGTCAGTAGGAGCCCATCTGGGCAAGAAAGGGAAAGAAGAAACTAGGATTCTGCTGAAAAAGGTGAGTAAAAATATGGGAAAGGAGACACAGCTGCCTGTGCCCAGGCAATGACTGCTTTGGATGTCCTCTCTGGTCTCCAGCACTAAAAAGGGGCACATATTCCACATGGGCTCTAAGTGATACACTCTAGTCCTACAGCTCCATGCACTGAAAATGGGCAAGTCTAATAGATGTGTCTCTTGGGGTGGGCACCTTAGTCACTCTGTTTGTGTCCCTCTCTAGAGCGCTGAATCCTAATGTCTCACTCTTGGGGATCACAGATGGTTTTTTAAGACAGCCTCAGGAGGTTTTTTTGATGGTATCATCACAATTATTTGTGTGCTTCACGGTGTTAGAAAGTATCACATCTCTGTGAGAGAAGGTTGGTGTATTCTATGCAAAACAGTCAAAAAGCAGCTGGGACCTCATTTCTCAAGCAGAGCTCCTATGGATTTCAGCTGCAGCAGTTCTGCAAATGAAGCCTCAGCAGGAGCTGTACGGAGTTGCATCTACAAAAAGTTTTGAGCATCTTGGCCTGGGATCAGAATAATTCTGTGGCAGAAGCAGGGATAGTCTTCAGCTCTTCGGGACAGCTTTCATCATCTTAATCCTCAAAAGATTATGCTTTCTGTCCAACAACCCTCTTGTACCTCCACTATTTTTCTCCCTGGGAATTAATTGGGTGCCAGACTTGTGGCTGCCATCCACTCTCTAAAAAAGGCTAAGTCTTAAGCCAGGATTTTCACCAAAAGCCTCTTCCACAGGTGAAACAGAATCCTCATCATCCTGATCTTTCTGGACAGCTGGTGCTGCCTCATGCACCTGATGAGGCAGGATCTTGTTTACCAATTAGCATGTAAGCAGGCGACACAGAACAAAGAGGAAGGCAATCAAGTTGCATTAGACAGCTCTTTTTTTGGCACATCCTCTTCAGTATTGGATTTTACAAACATAATGTTGTTTTTTAAAAAACATTCTCTGTGTGTGTATGCATCATTAAAAATAAGCAAGATTAAAGGTAATTTATATCATTTCTAAAAGTATACTTTGTGCCCCCAAATTGGCCTGGACCATACTGTTGATCATTTTATCTGACCACAGATGTGCTTGGTTTCATATCTACAGATCACTACACAAACCACAAAACTAAAGCTTACTGTTTGGTTAATGTTTCTAATCACAGCCTGTCTCTTTGGAAGTAGTGAATTATTTGCAGTGGTGGAGCTGTGATGGAGAACTGGCCAAACGTTTTGTTTGGAGTGCCATGGTGTCATGGTGGGTCTAAATAGGCCTGAACATGTCCTGGCTTGCCCAGACATGTTCCCCTGCTTCCCCACCTTTTGTGCTGGGAGAAGCAACCACAGGAAGGGAAAACAAAAGCCATGGTTTCACCTGATATGGTCAGAATTGGCAAGGCGCCACTCTGATTAGCTATTCTGTGTCCAAAGGCCCATTAGTCTCAGGTGTACATTGATAAAAGGAGATGAGCAGGTAACACGAGGCTGCTCCTCTGCTATTATATTCGTGTCTGCTGCTACTGCCATTTTCTTTATGTGCTCTCAGTGTTGCTGCCTCACTGCATTCTGCCTACCCCTCTGCAAGCCTCCAGCTATTGGGAGTCAAGAGGAACCAGGTCAGAGACTGTGCTGTACTCCCAGTTTCCTGAGAAAAGAGGCTGGGGGAACTCCAAAGCCTCCATCAGCTCTAAAACCACCAATGGCAACCTCTCCATGTGTTTTGGGCACTGTCTAATATTGTAATGCAGCCCCAGAAATCCAGAGAGTCTACTTTGTGAGTAAACACTTAAAAGCCTCTTACCAGATCTCCAGCAAGATTCTGTAAATTCTTAGCTGAATCTGAGTGCCTTCTGCCTTAGCGGCAGAAAGGAGCCTCTTGAGCCCCCAGGAGGGCAAGAAATGTAAAGAAACTAAGAATCTCCAGTTTCAGGTTTAATATTTGTTATATTGTTGATAGTTATGTTCCTTAAGTGTTCCAAATTCCCTCTTTATCTCCCTCTGTATAATGTTTTCATGATGGTGCGAAGAACCCATCATTAATAACAATACAGGTTGGTAGCCAGATTCTGAATAGCAAAATTAATAAACTATATTAATCTTCAAAATCATATCTCACATTCATATCCAACCATTACACACAGGGGAGGGATGAATGTGCTGCTGGGGAAGCCCTTGGATGCAGTAGGTAAGAACAACAGAGGATAGGATAGGATAG
>VWZI01008390.1:150178-167526 GCA_013396835.1 Psilopogon haemacephalus
TGGTGAGACACTGGAACAGGTTGCCCAGGGAGGTTGTGGCTGCTCCCTCCCTGGAGGTGTTCAAGGCCAGGCTGGATGAGGTCTTGAGCAACCTGATCTAGTGGGAGGTGTCCCTGCCTATGGCACAGGGGGGTTGGAACTGGATGATCTTTGAGGTCTCTTCCAACCTAAACCATTCTATGATTCTATGATTGGATACTGTTAACTTTTAAATCAAAATACCACACAAGAGGAGGTTAAATGCTATATGGAAACCTCCTTCTGACACACCAATCTGACAGAACCCCATTTCCCTTTCTTTAGCTAGGAATCACTGCACCATTGGCTGACCTGCAATCACCTGACCATCCATTTAGCAGGATTAAAGAATGGCACATCAGTTCCAAACAGCGTTTCCAGCTCTCCAGGATCTATTAAGTAAATCTATTAAGTAAAACTAACGTGAGAAGTTTATGGAGTTTGCTGCTTTAAGTGCGGGCTCAGTAATCTCAAGAATGTTGGGAAAGCTTTGCAAGGAAAATAATTAAATCCCCACTCCTCTAGAAAGCAGACAGATGGAATGGAAGAGCTCACTTACAAATCACTTCCCAATTATTTGTAGACAGCCTCTTTTTGTACAGAGCTCACTTGGACTTTTATCTCCTTCACTTTGTTCCCAGGGATGTCAGGTGTGTGGGGAACTGTGAAGTCAGAGAATCACAGAATCACAGAATCACGGAATGCTTTAGGTTGGAAGGGACCTTAGAGATCATCCAGTTCCAGCCCCCCACCTTGGGCAGGGACACCGCCCACCAGAATCACAGAAAACATCTCTAGGAAGGACATGGAACTGCTGGAGAAAGTCCAGAGGAGGGCCATGAAGATGATCAGAGGGATGCAGCAGCTCTGCTATGAGGACAGGCTGAGAGAGTTGGGGCTTTTCAGCCTGGAGAAGAGAAGGCTTTGAGGAGACCTTGTAGTAGCCTTCCAGTATCTGAAGGGGACCTACAGGAAGATTGGGGAGGGACCATTCACAAAGTCTTGTAATGACAGGATGAGGGGTAATGGGTTCAAACTGGCAGAGGGGAGATTTAAACTGCATGTTAGGGAGAAGTTCTTTGCAGTGAGGATGGTGAGACACTGGAACAGGTTGCCCAGGGAGGTTGTGGCTGCTCCCTCCCTGGAGGTGTTCAAGGCCAGGCTGGATGAGGTCTTGAGCAACCTGATCTAGTGGGAGGTGTCCCTGCCTATGGCACAAGGGGGTTGGAACTGGATGATCTTTGAGGTCTCTTCCAACCTAAACCATTCTATGATTCTATGATTATCCAGTCCAACCCTCAACCCTGCACTGAAAGGTGTTAAGTGTTAACCCCTCCTGGGAGGTGGTCTAGAACCTGACCCCAGGTGCTCCTGACCCCACCTGGTAGGCATGGTCTGGAACCTGAGCCTCCCCCAGGTGCAAACAGTTAGCCCACACCCACGTCATGTCTGCAATACTATAAAAGTAGATGAACTCCCTGTTTCACTCTCTCTGTTCTGCTTTGCTTCACCTGATGAGTGATGCCCTGTCCTAGCTGCTACAGCTTTGCCACCTGGCCAGCCATCCACCTGGTGAACCAACTGCTTCTTGAATCTGCCTCCATCCATTGTTACCTATCCAGTTTTGTATGTGTTTTTGCATCTTTTCCCTTCCCATATACCTCTGTAAACTCCCTTACTTTAAATACCCTTTATTTATTGTTATTTTTGTTATTTCTACAATGTCATTACCTCCTGCACTGAAGAAGGAACAGCTGCTATGCCTCACACCAGCTTTGAAGGGTGAAGGTGGAAAGCTAGAAAGCTGCATGGACATTCATGTGGGAAGCACAAGGAAGCAAAAGTGCTGGCAAGACCCAGATTAGAAGCACATCTGGGCTGAGAGAACAGAAATCCACTGTTTAAGGAACAGTTCCCTGATGCCAAGCTTTGAATATAGAATCATAGAATCAACCAGGTTGGAAGAGACCTCCAAGGTCATCCAGTCCAATCTATCACCCAATAACAAATATAGAATCATAGAATCAACCAGGTTGGAAGAGACCTCCAAGGTCATCCAGTCCAATCTATCACCCAATAACAAAATAACAATAAATAAAGTTATTTTTAACTTCCAAAATCCAAAATCGGTGCTAGATTGTTTTCTTTGGGTGCTTTACCCCTTTCCACTCTCTCTACCTAATTCTTTAATTTTCTAGGGAGAAGAATCCAATATAGAATAATGTTCTGTTAGGCTTAGGGTCTCCAGGAAGGTCTACAAGAACAAGGGATCAGCACTAAACCATGTCCCTAAGTGCCAGCTCCACACACTACTTAAACACCTCCAGGGAGAGTGACTCCAGCACTGCCCTGGGCGGACCAATCCAATGTCTGAGAACCCTCTCTGTGAAGAAATATTTCCTAACATCCAAACTGAACCTTCCCTGGTGCAACTTGGAACTGTTTCCTCTGGTCATAGAGTCATAGAATCAGTCAGGTTGGAAGAGACCTCCAAGATCATCCAGCCCAACCTATCACCCATCCCTAGCCAACCATCTAGACTATGACACTAAGTGCTCCATCCAGTCTTTTCTGGAACACCTCCAGGGATGGTGACTCCACCACCTCCCTGGGCAGCCCATTCCAATGCCAATCACTCTCTCTGTGAAGAACTTCTTCCCAACATCCAGCCTATACCTCCCCTGGCACAACTTGAGACTGTGTCCCCTTGTTCTGTTGCTGGTTGCCTGGGAGAAGAGCCCAACCCCATCTGACTACAACCTCCCTTTAGGTAGATGCAGACAGCAATGAAGTCAGCCCTGAGCCTCCTCTTCTCCAGGCTGCACACCCCCAGCTCCCTCAGCCTCTCCCCACAGGGCTGTGCTCCAGCTACCTCAGCAGCCTTGGTGCCCTTCTCTGGGCACATTCCAATACCTCAACATCTCTCTTGAATTGAGGGGACCAGAACTGGACACAGCACCCAAGGTGTGGCCTGACCAGTGCCAAGTACAGGGGCAGAATAACCTCCCTTGTCCTGCTGGCCACACTGTTCCTGATCCAGGCCAGGATGCCATTGGCTCTGCTGCCCACCTGGGCACACTGCTGGCTCATCTTCAGCTCCTATCTCCCAGCACCCCCAGGTCCCTCTCTGCCTGGCTGTTCTCAGCCACTCTGTCCCCAGCCTGTAGTGCTGCCTGGGGTTGTTGTGGCCAAAGTGTAGAACCCTGCACTTAGCTTTGTTAAACCTCATCTGGTTCTGTTGCTTGCCAGCAAGGAGAAGAGGCTGCCCCCTCCTTGTGCCAACCTCCCTTCAGGTAGTCCCACAGCATGATCTCCTGACACTGAACATGTCTGTGCTTTGGAGTGCACTCTGCATCCGCAGTTGGCTCCATCACCAAGGTCAGTATTGGCAGTGGGGTTGATATTTGTGCCCAGGGGTAATGAAAGTCAAAAGTTTTGAAGTCACTGAATAATTCAATTCAGAAATGCTGATGTGACCTTATTGAACTACCCTTGTTGGCACAACATGAAGTGAGAAAAGCAGTAAACCTGTAATATGAAATTATCAATAGAGGAAGTAATTGTGAGGAATTAAACATAAGGAAGACTCTCTCTCAGCCTTGAATTTTTAGGATTTTTTTTTCTCCCCTCAATTGTAGTTGGAATTGATGTCACCTTTAACAAATTTCAGCATCATTGCATTTCTAGGTAAAACAGCTCCCCACTTTTTATGCTTGCCCTGCACGTTTGCAAACACACTGCATGGTGGTCAAAAGGAGGAGACAGGACAGTGTCTGGGCTTCCAATGTTCTCTGCAGGAGTTTGAATCCACTTGGGGAGGAGTAACAAGAAGCATCAGCACAGGTTGGGGCTGCCCTGTTAGAAAGCAGCCCCATGGAGAAAGACTTAGGAGTGCTGGTGGACAGCAAGTCCTGCATGGGTCAGCAATGTGCCCTTGTGGCCAAGAGAGACAATGGCAGCCTGGAAGGCATCAAGAAAAACCTGCCCAGCAGGGCTAGGGAGGTTCTTCTCCTCCTCTACTCAGCACTACTGAGACCACCCCTGCAATATTGTGTCCAGTTTGGGGCTCTCCAGTTCAGGAGAGACAGGGAGCTACTGGAGGGAATCCAGCAGAAAGCCACGAGGAGGAAAGGGGTCCTTGAACACCTCCCCTGTGGAGAGAGACTGAGAGTCCTGGGGCTGTTTGCTGTGGACAAGAGAAGACTGAGAGGGGATCTGATCAATCTGTACAAATATGTGAGGGATGGGTGTCAAGTGGCGGGGGCTAAGCTCTTATTGGTGGTCAGCAGCAATAAGACAAGGAGCAGTGGGTATAAACTGGAACAGAGAAGGTTTCAGCTCAACATGAGGAGAAATTTTACAGTGAGGGTGCCAGAGCCCTGGAACAGACTGCCCACAGAGGCTGTGAAGTCTCCTTCTCTGGAGACTTTCCAAACCCCCCCTGGATGCCTTCCTGTGTAAACTACTGTAGGGGATCCTGCCTTGGCAGAGGGGTTGGACTCGATGATCTCTGGAGGTCCCTTCTGACTTCTAAAGTTCTGTGACTCTGTGATTTACTTCCTTCTGCAGGAGTTTGAAGGAGCTTGTTTGCCAACCCCTAAGTTAGAAATCCTTTGCAAACCACATCAGTACATAAAATATTGAATAAGGTGCACCTTTCTTCCTCATGAGGCATCTATGAATAAATTATTTCGCTTCAATTGGATTAAGATGTTTACCTAATACATTCTGCCTCCTCTGAGCCGGTTCAAAGGGCAGCAGTGCTAAGCAAAACTTTGCTCTCAGCCCCATCCTTGCTTCTGGGGCCAATGAGCTATGCTGGCAGCAGCAGCTTGCCTTCTGCAGCTGCAGAGCAGGGATGGCCATCGCTGAAGACAGACTGTCACACCTCCTGCAAAGATTGAGCCACCAATATAAGCAGCCACGAATTTGTTGTCACCCCAGGTAACACCTTCTCCCTTCTGTCTGACCCAGCTGACAGCATCACTGCAGCTTTTGGTCTCTCTTATGTATTCAGTGATGTGCATTGCAGGGGAACCAGAGCCTGATCAGCTGGGGTTTGGCTTTTTTCAGTTAAGTCAGTATCCTTGCCTGTATCTCTGGCTGCACTTTCTGCTCTGTACCCTTTTCCTGCTACTAAATTTCCTCCCAACCGTCTGGATGCTCAGCAAAATTGTTTCATAGGTAGTGTCCTCACCTCATGCCACAGGTAGTCTCAGCAAGCACTTTGGGGATTTCCCACCCCAGCTCATAGTAGCACATCCTGTGCTGCCTCTGGGGCAGCCAGTAAATGCTCCTGGGAAAGAGCAGTAGGCAAACTGAGGGATGGCAAGGAGGCTGCAGGCTTCTCACAATAAGCAGAACCTGACCTATGCCTCAGTTATATAGGAGAAAGAGTAAGATGTGCCTCTGGGCCTGACTAACTGCTCAATAGTTACACAGCATCATAGAATCAGTCAGGGTTGGAAGGGACCACAAGGATCAGCTAGTTCCACCCCCCTGCCATGGGCAGAGACACCCAACCCTAGAGCAGGCTGCCCATAGCCTCTGCCAGCCTGCTCCAGGGATGTGGCCCCAACCACCTCCCTGGGCAACCCATTCCAGGCTCTCACCACTCTCATGGTGAAGAATTTCCTCCTCACATCCAATCTGAATCTCCCCACCTCCAGCTTTGCTCCATTCCCCCTAGTCCTGTCACTCCCTGACAGCCTAAAAAGTCCTTCCTCAGCTTTCTTGCAGGACCCTTCAGATACTGGAAGGCCACAAGAAGGTCACCTGGGAGCCTTCTCCTCTCCAGACTGAACAGCCCCAACTCTTTCAGTCTGTCCTCATAGCAGAGGTGCTGCAGCCCTCTGAGCATCCTCGTGGCCCTTCTCTGGACACACTCCAGCATGTCCACATCCCTCTTGTCCCAGGGGCTCCACAACTGGATGCAGTACTCCAGGTCTCACTAAGGCAGAGCAGAGGAGGAGAATCACCTCTCTCAACCTGCTGGTCACACTTCTCCTGATGCAGCCCAGGCTCTGCTTGGCTTTCTGGGCTGCAAGTGAACACTGACAGTTCATATTGAGCTTCTCATCCACCAGCACCCCCAAGTCCTTCTCCTCAGGGCTGCTCTCCAGCCACTCACTGCCCAGCCTGGATTTGTGCTTGGGATTGCCTCAACCCAGCTGCAGGACCTCGCACTTGGTCTTGTTGAACTTCATGAGGTTGGCTTGGATCTTCTCCCCCTCTACTCTGCCCTACCAAGGCCACACCTGCAATACCATGTCAAATTTTGCGCTACTCACTTCAGGAGAGACAGAGACCTACTGGAGAGAGTCCAGTGGAGGTCCACGAAGATGAGTTGGGGACCTGAGCAACTCCCATATGGAGAGAGACCAATGAGCCATGAGGCTGTTTAGTCTTGAGAAGAGAAGGCTGAGAGGGGATCTGAGCAATGTGTCCAAATATCTGAGGGGTTGGTGTCAAGTGGAAGGGACAAATCTCTATTTGGTGGTCAGCAGCAATAAGACAAGGAGCAACAGCTACAAACTGGAACCTAGAAGGTTTCAGCTCAACATGAGGAGAAACTTCTTTACAGTGAGGGTGGCAGAGCCCTTGAACAGGCTGCCCAGAGAGGTTGTGGATTCTCCATCTCTGGAGACTTTCAAAACCCATCTGGATGCATTTCTGTATGAACTACCTGTGCTGGTTTGAACTAATTGGAGGATTTGAGTGAGAAAATTAGACTATAGGCTGAGAGATGAAAACAGATGATGTCACTTCACTCACAGTTTTACTGAGAAAGAAAAAAAAAATGTTTTAAGAGTTGTAACCCAAATATAGATAAGTCAGAGTGCTTTAGGCCTCTCTGGGCTATGGGTGTTTCTTGCATGGCTCCTTTGTCCCTGCCTTTTGTAGCTAATTCTCAATAATTCCACTAACTTCTTTTCCTACTGTTAACCCTCCAGCTGATCTACCTTTGCCTATCTGCTGCATCAACAGCTGGTGAGATAAGATTGGGGAAGGGGGAAAGGTGGTAGAGGTGGTTAGAAACCCCTCTTAGGGATTTTGATCTCTGGGAGGGCTGTGGTATTTCTGTATTACCTTTTCACTGTGTATATCTGTAAATCCCTGTTATACATTGTAAATATCTGCTTGGATATTGAGCATTGCTGCAAATATAAAGCTTCATTTACCAACTTCCAGCCAGCCTGAGTCCTAGCCTGGGTTATATCAAAGGGTTTAGCAGGTAACTGCTAAACCACCACAACTACCCTAGGGGGTCCTGCCTTGGCAGGGGTGGGGGACTTGATGATCTCTGGAGGCCCCTTCCAATCTCTAAAATTCTGTGATTCTGTGATTAACTCTAGTGCTCAGTGAGAGGCTGTCTAGATGCCTTCCACGACTGTCTGAAAGCTTTATTTGTCTGCAGAGGTGCAGGCAAGCTGTGAGATGAGTGTGGGATAGTTAGCACCTCACCAGGAGTTGATACCCTCCGGGACAGCGGGGAGAGAGGTTGCCATCACTACCAGCAGCATAGCTACATCTCCCTGCAGAAGGACTTGCACGTTGCTTTTCACAGTCTCAGCATGCTGATCTGCCACTGAACATGGCAATAGTTAGTTAGTGGAATTACAAGTGTCTTACATGCTACTTAAAGTGGCTCCTACTTCAAGCAACTTGTGGCCAAGAAGGCCAATGGAATCCTGGGGTGCATGAACAGGAGTGTGGCTAGCAGAACAAGGGAGGTTCTCCTCCCCCTCTACTCTGCCCTGGTGAGACCTCACCTGGAATATTCTGTTCAGTTTGGGGCTCCCCAGTTCAAGAGGGACAGGGATCTACTGGAGAGAGTCTGACAGAGGGCTACAAAGATGACGAAGGGGCAGGAGAACTGCTCTATGAGAAGAGGCTGAGGGACTTGGGGCTGGTGAAGAGAACACTTAGAGGGGATCTATTCAATGTTTATAAAGAGATGAGGGCTGGGGGTCAAGAGGGAGGGGAGAAACTCTTCACAGTTGTGCCCTGTGATAGGACAAGGGGTAATGGGTATGAACTACAGCACAGGAAGTTTTGCCTGAACATGAGGAACAGCTTCTTGACTATAAGGGTCACAGAGCACTGGCACAGGCTGCCCAGAGAGGTTGTGGAGTCTCCTTCTCTGGAGACTTTCAAGCTCTGTATGGACGTGTTCCTGTGTGACCTGCACTAGATTCTCTGGTCCTGCTGTAGCAGGGGCCTTGGTCTTGATGATCTTTGGAGGTCCCTTCCAACCCCTAAGATCCTGTGATCCTGTCACAGATGCATTTTTCCATATGTTTAGATATTTTGTCTTTATGCATGGCAAATCTACACAAGTCACAGTATTTTAATTTTGCATTTTGAGTGGGACCAATTGTTTGTCCAGTTTACATCATAATACCTCTAAACCATCTGACCATTTGACTCCTTACTTACTACAGAATCACAGAAAATAGCTGGTTGGAAGAGACCTCTAAGATCATCCAATCCAACCCTCGACCCAGCACTGAAGGGTAAACACCAAACCATGTCCCTAAGCACCAGGTCCACAGGCTGCCTAAACACCTCCAGGGATGATTACTCCAGCACTACCTTGGGCAGACCATTCCAGTGTTTGAGAACCCTCTCTGTGAACAAAGATTTCCAAGCATCCAGCCTGAACCTCCCCTGGAGCAGCTTGAAACCATTTCTTTTGGTCCAGTTTCTTGGCACCAAGGAGCAGAGGCTGCCCCCTCCTCACTCCGACCTCCCTTCAGAGAGTTGTAGTTGCTGTTCCTGTCATATGCCTTAACACCAGAGACAACAACGAAATGAGTGGTGTCTGACTCCCACAGGTGCCATAAAATTTCATATCTGTCCTGACAAATAAGTAATAGAAGCCTATTTTTTTTTTTTAACATATGTAAAGTATCTTTTTTTTTTTTTTAAACATATGCAAAGTTTAAACATATGCAAAGAGGGCACTAAAATATGGAAGACAAACCACAGAATCAGAGAATCATAGAATGGTTTAGGTTGGAAGGAACCTCAAAGATCATTCAGTTCCAACCCTCCCTGTGCCATAGGCAGGGACACCTCCCACTAGAACAGGTCGCTCAAGGTCTCATCCAACCTGGCCTTGAACACCTCCAGGGAGGTTGTGGAGCACAGAAGCACAGAATGTGATCTTGGATCACATTCTGTGCTTCTGTGCTCCACAACCTCCCTGGGCAACCTGTGCCAGTGTCTCACCACCCTCACTGGAAAGAACTTCCTCCTAATATCTCCCCTCTTCCACTTTAAACCCATTCCTCCTCGTCCTGTCATTACAAGACCCTGTGAATAGTCCCTCCCCAGAGTAGTAGCATCACATGAAGAGTAGCAGCATCACATGAAGAGTAGCATCACTACATTAGACTTGTAGGACTAGCAGCACTGCCTAAATTATGCCAAGAAAAGAAACAGTCATTCTCCAGAAAGCCATTTTCCTAGCATCACTTCTAGAGATCATTTTTTTACGGAGACCATGGTCTTTGAAACAGTCCCACTCAGAGAATTAGACACTACAATAATACAGTGCTCAGGTCTGCTTCAGACAGACAAATCATTAGGCCCAGATAACAGTTTCTTTCTGGTTGCTGGAACAAGCTCCAACACACATCTGAAAACACTAGAAATAATTTCCAGTCGTAGCTTTGCTTCTGAAGAAATATTATGGACACTGTTTGGACAGTGTTCCTTCATTTCTGGAACGTTATTTAATTTAGAAGCTTGTGACATCTCATTTTACAAGTTGAAGTCATCATTCACCTAGGGAGGAATAATAAACTGCAGCAGTACAGGCTGGGAGGTGATCTGCTGGAGAGCAGCCCTGTGGAGAGGGACCTGGGAGTGCTGGTGGAGAACATCCATGGCACAGCAATGTGCCCTGGTGGCCAAGAAGGCCAATGGGATCCTGGGGTGTATTAAGAAGAGTGTGTCCAGCAGATCAAGGGAGGTTCTCCTGCCCCTTTACTCTGCCCTGGTCAGACCCCATCTTGAGTACTGTGTTCAGTTTAGGGCTCCTCAGTTTCAAAGGGACAGGGATCTGCTGGAGAGGGTCCAGTGGAAGGCTATGAGGATGCTGAGGGGACTGCAGCACTGCCTGATGAGGAGAGGCTGAGGGACCTGGGGGCTGCTTAGTCTGGAGAAGAGAAGACTGAGAGGGGATTTAATAAATGTTTATAAAATATCTGAGGGCTGGAGGTCAGGAGGGGGCAGGGGGACAGGCTCTGCTCACTTGCTCCCTGGGATAGGACAAGGAGCAATGGATATAAGCTGCAGCACAGGAGGTTCCACCTCAACACAAAAAGGGACTTCTTTGCTGTAAGGGTCACAGAGCACTGGCACAGGCTGCCCAGAGAGGTTGTGGAGTCTCCTTCTCTGGAGCCTTTCAAGGCCTGTCTGGATGTGTTCCTCTGTGCTAGATTGTATGGTCCTGCTGTGGCAAGGGGGGTTGGACTCGATGATCTTGGGTCCCTTCCAACCTCTGACATCCTGTGATCCTGTGAGCATCCTACCATCAGCAGTTCTCTCTTTGTTGTGGCACATGCTGCTGCAAGCCCCCAAACCCAAACTTTCTAGATTGTGAGCAAAACATCAGGTTTTCTGAATTTGCAGATCTGTTCCACTTCAGGCAGGTTCCTGCAAACTGCACTCCCCCTGAATTTAAGGCCTCTGAAGCAGTGCATGTGCTACAGATTTGCCAGATTCACCTCTTCTTCAGAGCCTGGGGAACAAACTACATGGAAAAGTGAAGGTTAAATTACTGATTAGAAATCAAGGTCTGGAAGGGAAACAACACACAACAAAAGCAACTTCCAGCGTGCTTGTCATTGTGAGATTTCCCTGGGGAACAGAAGCCAAGGAAACAAATCAGCAGAGCTTTGCTCCTTCAGTGTTATCTTAGGGAATCAGCATCTTTCTTTTGATTCTGTCCCCCCTGTGACAATGACAGTTGTCAGGTTGCCTCTTGAGTGCAAATGAAGTATCAAATCATTTCCTGGGGACTTCAGTTCCCCTTCCTCCTTATCTTCTAATTTAGGGGAACTTAACCATGTCACGGCTTTGATTAGCTCTTCTTTACTGAGAGAATGCAAATGTTGTCAGGCTGGGCTGGGATGAGATGGGAATGTGCTCCCTCTGCAGAGCCTCTACATTGACTTCTTTTCTCTGCTTTACACACACACACCCCAGGCAGTTGGCTGTGCAGTGGATATAGAGCCATAGAATCATAGAATCAGTCAGGGTTGGAAAGGACCACAAGAATCAGCTAGTTCCAACCCCTCTTCCATGCCCAGGGACACCCTACCCTAGATCAGGCTGCCCACAGCCTCTGCCAGCCTGGCTGCAAACACCTCCAGGGATGTGGCCCCAAACACCTCCCTGGGCAACCCATTCCAGGCTCTCACCACTCTCATGCTCAACAACTTCCTCCTCACATCCAATCTGAATCTCTCCACCTCCAGCTTTGCTCCATTCCCCCTAGTCCTGTCACTACCTGACAGCCTAAAAAATTCCTCCCCAGCTTTTCTGTAGGCCCCCTGCAGATCCTGGAAGGCCACAAGAAGGTCACCTGGGAGTCTCCTCGTCTCCAGACTGCACAGCCCCAACTCTTTCAGTCTGTCCTCATAGCAGAGGTGCTGCAGCCCTCTGAGCATCCTCGTGGCCCTTCTCTGGACACACTCCAGCATGTCCACATCCCTCTTGTCCCAGGGGCTCCAGAACTGGATGCAGTACTCCAGGTGGGGTCTCACCAGGGTGGAGTAAAGGGGGAGAATCACCTTCCTCAACTCGCTTGTCAGACTTCTCCTGATGCAGCTCAGGCTCTGGTTGGCTTTCTGGGCTGCAAGTGCAAACTGCTGCCTCACGTTGAGCTTCTCCTCCACCAGCACCCCCAAGTCCCTCTCCTCAGTCAGTGTTGGAAGGGACCACAAGGATCATCCAGTTCCAACCCCCCTGCCATGCCCAGGGACACTCTACTTTGAGGTGTCGTCCAACCTAAACCATTCTATGATTCTATAGTTCTGTGACTAACAACAAAGGAACTTTAAGTCTGTAGACTTTTACTCCAAACTCATGCTCTGAAAACTTTCAGTGACTTGTACCTCTGAGCAGAGAAGTGTTGAGTTTGTAAGGGAAAAGTGTTTTTCCTCTTCATTAGTTTTTCCAGAAGCCCAGCAGCCAGTGAGGCTGTCTGGGGTAGTGTTTGCCCCTCAAATACAGAACCCAAATGCAGACCACTTAATATTCTTTGCTGCAGAAGAAACCAAAGCAGATATCTCTTTTGGAAGAGACCTGGGAATGCAGGTACCTTGCTTAAAAAAACCTGCTTCCCGTGACTAACAACAAAGGAACTTTAAGGCTGTAGACTTTTATTCTGTACTCATGTTCTGAAAACTTCTGGTGAGTTGTATCTCTGAGCAGAGAAGCGTTGAGTTTGTAAAGGAAAAGTGGTTTTCCTCTTCATTAGGTTTTCCAGAAGCCCAGAAGCCAGTGAGGCAGTTTGGGGTAGTGTCTGCCCCTAAAATACAGAACTCAAGTGTAGAACACTTAATATTCATTGCTGCAGAAGAATTCATTTCTGCAGAAATTCATTGCTACAGGAAGGCTGGGGAGGGACTGTTCACAAAGTCTTGTAATGACAGGACGAGGGGGAATGGGTTCAAACTGGCAGAGGAGAGATTTAAACGAGATGTCAGGAGGAAGTTCTTCATAGTGAGGGTGACAAGACACTGGAACAGGTTGCCCAGGGAGGTTGTGGCTGCTCCCTCCCTGTATGTGTTCAAGGCCAGGCTGGATGAGGTCTTGAGCGACCTGATCTAGTGGGAGGTGTCCCTGCCTGTGGCNGGTGACCTGTACCTCTGAGCAGAGAAGTGTTGAGTTTGTAAAGGAAAAGTGTTTTTCCCCTTCATTAGTTTTTCCAGAAGCCCAGCAGCCAGTGAGGCAGTCTGGGGTAGTGTCTGGCCCTAAAATACAGAACTCAAGTGTAGAACACTTAATATTCATTGCTGCAGAAGAAACCAAAGCAGGTATCTCGTTTTGAAGAGACATGGAAATGCAGGTATCTTGCTAAAAAAATTGCTTCCCATGACTACAGGGGAAGCCTACAGGAAGGCTGGGGAGGGACTATTCACAAAATCTTGTAATGACAGGACGAGGGGGAATGGGTTCAAACTGGCAGAGGAGAGATTTAAACGGGATGTCTGGAGGAAGTTCTTTACAGTGTGGGTGACAAGACACTGGAACAGGTTGCCCAGGGAGGTTGTGGCTGCTCCCGCCCTGGAGGTGTTCCAGGGCAGGCTGGATGAGGTCTTGAGTGACCTGATCTAGTGGGAGGTGTCCCTGCCTATGGCACAGGGGGGTTGGAACTGGATGAGCTTTAAGGTCTCTTGCAACCTAGACCATTCTATGCTTCTATGATTCTATGACTAACAACAAAGGAACTTTAAGGCTGTAGACTTTTATTCCAAACTCATGTTCCAAAAACTTTTGGTGACCTGTACCTCTGAGCAGAGAAGTGTTGAGTTTGTAAAGGAAAAGTGTTTTTCCCCTTCATTAGTTTTTCCAGAAGCCCAGCAGCCAGTGAGGCAGTCTGGGGTAGAGTCTGCCCCTAAAATATGGAACCCAAATGTAGAACACTTAGTATTTATTGCTGCAGAAGACACCAGAGCAGGTATCTCGTTTTGAAGAGACCTGGAAATGCAGGTACCTTGCTGAAGAAACTGCTTCCCATGACTAACAACAAAGGAATTCAAGGCTGTACATTTTTATTCTGAACTCATGCTCTGAAAACTTTAATAAACTTGTATCTGTGAGCAGAGAAGTGTTAATTTTGTAAGGGGGAATTTTGTTCATTAGGTTCTCTAGGAGCCTGATAGCCAATGAGGTTCACTGGAGCTACCTCCACAGAAGTAGTGAGGATGAGTAGCTGGGTTGATGAGTGAAGGACTTGAGCATCTCCCCTATGAAGAGAAACTGAGAGTCCTGGGGCTGTTTAGTCTGGAGAAGAGAAGACTGAGAGGAGAGCTGATCAATGTGTCCAAATATCTGAGGGGTGGGTGTCAAGTGGAGGGGACAAATCTCCTTTTGGTGGTCAGCAACATTAAGACAGGGAGCAACAGCTACAAACTGAAACACAGAAGGTTCACCTCGACTTGAGGAGAAACTTCTTTACAGTGAGGTGCCAGAGCCCTGGAACAAGCTGCCCAGAGAGGTTGTGGAGTCTCCTTCTCTGGAGACTTTCCAAACCCACCTGGATGCATTCCTGTGTGAACTACCCTAGGGGATCCTGCCTTGGCAGAGGCAGCTGGACTCAATGATCTCTGGAGGTCCCTTCCAATCTCTAAAGTTCTGTGGTTCTAGCCCAGATCTGAGCTTAAACATCAGTTGTTGCTGAAGCTCCAGCTTATTTCTGTTTCATGTATAGAAATAAGCTCTTAAAACAGAAAAAAAAAAAAAAAAAAAGTGACATTCTACCCCTGAACCATTATTTATTGCTTCACCACTGTTACAGCTGGAGGAGCTCTGAGTCAGTTTTCAGGGCCCTGGCTCATGCACTCCACAATTTTACAACAATCAGAGGAAGTATGTAAAAACAAGGGCTTGATCTTAACAGCACTTCAACTGCTTTGTACCTTGAAGACAGTATGGAAATGCCATTAAGTCAGTCTTGGCAGGAGAAATCTGCCACAGCATACAGTGCTAAGTGGGCTTTTTGTGGTACCTTCCCTCCTCTGGCACCATTTGGAGCATGGCTAAGAACCATCCCCATCATTTTGCTGAGTCTATTGATTGTAGCTGTGAGGTTCAGTAGTGCTCACTCTTTCAGGTAGGTTTTAGGCTACTCTGAGTTGCTCTTGGAGATGATACTAAGCCCTCTAGAGATAACCAGGGGGATTTTTGTGGTACCCTCCCTCCTCTGGCACCATTTAAAGCATGGCTAAGAACCATCCCCATCTTTTTGCTGAGTGTATTGGTTGTAGCTATGGGTTTCAGTAGTGCTCACTCTTTCAGGTAGGTTTTAGGCTACTCTGAGTTGCTCTTGGAGATGATACTAAGCCCTCTAGAGATAACCAGGGGGCTTTTTGTGGCACCTTCCCTCCTCTGGCACCATTTAGAGCATGGCTAAGAACCATCCCCATCATTTTGCCCATGGCATGGGGGTTGGAACTAGATGATCCTTGTGGTCCCTTCCAATCCTGACTGATTCTATGATTCTGTGACACTAAACCCTCTAGAGATAACCAGGGGGCTTTTTGTGGCACCTTCCCTCCTCTGGCACCATTTAGAGCATGGCTAAGAACCATCCCCATCATTTTGCTGAGTCTGTCGATTGTAGCTGTGAGGTTCAATAGTTCTCACTCTTTCAGGTAGGTTTTAGGCTACTCTGAGTTGCTCTTGGAGATGATGCTAAGCCCTCTAGAGATAACCAGGGGGCTTTTTGTGGTACCCTCTCTCCTCTGGCACCATTTGGAGCTTGGCTAAGAACCATCCCCATCACTTTGCCCATGGCATGGGGATTGGAACTAGATGATCCTTGTGGTCCCTTCCAACCCTGACTGATTCTATGATTCTATGACAATAAACCCAGTAGAGATAACCAGGGGGCTTTTTGTGGTACCCTCTCTCCTCTGGCACCATTTGGAGCTTGGCTAAGAACCATCCCCATCACTTTGCCCATGGCATGGGGATTGGAACTAGATGATCCTTGTGGTCCCTTCCAACCCTGACTGATTCTATGATTCTATGATACCAAACCCTCTAGAGATAACCAGGGGGCTTTTTGTGGTACCCTCTCTCCTCTGGAACCGTTTAGAGCATGGCTAAGAACCATCCCCATCATTTTGCTGAGTCTATTGATTGTAGCTGTGGAATTCAATAGTGCTCACTCTTTCAGGTAGGTTTTAGGCTACTCTGAGTTGCTCTTGGAGATGATACTAAGCCCTCTAGAGATAACCAGGGGGGATTTTTGTGGTACCCTCTCTCCTCTGGAACCGTTTAGAGCATGGCTAAGAACCATCCCCATCATTTTGCTGAGTCTATTGATTGTAGCTGTGGAATTCAATAGTGCTCACTCTTTCAGGTAGGTTTTAGGCTACTCTGAGTTGCTCTTGGAGATGATGCTAAGCCCTCTAGAGATAACCAGGGGGATTTTTGTGGTATCCTCCCTCCTCTGGAACCATTTGGAGTATGACTGAGAACCATCCCCATCTTTTTGCTGAGTCTGTCAATTGTAGCTATGGGGTTCAATAGTGCTCACTCTTTCAGGTAGGTTTTAGGCTACTCTGAGTTGCTCTTGGAGATGATACTAAGCCCTCTAGAGATAACCAGGGGGGATTTTTGTGGTACCCTCTCTCCTCTGGAACCGTTTAGAGCATGGCTAAGAACCATCCCCATCATTTTGCCCATAGCATGGGGATTGGAACTAGATGATCCTTGTGGTCTCTTCCAACCCTGACTGATTCTATGATTCTATGACTCTATGACACTAAACCCTCTAGAGATAACCAGTGGGCTTTTTGTGGTACACTCCCTTTTCTGGCACCATTTGGAGCATGGCTAAGAACCATCCCCATCTTTTTGCTGAGTCTATTGATTGTAGCTGTGAGGTTCAATAGTTCTCACTCTTTCAGGTAGGTTTTAGGCTACTCTGAGTTGCTCTTGGAGATGATACTAAGCCCTCCAGAGATAACCTTATCTAACATCAGCTCGAAGTTGTGCTGTCACTGCCTTCATCAGTAGCCAGGAACGGGAGCCAAGTCCTCAGTCTATAGAACAAAAGATGGTAAAGTCAGAAGCAGAGCAAATAATGAATAATGCAATCTACTTCCAGAGGACATGGATCATTAAGCTGATTAAACCAGCAGATGGCAAAGGAAATGCAGCTTAGAATTCTGTAAAATAATTAGCCCGAGACTGAGGAAGCAGCCCAAGAAATAGGTGCTAAATGGAACAATCAAAGGGGGCCTGGGAACTTATATGAAAACAGTAATTGGAATTTTCATGCCGACTAAGGCCTCAGAAAGAGAGACTCAAGCCAGTGTTGTGCTGCTAAAAGGCAAACTAAAAAACAGGTGATGCTTTTTTTCTTTCTAGGGCAAGGCGCTTGTCAAGCCCTGGTTTAGATATTGCATGCTGAAGCAGTCCCTGCACACATCAATAGGTTATTATTACTTTGGAGTGGGGTACAGGCTGAGCAAAACAGCTCTGCAAAACAGCCTGGTGAGGAAAGTTAAGGCTGCTGCGTTTCTTTTTATTAAAGAAGAAGAAGAAGAAGAAGAAGAAGAAGAAGGAGAAGAAGAAGAAGA
>VWZI01008390.1:174117-190463 GCA_013396835.1 Psilopogon haemacephalus
TATTTGTGTGTGTGTGTGTGTGTGTGTGTGTGTGTGTGTGTGTTCAGAAGAAAACCTTACCCATTTCTGCAGTGTTTGTAATATTATCTGCACACCCTCGCTTGTGTTATTTTTCAGCAGGCTTATCAGACAATCAGTCAGGGTTGGAAGGGACCACAAGGATCAGCTAGTCCCAACCCCCCTGCCATGCCCAGGGACACCCTACCCTAAATCAGGCTGCCCACAGCCTCTGCCAGCCTGGCTGAAAACATCTCCAGGGATGGGGCCCCAAACACCTCCCTGGGCAACCCATTCCAGGGCCTCACCACTCTAATGCTGAAAAACTTCCTCCTCACATCCAGTCTGAATCTCCCCACCTCCAGCTTTGCTCCATTCCCCCTAGTCCTGTCACTACCTCGGAGCCTAAAAAGTCCCTCCTCAGCTTTTTTGCAAGCCCACATCAGATCCTGGAAGGCCACAAGAAGGTCACCTGGGAGTCTCCTCTTCTCCAGACTGCACAGCCCCAACTCTTTCAGTCTGTCCTCATAGCAGAGGTGCTGCAGCCCTCTGAGCATCTTTGTGGCCCTTCTCTGGACACACTCCAGGATGTCCACATCCCTCTTGTCCCAGGGGCTCCAGAACTGGATGCAGTACTCCAGGTAGGGTCTCACCAGGGCAGAGTAGAGGGAGAGAATCACCTCTCTCACCCTGCTGGCCACACTTCTCCTGATGCAGCCCAGGCTCTGCTTGGCTTTCTGGGCTGCAAGTGCACACTGCTGGCTCATGTTGAGCTTCTCATCCACCAGCACCCCCAAGTCCCTCTCCTCAGGGCTGCTCTCCAGCCACTCACTGCCCAGCCTGGATTTGTGCTTGGGATTGCCTCGACCCAGATGCAGGACCTTGCACTCGCTTACCACTGAGGTCTGAGAAGGTTTAGGTAAAGGCACAACCCACGTAGAGTTAAATCACTTTGCAGGTACTTCTTTAAAAGAAAGAGTAAAATCTACCGGTAGGAGAGTTTCAGTTTCTCCTGTTCAGTTCTGCATCCTGTTGTGGGATCCCTGATTCTGAGATTTCATCCTTTAAGACTTTCTGCTGTGGGCTCCATGACTCTGAGATTTCATCCTTTAAGACTTTGATGCAATTTTGTTTTGCATAACCATATTTCATTTCATAAGAACTAAATCCAGGCTGGATTTTGTTTCAGTTTTAAGTCACTGGGCTATTAACTCCCAGGGAAATAAGCAGTAAAACTTGATTTTTGTCTTTGTATCTCAGAATGGGATGGAGAAAATAAATAATGAAGTCCAGGCACAAAAAAAAAAAAAACCCAAGTAATGAAATCCTGTAAGCAGTGCAAATGCTTTTCTTTATTCCTTGCACATTAAAAGAGTCTACGCTCCTGATTTTGGTGGTTCAGGTTTTCCCATCAGTTTGCATCTGCCTCATCACTGGATCTCAGAGCACTTGCAGCAGGATTTGCATCTTAAAGGTTCAGCACAGAATCACAGATAGCAATTTTCCCAGCTCCTTGGGAGAATAGGCTTATGATCCCCAGAAGTCAGTATACAGGAGGTTTCTCTGGGGGAAGGGAAGGGAAAAAAAAAAAAAAAAAAAGAAAAAGAAAAAAAAAGTATCCTCTGGTAATAAACTGTCTCCTATATTTAATGTTGTAACAGGTTGATGCACAGGAAATGCGTTAACCCCCCTGCTCGCCACCACCACCAGTGCAGAAGAGAGGGAGAAGCTGGGTGGATGAGAAGCTCAAGATGAGCCAACAGTGTGCACACGCAGCTCAGACAGGAACTGTGTGCTGGGTTGCATTAAGAGAGGCATTACCAGCAGGGCAAGGGAGGGGATTCTCCCCCTTTACTCTGCTCTCCTCAGACCCCACCTGCAGTACTGTGTGCAGTTCTGGAGCCCCCAGCACAAGAAGGACATGGAACTGCTGGAGAGAATCTAGAGGAGGGCCACGAAAATCATCACAGTGATGCAGCAGCTCTGCTATGAGGACAGGCTGAGAGAGTTTGGGCTTCTCAGCCTGGAGAAGAGAAGGCTTCGAGGAGACCTTATAGTAGCCTTCCAGTATCTGAAGAGGGTCTACAGGAAGGCTGGGGAGGGACTCTTCTCAAGGTCTTGTAATGACAGGATGAGGGGAATGGGTTTAAACTGGCAGAGGGGAGATTTAAACTGGATGTTAGGAGGAAATTCTTTACAGTGAGGGTGGTGAGATACTGGAATGAGCTGCCCAGGGAGGTTGTGGCTGCTCCCTCCCTGGAGGTTGGATTAGGTCTTGAGCAACCTATTCTAGTGGGAGGTGTCCCTGCCTGTGGCAGAGGATTGGAACTGGATGATCTTTGAGGTTCCTTCCAACCTAAACCGTTCTATGATTCTACCTCTAGGGATGGTGACTCCACCTCCTCCCCAGGCAGCCCATTCCAATGCCAATCACTCTTTCTCTCAAGAACTTCTTCCTAACCTCCAGCCTAAATCTACCCTGGCACAGCTTGAGGCCTCTTGTTCTATTCCTGATTGCCTGGCAGCAGAGCCCAACCCCACTTGGCTACAACCTCCCTTCAGGTACTTGTAGAGAGCAATAATTCATTCTAAAGCCAAACTGGGAAGGAGTAAAAGACGAAGTAATCTTCCAGTCAGGCACACATCATAATTACTTTCGGTGCTACCATCTTCTGTAATTAATACAAACTGCAAAAAGAAGTTAGGTACAATTCCTGCTGTAAGAGAGGAAAGCAACACTGATGCAGGTCATGCTGGGAGGGTTACATTACGAGGAACTGATGTGGAAAGATGTCATAAATAATTTATTTTTTGCAAGAAATAAAACGCTGTAACATTTGGAGTAAGAAATTGTGTAGCTTTGGCTATGAACTGTCTTCATCCTCTCCTGCACCCTTATATAACTGCCCTTTGGCATGCTCTTTTACACTGTAAGTGCAGAGCTTCTTTGGCTTTAGGTGGGCAGAGCATGGTGGGGGGGTTGGAAGTTGCAGTTTGTGCTCTTGCCCTTGTTCTGGTTCCTGGGGGAAAGAGCAGTACCCTTAGGCACTTTTCTCCAACAAAACCAAGTTGCATGTTGGGGATTCACTGAGGAATAACTGCCTTGGGATGTCTCCAGACTAGTTTTAAAGTGAAGGATGGGGAGTTATGTAGGGGGTTCTGTGCTGGTTTGAACTAATTGGAGGATTTGAATGAGAAATTAGGCTACAGGCTGAGAAAGGAAAACACTGGTGGTGCTACTTCACTCATGGCTTTGCTGAGAAAGAAAATTAAAAAAAGGTTTTAAGAGTTGTAACCCAAGTATAGACTGCTTCAGACCACTTTGGGCTGTGGCTGCTCCTACATGGCTCTTTCTCCCTGCCTTTCCTAGCTGGATCTGAATAATTTCACTAACTTCTTTTCTGCTGCTAATCCCCGCTGGCCGATCTACCTTTGCCTATCTGCTGAATGAAACAGATGGTGAGATGAGATTGGGGAAGGGGGGAAGGTGGTAGGGGTGGTTAGAAACCCCTCTTAGGGGTTTTGATCTCTGGGAGGGCTGTGGTGTTTCTGTATTACCTTTTTCCTGTGCATATCTGTAAATGTCTGTTATGCATTGTAAATATCTGCTTGTCTATTGTGCAAAGATGTACATATAAAGCTTCATTTATTAACTTCCAGCCAACTGAGTCCTAGCCTGGGTTATTTCATAGTTGGGGGGGGGGGGTTGGGGGGGGGCAGGTAACTCCCTAACTGCTACAGGTTTATACCACTTAAAGTTTGGAACAAGATGGTCTTTGAGGTCCCTTCCGACTTAAACCATTCTATGTCCCTGCCTATGGCACAGGGGGGTTGGAACTGGATGATCTTTAAGGTCTCTTCCAGCCTAAACCATTCTATGATTCTATGATATACTCCCCCCCCATAGGTAAGTTACAACACTACTCAGAATTTTGGAAGTAAAATGTAAGTGTTTACAAAAGTATAGATAAAATCCAGAAGGAGACTAAATATAGAAGGTTCTCTATATACAAAATACATACCTATATAAATAATTGGAAAACAGTCCAACTATCCACCTCCTCGGTAGCTCTACCAACCTTGTACAAAACCTTCAGCCCATAGACCACACAGCCTTGCTTCCCCCCACTGCACCACTGTGATGGCCTAAACAGCAGAAAAACAAAGGGAAAGGCCAGAAAAGCAGCAAAAGAGAGGGGGAAAAATCCAGGAAAAGAAGAGGGAACACACTGTGTTCCCAATGCTGTGTCCCCATACTGTATAGAAATCTGCAGAACCAATGCAATAGAGCAGCTGAGGGAGCTGGGGGTGTGCAGCCTGGAGAAGAGGAGGCTCAGTGCAGACCTCATTGCTCTCTGCATTGATCCACCTGGTTGTAGCCAGGTGGGGTTGGGCTTTGCTCCCAGGCAACTAGTGGCAGAACAAGAGAACACAGCCTCAAGCTGTGCCAGGGCAGGTTTAAGCTGGAGGTTAGGAAGAAGTTCTTCACAGAAAGAGTGATTGGCATTGGAATGGGGGGGCCAGGGAGGTGGTGGAGTCACCATCCCTGGGGGTAGAACCATAGAATAGTTTGTGTTGGAAGGGACCTCAAAGCTTGGCCAGTTCCAACCCCCTTGTGCCATAGGCAGGGACACCTCCCACTAGAACAGGTTGCTCAAGGCCTCATCCAGCCTGGCCTTCAACACCTCCAGGGAGGGAGCAGACACAACCTCCCTGGCCAACCTGTGCCACTGTCTCACCACCCTCACTGCAAAGAACTTCTTCCTAATATCTAGTTTAAATCTCCCCTCTGCCAACTTAAACCCATTCCTCCTCATTCTGTCATTACAAGACCTTGTGTATAGTCCCTCCCCAGCATTCCTGTAGGCCCCCTTCAGATGCTTGAAGGATGCTATAAGGTCTCCTTGAAGCCTTCTCTTCTGCAGGCTGCAGAGCCCCAACTCTCTCAGCCTGTCCTCATAGTAGAAAAGCTGCAGCCCTCTGAGCATCTTTGTGGCTTCACACTCCAACAGTTCCATGTCCTTCTTGTGCTGGGGGCTCCAGAACTGCACACAGTACTGCAGGTGGGGTCTGAGGAGAGCAGAGCAAAGGGGCAGAATCCCCTCCCTTGCCCTGCTGCCCACAGCTGCTCTTGCTGCAGCCCAGCACACAGTTGCTGTCTGGGCTGCACTCACTCTGCAGCCTCATCTTGAGCTTTTCATCACCCCAGACCCCCAGGTCCTTTTCCTCAGGGCTGCTCTTCAGGTGATTAAAAAGAGACTGGATGAGGCACTTAGTGCCATGGTTTAGTTAATTAGAAGGTGATAGGATGGACTTGATGATCTCCAAGGTCTTTTCCAACCTGGTTAATTCTGCGACTCTGAGAACAAATTTATCTCTAACAGTCTGCTCAGCCCCTTCGAAAATTCATCCAGCCCTGGGCTGAATTCTCTGGAAAAACTTATTTACAATTAGGAGGTTAAGCCATTATCCCCGTCTCTGTAACAAGTGACTTCTTCCTGGAGATGCAGTGAATCCAGCAGACCCCTTACTATGTTTATTACAAGACACATGAGGCAGGAGGTGCAGTAATAAACATCCCTGCAGAGAAAGATCACTCTCATCTGGCTGAGGACAGGCTGAGAGAGTTGTGGCTTTTCAACCTGGAGAAGAGAAGGCTTCCAGGAGACCTTTTAGTAGCCTTCCAGTATCTGAAAGGGGCCTACAGGAAGGCTGGGGAGGGACTGTTCACAAGGTCTTGTAATGACAGGACGAGGGGGAATGGGTTCAAACTGGCAGAGGGGAGATTGAAACTGGATGTTAGGAGGAAGTCGTTTACAGTGAGGGTGGCAAGGCACTGGAACAGGTTGCCCAGGGAGGTTGTGGCTGCTCCCTCCCTGGAGGTGTTCAAGGCCAGGCTGGATGAGGTCTTGAGCATCCTGATCTAGTGGGAGGTGTCCCTGCCTATGGCACAGGGGGGTTGGAACTGGCTGAGCTTTAAGGTCTCTTCCAACTTAGACCATTCTGTGATTCCATGATTTTTTGATTCTATATCTGTGGGATGCTAAAACATCTTTGAGAACTAAGTGAAGGTTCAATGCTTTCTCCAGAGCTTTATTTCTGATTTATTACTGAAAGTTTGATGGTTTGGGTTTTTGGTTTGTTTTTTTTTTTTCAAATGACTATCTCTGAAAAAAAAAGTGACAGGAGGTGAAGGGAAATATACACAAAGCAATTTTAACTCAAACTTTAATCTCCATATGTCTGGGAAAGTGCTCAAAGATCTCTCTGCCTCTCCAGCAAAGAGTAATCTGTTCTAGGCTTGAAGAGTTTTGACCTGGTGCTGCTGGTGCCTTCTCCACGCTCCTTTCCTTACACAAATTAATTACTTTCTCCTGAGGCTAGAAAACAGTAAAGGGTGCAGAGGTTCACTTTATGTTTATAAGGCATCGTGCATACAAAAGCTTAGGAAGCACAATAATTGCAGACAACGTGGTCAAGGGTGGCAGTAGAAAATCAGAGATACAGGACCATAAACTAGGGACCATAAACTGGTAAGAGCAAGGCACTACAGGCTGGGGCCTGCCCTGCTGGAAAGCAACTCCATGGAGAAAGATACTGGTGGTGGACAGAAAGTTCTGCATGGGCCAGCAATGTGCCCTTGTGGCCAAGAGAGCCAATGGCAGCCTAGGCTGCATCAGGAATAGTGTGGCCAGCAGGGCTAGGGAGGTTCTTCTCCCCCTCTACTCTGCCCTACTGAGACCACACCTGCAATACTGTGTCCAGATTTGGGCTACTCACTTCAGGAGAGAACGGAAAGAGTCCAGCAGAGAGCCATGAGGATGAGTGGGGGACTTAAGCATCTCCCCTATGGAGAGGGACTGAGAGCCCTGGGGCTGGTTAGGCTGGAGAAGACTGAGAGGAGATCTGATCAATATCTGAGGGGGGGGTGTCAAGCGGAGGGGGTCAAGCTCTTTTCAGTGGCCAGGAGCAATAAGACAAGGAGCAATGGATACAAACTGGAACAGAGAAGGTTTCACCTCAACATGAGGAGAAACTTCCTCGAAGCAAGGGTGACAGAGCTCTGGAACAGGCTGCCCAGAGAGGTTGTGGAGTCTCCTTCTCTGGAGACTTTCAAAACCTGCCTCCATGCATTCCTGTGCAAACTACCTTGGGGGATCTTGCTTTGGCAGGAGGTTTAGACTTGATGATCTCTGGAGGTCCCTTCCAGCCCCTCGCATCCTGTGATCCTGTGAATATAGACCTGAAGCTATACTGACAGGGCTGAGAGCAGCCAGGCAGAAGGTGCTGTGGATGAAATCATCCACAGAGGCACGACTGGAAAGTGGCAAAAGGTCTTTTTTAGGAATCAGATTAATAGGGAAATAGAATCACAGAATGGTTTAGGTTGGAAGAGACCTCAAAGATCATCCAGTTCCAACTCCCCTGTGCCATAGGCAGGGACACCTCCCACTAGAACAGGTCGCTCAAGACCTCATCCAGCCTGGCCTTGAACACCTGCAGGGAGGGAGCAGCCACAACCTCCCTGGGCAACCTGTTCCAGTGTCTCACCACCCTCACTGTGAAGAACTTCCTCCTAACATCCCGTTCAAATCTCCCCTCTGCCAATTTGAACCCATTCCCCCTCATCCTGTCACTACAAGACCTTGTGAACAGTCCCTCCCCAGCCCTCCTGTAGGCCCCCTTCAGATACTGGAAGGTTACTATAAGGTCTCCTCAAAGCCTTCTCTTCTCCAGCCTGAACAGCCCCAACTCTCTCAGTCTGTCCTCATAGCAGAGCTGCTGCAGCCCTCTGAGCATCTTCGTGGCCCTCCTCTGGACCCTCTCCAGCAGTTCCATGTCCTTCTTGTGCTGGGGGCTCCAGAACTGCACACAGTACTGCAGGTGGGGTCTGAGGAGAGCAGAGTAAAGGGGCAGAATCCCCTCCCTTGCCCTGCTGGCAACAGCTTCTCTTAATTCTCTTAACTACTCTTAATTGTGCAAAATGTAGCAACTAGGAGGATAAGGATCAATTTTCCAGGGCAGGATGACTCCACAATTATAGTTTTTTTTCTTAAGATGTGGGAAGAGATGATTTAGAAAGGTGAGACAGAGGTGTGGCTGTGGAGATTTCTCCTGCCAAATGTACCATTCCACCCTGGATGCTGAAGTAAGGAAAATGAGACCATCCAAGCTTGCAGTCAGCTTAGTGTGAGAGAGGGAACAGACTCATCTGAAGATTTCAAATTGGCTACTGTCAGCAAGTGCTAATGAGAAGTGGAGGTGATAATAGATACTGTGATAAGCCTTCTGTCCAGGTGGAAGGAGATGAGAAAAAGACATTAAGACACAGACTAAATTTTCTGATCTAGTGCACCCACTTGGTGCCATGCTAATGCAAATGAAATGGAGAGTGAAACCACTGCTGCATGGAGCTGTCATCTTCAAAGAAGACCTCAGCACCTGCTGAGGAACAAAAGCAGATCTGTCACACGATCACAGACTGGCTCAGCTTGGAAGGGACCTCAGAGATCATCTATTCCATCCTCCCCACTACAGCCAGGGACACCTCTCAACTAGACTCAGCTGCTCAAAGCCTCACCCAACCTGCCCTTGAACATCCCCAGAGGGGAGACAGACACAGCCTCCCTGAGCAGCCTGTTCCAGAGTCTCACCACGCTAATGCTGAAGAACTTTTTCCTAAGATCCAATCTAACCCTGCTCTCCCTCAGCTTCAAACCATTCCCCATTGTCCTCTCTCTCTAGACACCATCATGAGAAGTCCCTCTGCAGCCTTCCTGTAGGATCCTGTAGATATTAGAGCAAAAGGAAATTATGAATAAAACATGAGCTGGCAGTGTGGGTGCAGCCCAGACAGCAACTGTGTGCTGGGCTGCAGCAAGAGCAGCTGTGGGCAGCAGGGCAAGGGAGGGGATTCTGCCCCTTGGCTCTGCTCTCCTCACACCCCACCTGCAGCACTGTGTGCAGTTCTGGAGCCCCCAGCACAAGAAGGACATGGAACTGTTGGAGAGGGTCCAGAGGAGGCCACGAAGATGATCAGAGGGCTGCAGCAGCTCTGCTGTGAGGACAGGCTGAGAGAGTTGGGGCTCTGAAGCCTGGAAGAGTAGAAGGTTTCAAAGGTGACCTTGGAGTGGCCTTCCAGTATCTGAATGGAGCTTACAGGAAGGCTGGGGAGGGACTATTCACAAGGTCTTGTAATGACAGGATGAGGAAGAATGGGTTTAAACTGGCAGAGGGGAGATTTAAACTGGATGTTAGGAGGAAGTTCTTCACAGTGAGGGTGGTGAGACACTGGAACAGGTTGCCCAGGGGGCTGCTCCCTCCCTGAAGATGTTCAAGACCAGGCTGGATGAGGTCTTGAGTAACCTGATCTAGTGGGAGGTGTCCCTGCCTATGGCACAGGGGGGTTGGAACTGGATGATCTTTGAGGTCTCTTCCAACCTAAACCATTCTATGATTCTATAAGGTGGTAACTGGAACTCACGAGCATGGTGGCTTGCTCAGAAAGTGTATTTTCACAGATCATCTCATGGTGCTCTTTTGGTGCCTGGCAGCAGATGACACTAAGTAAAGCCAAGCGAATGATAGAGTGCGAGAGGGCACACAGGCAATCTGCAGAGCAATCGACTAAGCCTCACCACGCTTCTGCAGACAGCACTCCCATTCCAGCTGCAATCCCTCTGGCAGCTGCTACCCCAGCAGAAGCCCTCACAGTGCCAGTAATCTCGGGTAGCATTCACCCAGCCAGCTTTTCCTTCTTCAGTTTAGCTGAAGCATTTTTCTCCCTTTTGGCAACTCCATTCCATTCCTCCTGCTTTGGAGAAGCCTGCGAGCAGCCAAACCAACCATCTACTCCAGCAGCGGAGCGAGTGTGACTATGAGCTATATAGGAGCTGCAGATGGCAGGATTATATACCACACACTGCAGCTTTGACTGCAGCAGAGAGAGCTCCCTTGGAGCTGCCAGCTCTTTATGAAGTAGTCAGTGCTCACTGCAAAATGGGCAGATCTGTTGTTGCACTCTGCTTTCGGTGGACCTTTCGATTTTCATTCCGCCTGCACGTGGCACTTGGCACACAATGTGCACTCTTGCTAGAGTCAGGTGCCAGGGCAATTTCATTTGCCTCTGAATTAAGGGGGTATGTGGTATATGACAGGATGAGGGGGAATGGGTTCAAATTGGCGGAGGAGAGATTTGAACGGGATGTTAGGAGGAAGTTCTTCACAGTGAGGGTGGTGAGACACTGGAACAGATTGACCAGGCTGCTCCCTCCCTGGATGTGTTCAAGGCCAGGCTGGATGAGGTCTTGAGTGACCTGATCTAGTGGGAGGTGTCCCTGCCTATGGCACAGGGGGGTTGGAACTGGATGATCTTTGAGGTCTCTTCCAACCTAAACCATTCTATGATTCTACCTTAACGTGAGTGAAAGCTGGCAGCAATTCAAAGATAGACTTGCTCATCTCTGGGAATTCCCTGTAAACTCTTGTCTGGAGGAGCCAGGCTGCTAGGGCTGCTTATCCACAGAAAGTGGCACTCCAGATGGATTGCATTTGTGGACATAGAATCATAGAATCATAGAATGGTTTAGGTTGGGAGAGACCTCAAAGATCATCCAGTTCCAACCCCCCTGTGCCATAGGCAGGGACACCTCCCACTAGATCAGGTTGCTCAAGACCTCATCCAGCCTGGCCTTGAACACCTCCAGGGAGGGAGCAGACACAACCTCCCTGGGCAACCTGTTCCAGTGCTTCGCCACCCTCACTGTGAAGAATTTCTTCCTAACATCCCATTCAAATCAGCAGTACCATTGTATTAGGGGAGCTGCCTGCACACCTGCTCGTTTCATTAACCAGCTCCTGGCATTAAATGAAGCAGACACATCCTAAAATGTTCTTCCTGACCATTAGACTCAGGTGCTGACTTGCATTTCCAGGTGGAGAGGGCAGCATGACCTGCAGCCTCAAGCACAGAGGAGGACAGAGCAGGGAGGATGTCACAGGAGTCAGCCAGGGCTACATCACCTGGCACAGTCTGTGCCATTGCAAAGCAACCTTCACAAACTTTAGGTCAAGAATGGCATCTGAAATATTCAGCATCCCTTTTCAAAAGGTGGAAGCAGTTAGCTGAAGGATGTTTCACTGATGACAAAGAGGCCAATATTTGTGCTTTCCATCTCTAGATTTTCCCTCTCTTTCACAAACTTCAGGTCTAGAATGGCATCCGAAAGATTCAGCATCCCTTTTCAAAAGGTGGAAGCAGTTAGCTGAAGGATGTTTCACTGAAGACAGAGAGGCAAATACTTCTTGTGCTTTCCTTTTCTAGATTTCCTCTCTCTTTCACAAACTTTAGGCCAAGAATGGCATCTGAAATATTCAGCATCCCTTTTCAAAAGGTGGATGAATAACCTTCCTGGAAACAGTTAGCTGGAGGATGTTTCACTGACAACAAAGAGGCCAATATTTCTTGTGCTTTCCTTCTCTAGATTTTCCCTCTCTTTCACAAACTTCAGGTCAAGAATGGCATCTGAAATATTCAGCATCCCTTTTCACAAGGTGGATGAATAACCTTCCTGGAAACAGTTAGCTGGAGGATGTCCCACTGAAGACAGAGAAGCCAATATTTGTGCTTTCCTTCTCTAGATTTCCCCTCTCTTTCACAAACTCTAGGTCAAGAATGGCATCTGAAATATTCAGCATCCCTTTTCACAAGGTGGATGAATAACCTTCCTGGAAACAGTTAGCTGGAGGATGTTTCACTGAACACAGAGAAGCCAATATTTGCGCTTTCCTTCTCTAGATTTTCCCTCTCTTGCACAATCTTCAGGTCAAGAATGGCATCCAAAATATTCAGCATCCCTTTTCACAAGGTGGAAGCAGTTAGCTGAAGGATGTTTCACTGAAGACAGAGAGTCCAATACTTCTTGTGCTTTCCTCCTCTAGAATCCCCCCTTCTTTCACAGAAGAAATTCTGAAAATGCCTGGGTTACAGAGAGTCTACAGCTTTCCTTTAATAGGAACTGCATCTCCAACACAGATGGCAGCCCTGCTTTCTGGATTGCTTGTTTTACTCCCAAAGACTTCTGTCCCGCTGCTTCCCTCTTCTGTCTCAGATTTTTCTGCAAGTTATTTTGGTCTCTCTTTTTGGGGGGGCCCTATCTTTCTTCCTTCCAGAAGGAATGTGTATCAGGATGCCTAATTTATCTTTCATTTCACCAAATGCTCTCTTTACCCACTTTTACTAGAATCATAGAATCATAGAATCAGTCAGGGTTGGAAGGGACCACAAGGATCAGCCAGTTCCAACCCCCCTGCCATGCCCAGGGACACCCTACCCTAGATCAGGCTGCCCACAGCCTCTGCCAGCCTGGCCAAAAACACCTCCAGGGATGGGGCCACAACCACCTCCCTGGGCAACCCATTCCAGGGCCTCACCACTCTCGTGCTGAAGAACTTCCTCCTCACATCCAATCTGAATCTCCCCACCTCCAGCTTTGCTCCATTCCCTCTAGTCTTGTCACTACCTAAGAGCCTAAAAAGTCCCTCCACAGCTTTTCTGTAGTGCCCCTTCAGATACCTGGGAACCTCCTCTTCTCCAGCCTGCACAGCCCCAACTCTTTCAGTCTGTCCTCACAGCAGAGGTGCTGCAGCCCTCTGAGCANCTGCTGGCTCATATTGAGCTTTTCATCCACCAGCACCCCCAAGTCCCTCTCCTCAGGGCTGCTCTCCAGCCACTCACTGCCCAGCCTGGATTTGTGCTTGGCATTGCCTCGACCCAGCTGCAGGACCTTGCTCTTGGCCTTGTTGAACCTCCTGAGGTTGTCTTGTGCCCACATCTGCAGCCTGTCCAGGTCCCTCTGGATGCCATCCCTGCCCTCCAGCCTGGCTGCTGCACCACACAGCTTGGGGTGCTCAGCAAACTTGCTGAGGCTGCACTCAATGCCTCTGTCCATGGCACCCACAAAGATGTTGAACAAGACTGGTCCCAGGACTGATCCCTGAGGGACTCCACTAGTCACTGGTCTCCACTTGGACATGGACCCGTGGACAGCCACTCTCCTTTTGTTCTTCCAAATCTCCATTTCTCTTCCTTCAATTCTTCCTTCAAGACATATCAAGGGTTAGGGCTGGGCTGGCTACTAGATCAATGACAGGTGAGAACATCTGTCATTAACACCTCTGCCTTCCCAGAAGGAGAAAGGAAAGGGCATGAGAGAAACTTATGGCTTGGGGAAAAAAACCCTAAAGCAGCCTTTTTATGTCATTATGACCCAACGTGGCACACAAGATATAGCAGTGACCTTGGTCTCTAAGTATATGCAAGAGCCTTTCTGCATACCAGTCCTGGGTAGTAACTGTGAATAGAATAGAATAGAATAGAATAGAATAGAATAGAATAGAATAGAATAGAATAGAATAGAATAGAATAGAATAGAATAGAATAGAATAGAATAGAATAGAATAGAATAGAATAGAATAGGCCAGGTTGGAAGAGACCTCCAAGATCATCCAGTCCAACCTATCACCCAGCCCTAGCCAATGGCACTAAGTGCCCCATCCAGTCCTTTCTTGAACACCTCCAGGGATGGTGACTCCACCACATCCCTGGGCAGCCCATTCCAATGCCAATCACTCTCTCTGTGCAGAACTTCCTCCTAACATCCAGCCTAAACCTCCCCTGGCACAACTTGAGACTTTGTCCCCTCGTTCTGTTGCTGTCAAGTGCTATCACTTCTGGAAGCAGACGCTGCCTGCAAAAACCTGCCATTTAACTTCAGGAAGTGCAGTTACTTAGAAGGGACTGAGCTGAAAAGCAAAACCACTGAAGAGAGAGTTGGTTCCATCCTAGCTCAAACCAGGAAAATACTCAACTTCAACTCTCTTTCAAACTAGCAGACAGACTCCTGGTTTTAATTCCTTAATGTGTCATTTCTATTTTATTCTCTTCCCTCTTTTCCCATTTCCCTTCTTTAACCATTACCAGGAGTTCTGGAAACATGAGACAGGCCATATTTGTATTCAGGAGAGCTACTGTAGTGTACAGGAGCATAGAATCATAGAATCAGTCAGGGCTGGAAGGGACCACAAGGATCACAGGACATTAGGGGTTGGAAGGGACCCAAGGAGATCATCGAGTCCAACTGCATCTAGTTCAAACCCCCAAGCCATGGGCAGGGACACCTCACACTAGATCAGGCTGCCCACAGCCTCATCCAGCCTGACTGCAAACACCTCCAGCAATGGGGCTTCCTCCCTGGGCAACCTGTTCCAAGGTCTCACCACCCTCATCGTGAACAACTTTTTCCTAACATCCAGCCTGAATCTCCCCATTTCTAGCTAGTCCTATCACTTCCTGACATCCTAAAAAGTCTCTCCCCAGCCCTCCTGTAGGCCCCCTTCAGATACTGGAAGGCTACTAAAAGTCTTCTTTGAAGCCTTCTCTTCTCCAGGCTGAAAAGCCCCAACTCTCATAGCCTGTCCTCTCCTGGTGGAGGTGCTGCAGCCCTCTGAGCATCTTTGTGGCCCTCCTCTGAACTTGCTCCAACAGTTCCATGTCCTTGTGCTGGGGGCTCCAGAACTGCACACAGTACTCCAGGTTGGGTCTCATGAGAGCAGAGGAGGAGATGATTCTTCTCTTAATGCTGGTGAGACACAGCTGGAGTGCTAGGTCCAGTTTTGGCCTCCCCAGTAAAAGAGTAACATGGACATACTGGAGCAAGCCCACTGAAAGACCATGAATATGATGAAAGAACCAAAGTATCTCTCCTGTGAGGAGATGCTGGAGACTGTTCAGCCTGGAGAAGAGAAAGTTTCTCATCAATGTGTATACATATTGAAGGGGGAAAGCAAAGAAGATGGAACCAGGCTCTTGTGGTAACCAGTGACAGCATAAAAGGCAATGGGCACAGGAAATTCCATATCAATACTGGGAAAAAAAAAAACAAACAACATTTTATAATGATTAGGTGATCAAGCATGTGCAGCAGATGTTTCCTAGAGAGGTTGTTGGCTTTCCTTCCTTGGAGATATTCAAAACCTGGCTGGACATAGGCCTGAGCTTTAGTCTACTGTGCTTTGAATAGGAAGCTGGAGGAGATGACACCTCCCGAGCTGTTTTAGCAATTCAGCTATTCTGCAGCTCAGAGGGGTTTGCAATTTTTCATAGCCTTAGTTAGAAAAGGAAGGGTATCATGTAAATGGCAGGAAAATACTGCAAATACTTGGCAAAGCATAAAAACCATCACATTTTCAGGGACAAAATCATTCTGCCAGCTGCACTTGGCATTAGAAAGGACTATGGTTCTTTCTCAAAGTAGCTGAAGTGATTCCAACCCAAGCCTCTGTCTGGAAACCCAAGGCTTTACCCTATCTGAGTGATGATTTTAAACTGGTTTTAAGCAAAGAGAACTTAAAGAGAGGAGGAAGAACACAAAAGAAATTTTACAAAGCAAACCAATAAAGTAATAATTCTTAGTCAAACCTCCACTTGGAATGCTTTGGTGTGGGCTCTGAGCAGCCTTCCTCTGCTACCCTGTTTCTTTTCTCAAGGACTCTGCTCTGAGGACAGGCTGAGAGAGTTGGGGCTCTGCAGCCTGGAGAAGAGAAGGCTTCCAGGAGACCTTACAGCAGCCTTCCAGTATCTGAAAGGGGCCTACAGGAAGGCTGGGGAGGGACTGTTCACGAAGTCTTGTCATGACAGGACGAGGGGGAATGGGTTCAAATTGGCAGAGGGGAGATTTGAACGGGATGTTAGGAGGAAGTTCTTTCAGTGAGGGTGGAGATACGGGCACAGGTTGCCCAGGGAGGTTGTGGCTGCTCCCTCCCTGCAGGTGTTCAAGGCCATGTTGGATGAGGCCTTGAGCGACCTGTTCTAGTGGGAGGTGTCCCTGCCTATGGCACAGGGGGGTTGGAACTGGCTGATCTTTGAGGTCTCTTCCAACCTAAACCATTCTATGATTCTATGAGGAGCAGCTGAGGAAACTGGGGTTGCTTAGTATGAAGAAGTTTAAGGGGAGACGTTACTGCTTTCTATACCTCCCTGGGAGGTGGTTGTTGTGAGGTGAGGGTTGGTCTCTTCTCTCAAGGAACTATCAATAGGACAAGCGGAAATGGCCTCAAGGTGCACCAGGCTGCTTGTGAAGGTGATGGAGTCACCACCCCTGCAGGTATAGAAAAAAACCAAACATGTAGACATGACACTTCAGGACATGCTGTATTTCCTGTGGTGGTGTTAATCAACTGTTGGACTCAATGACCATAGATGTCTCTTCCCAGCTGAAACAACGCTGTGATTCTGTACCAAATCCTCCATACAACCTTACATCCGTGATAAATTCCTCCATACGACCCTA
>VWZI01008391.1:0-16021 GCA_013396835.1 Psilopogon haemacephalus
ATTCAGCTGTGAACATATTTAATCACAGCCTAGTTTTGTGTGACTTTTTCACTTGGATCAGGAAATGTGCACTCTGTTCTTCCTCAAATCTAGTAGTATTTTAGTCATCTGTGTATTCCTACTTTTTTGCTTAAGAGCACGGCAGACTTAGCTTGTGTCACTTTACTGTTCTTAAGGAAAAAGGGCAGTAAAATAATAATGCTTTTCCTGAATTGGAGAGGAGTACAGGAAAGTTGTATTTTATGTTATATCTTTCAGTGAAGAATGGAGCCAGGCTCTGCTGGGTGATGCCAGATGACAGGACAAGGGGCAATGGGTGGAGGTGGAGGCATAGGAAGTTTCATTTAAACATGAGAAGGATTTTTTTTTTATTGTGAAGGTGACAGAACACTGGAATAGGCTGCCCAGAGGGGTTGTGGAGTGTTCCTCTCTGGAGATATTCAAAACAAATCTGGAAGTGTTCCTGTGCGATCTGGTATAGGACATCCTGCTCTGGCAGGGGTGTTGGACTGGATGAACTTTTTAGGTCCCTTCCAGCCCCTGACATTCTGTGATTCTGTGAAAGATTGCAGGAAGAGATATGGCATACATACATCCATAACACCTAATACAGACAGAAGATACATGAGAATTCACCAAAAACCTTCTCCCCATCCAAACCAAACCAACAAAATCCCAGTGCTAATTTTCTTCTGCCCCTTCCTCTCCCCAACATTGTCTCCCATTTAGGCCCAATCAGGCCTAATTGCACAGGTGGGAATTTGCTGCAGCATCAGTCTTGAAAGCCACAGCCAGGTTTAGCACCAACCCAGATAAGGATTCCTCCAGAAATGAAGAGGGAGTAAAGAGAGAGTGAGCTAACTTTGCTGCTCTCTTTACAAAGCGTAAGCACGTATATGGGATTAAACAACAAAATTATGGTATCCAAGGATGACCAGTCCATCCCCTGAGACAGATCTTTGTCTCTGTAGTGTTTTTCTGGGAACCTGGAATAACCTGCAACCTCTCAAGCCACTGCACTAGCACAAGAAGTTTATTTCCATAGGAGAGAGGCTTTCACTGAGAGAATGCTGGTCAGCACAATGTTCTGTGTAGTTCATGGCTGTCCACATTAAGTCCCAATCTCATTTTAATAAAAGCAAATTAAATGGACCGCTGTTAGTTTGACCTTCAAAAAAGCCTCTTTTAAGTTTTAAATTATTATTATTAGAAAGTGATAGTGTGTCCTAAAAAAAAAAAAAAAACCACAAAAACCAAAAACCCTACAAACTTCCCCAAACAAACAAAAACCCCACAAAAAAACCCAAACCCAAAACCAAAACCAACAGGATAAAGATAGAATATAGAGAATCATAGGATCATTTGGGTTGGAAAAGACCCTTATTATTATTGAGTCAAACTGTAAATCTAACAGTGCCAAGCCTGCCACTAAACCATGTACATAAGCATCACATGTACATGCATTTTAAACACCTCCAGGGGTGATGACTCAATGACTTCTCTGGGTAACCTGTTTTAGTGCTTGATAACCCTTTCAGTGAATAATTTTTTTCCTAATGTCCAATCTAAACTTCCTCTGGTACAATTTGAGACCATCTCATCTTATTCTATTGCTTGTTACCTGGGAGAAGAGACTGATCACCACCTTGCTATGGCCTCCTTTTAGGTAGTTACAGAGAGCAGTAAGGTCTCTCCTCAGCCTTCTTTTCTCCAGACTAAACAACCTGCCATTCCCTCAGCTGCTCCTCATATGACTTGTGCTCTAGAACTTTCATTACCGTTCTTGCTCTTCTTCAGATGTACTCTGGCACCTTAGTGAGAGGGCCCAAACTGAATGTAGTAGTCAAGGTGCAGCCTCATCAATTTAGCCTGTTTAAAGGTGGAGTATGTGTTGTTAAAACTGCCTGTTAGTTTTGACCCCCTAAGGAATGCTGAGAAGTTTTAATTCATTCAGAAGCAGCTTAATTTTATTTCTCTAACACTGAGGTAGTTCTGATTATAATTTTATTTGGCATGCAATATAAGGTGCTCTACTTCCCTTCTTCCTGCATGTTTAAACCATAGCTTCAATGTCACTGTAGTTTAGAAACACTAAGTCTATCTGTCATCAGTGAAACTTAGGTTTATCATGGCCAGAGTGTGTCTATACAGAAATGCAATTTTGTTTGTTTGTTGTAGCAACTCGGGTTTTTACCAAGAGAAGTATTCCAGCTTCCTTGCAACACTGTAATGACACAGGTTGCAAAATGCTTCTTCTGCCACTTTCTGAGATTAATGTTTTAACGCAATAATTGCATAGATCCTAAAGTCCTATAGAACATAACCATTAAATGTTTAACAATTTTTCAAGTTACACTATGCTGTCTGGAAGCAAACTTACACAGAAGGCGCTGGGCAAATATGCAATTTCTTTATTCACTATGCTGGCCACTTTCTCCCAGGTGTGTGAATTCTGTCACTTGATCCTAGGTTCTTTTTCCGAAGTCATTCCAACTTTGTCACAGAGTTACCCCTTATGTTGTCGCACTTTTTAGCTCTTCCTTCTATCCCTGACACTTTTTGTCTTGAGGTGCAAAACCCCTTGAAATCTAATTTTCTATGTAACCCTTTTAAAGGGTGGGACATACCAATGAAAAGCAAAGCAGGTTTAGGAGTGCCATAGAGCCTCAGGATACTTGTGATCATACCAAGTCCTGTAGAGGTAATAAAAATGTTAAGATCCAATGAATTCAATACACATGATTACTCTCCCCCTGACAGCATTTACATGCCAACCATGTCCAGTTTGGAGATTTAATGGAGAATATTATGACAGGATTCTGCATATAGAAGTTGTAATAAGATTACAAAACAGGCTGTAGAAATTCAATCTTTTGGAGGCAGGGTGGTGGTCAGAACAGATCATCTATTACATTGCCTCCCATCTTCAATATTTAGATTTGTTTCTATTTAATCAAAAACTTTTTGCTGCTTCCTCATAGTACTTAGCTCCTGGTGAATGAGTAACAGATTTGGAAACTGACAGGCTGACTTAATATATCATTACTGAAAGAAGCTGTGACCCAGTAGTACCGTTTAGTCTTGTCATACTAGCACTAAACTTATGTGTGGGTCCTTTCAGTGTAACGGTGTAGATGAATAGTAAATGAGAGGAAGCAAAGTTTCAAGGCTGATGTAACAAAAACAGTGCAGACTGTGCTGCAGATTAAGTAATTAGTGTGACTGTATCATTATTGTAAATTATACTGACAAACCTCAAAATGGAGATCCAAGTTACCTATATGCTCACAGTTAGCAATTCAGTTTGATCCAGTGTTCTGTCTTCCAATGGGAATGTGATAGATGATCATATACACAGGAGAACAGCATAGGCAGCTGCATTGCTTGTACCAATTTTGATGCTGCCAGTGTGGATTTTAAAAGAAAAAGCTGTCCCCCTTCTGCTGTCACAAACTCCAGTTGTGCAGAAATCCTTTATCTACATTTTGTTCTTCAAGAAATGTGTTTAATCAAGATTTGGAAACTGCACCAATCACTTTTATTCCTATCAGTGCTTGGCAGATTTATTATTTTATCAGATGTGACTCTTTCCCTTCCTCTCCCCAACCCCCCACAATAGAATTGTTCCACATCTTATGGTAGAAAGAGACACTGTTTATAGTATAAGCTGGGATTTCATATAGCAGTGGTAAATAAGCCTGAATTTTTATGGGTGCAGTACAGATTTGCTAAGTAGTGGGAGACAGAAGATTTTACTTAGCTTCCACATTTAAGGACTTTGAGGTTTTATTTTCATTTGCTCTTTTCATAGAAATGGCTACACACTCTCACCTCACACCCTGCTTCCATTATTCTAAATCATATTTGTCAATTCAAGTTTGCTGGGTCAGTTAACATCAGCCTTAACTGATTCACAGTCACAGTTCTTGCCCATCTTTCTCATCTTTTCCACTGAGTGAATGGCACATGCTGGATTAAGAGCTTGTTTTTATTCTCTAACATAGTTTCTTTCCACAGGTTCTGTTACAATATTTATCCTCTCCTCATGGTAGTAGGGAAATGGGATAGAAGCTGGAAATTGGGAAGAGTGTTTGTCCTTCTACCCTTCCATTTACCATTTAAGAATTAATGAGAATTAATTTTTATTTGAATTACTGTCTTTGAGAAGAATATACTTATATCTTAGATGCTTAATATCTTAGAGAAGAACATCTGAAGAGAAAAATCTGCTTTTCATTAAAAATTAACTTTTTTCATTAGGAAGGTTTAAACTCTTAATTTGGCATTGCTTAATTTGTGTGATGCTTCTTAGTTGTAGTTTTCAGAAAATAACATTAAATCATTATTTTTCACTGTACAGAGTTACTAATTGCCATATAATTATGTTAAATATTTCTTCTGCATGTTTGATCTAAAAAGTAACCCTGGGTTTGGGAATTACTTCCTTTAAAACATGGAGAAGGTACTTAAATCCTTCTGTTTCTACTTATTATGTGATTTAAAAAAAAAAAAAAGCCTTAGGCCCTTCTCATCCCACTAGGAATAGGCAGCACTAAAGTGAAACCATGTCATGTCGAATGCCACACAAAATGGAAGTGTATCAGTAGATAATGCTAGTCCTGTCCATTCAGTTTTGAGGTATAAGAAGTTTATGTGACAGTGCTCATCACTGATGAACACTGAAATACAGTAAAGTTGATTTTAGGCCAGGGAGGAGGAGGAAGCAGGCTCAGGCTGTATCTGTTCATTAATATTACAAGCAGACCTGTGCTGCTTCCTTGCTGAAAGTTTCATAATGTCACTTTTAAAAAACGTCTCTATGTGAGTTGAATGTTTACTGCATTTCTTGGTACTTAATTGATATTTCCTGGTGCATCAGTTTTGTAGATAAATTGACATTTTATACTTGATCCAGAAAACGCATTGACTGCAGAATACTTGTCACATTGTAGGAACATATATGATGGAATCGTAAGTTTTGCCTGGCTATGTGCTTGGATTTGAACAGACTAATGTAATTGCTGTCTTATTATTCTGTTAAATATAAACATTGTAATGTGTAATAGATTCCAAATAAGGAAAGGAAAATTCTGAGGCTTATGTATAAAGCCATCTTAAACACAAAATGATTGTTCAAGTCAGGTAGCTTCTGTTCATGTAAGCAGTTGGAATGACTGCCTTTTGACTTTCTATGTGTGTCTCTAAATGAGAAAGAAAAGGAAAAATAAAAAGAGGACAAAAAAAGGAAAAAAAAACCAAACAGTAGCCCATTACTGAGAGGTATTCAGGAACATTTCAGTCTTTAAGATATTGCTATGTAGGTCTGAGACCATCGCAACCGCAACACTGCATTTTGTCTCTAGCATTTTTCTATGCCTGCACATATTTTGTTGCCCACTGACAGACCTAGAAGTGTTTTATGTGTTTTCCCCTACTGTGAGGAACCTTTCAACATTGTAAATTGTTCCATTTCAGGGGAAAGTAAAATGACAACTTTGTCAGTTGCTGGCTACACTATGATTTGAGGACTTCATGTATTGGTGTATTCCCCACTGTGTTGGTTTGAGCTAATTGGAGAATTTGAGAGAGAAATTAGACTATTGGCTGAGAGAGAGTTAAATATGCAGTGTCACTTCACCGAGTTTCACTGAGAGAGAGAAGAAAGAAGATTGTTTTGAGAAATGTTCCAAAAACATCCAGATAAGCCAGTCTGCTTGCAGAGGGCCAGTTGGTTCTGGGTCCATGCTGGCTTTGGCAGCTTTCTTTCCTTTGTCTTTCTGCCTTTGAACTAATTCAGAGTTAAATCACTAAAACGACTAATTTCTTCTCCTATCATTAATCTCCCTGATCTTCAGCTTATCTGCAGCATCAAGTGGTGAGATAAAGCTGGGGAAAGGGGGGAAAGGTAGTAGGGGGGTTTGGTTTCCCTCTCTTGGGGATTTTGGTCTCCAGGAGGGGTGTGGTGTCTGTATTCCCTTTTTACTGTATATTTCTGTAAATATCTGTTATATCTCGTAAATATTTTCTTGTATATTTGCATTGCTGTAAAGATAAAGCTTCATTTATTAACTTCCAGTGTGTTTTTCTGAGTTTTAGCCAGGGTTTCAAAAGGTGGGGGGGCAGGTCACTGCAAACCCACTACACCCACCAATAAATGAAATCGATCTCTTGCAGCAACTTTTTTTTCATATTTAAAGTGAATCATAACATTTGAAATTGAGTTTTATTTACTTCAGTATAAAATTATGTCTTTATTTCCTTATCCTGCATTTGTTTCACTATTACAAGGTCCTATGGATAATCAGAACATCTGTAAATTTTATAATTTTTTGCTTTTCTTTTTTCTGCATTCTGTCATACCTGTTGTTTGGTTCCTAGCATTATTTTTTTTGTAAAATTAAAGACTGATGATGGCAAAAACTATTAATTCTGAACTTGGTATCAGAAATTATGGAATGGTTGAGGACAGAAAGGACCCCAAACTACTATCTGGTTCAGTCACTCTGCTCAAAGAACAGTCAGCTAAAAGCAGGTTGCTTAGGGCAATATCCAGTTGAACTTTGAAGCTGAGGGCTTATTACTTCCTTAAGTTTTAACAAATTGGTTTTATCCCACTTTGTGCCTGTTGCCTCTTGTCCATTCACTGTGCATCACCAAGATTCCATCTTCTTTCTGCAGTCTTGATCAGTACATATACACATCGGTAAGATCCCCCCACATTTTCTCAAGGCTAAACAATCATAGAGAACTGAGCTGGTACTATTCATGTGTGTACCTTAAAATATGCTGGAAAGTACCATTTTGAGTGAAGTCATGATATTTTCATTTATTTGCTAATTTTCTGTTTGGTGTCCTGCCTGTATATTTTGAGTGATGTTTGCACACCTGTTAGGAATTGCTCAAAAGGAGACTGCAATGGGGAAATCTCTCTCATAATGGATCATAATAGATACAATAGACTTGATCTTTTTCAAATCTACAGCTTTTCAGTTTGAACAGATGAAAAGAAAATATGTTCCAAGCATTTAAAACCCCGTCATGAGTGATGTTAGATTTACTTTTTTTTTTCCTTGTGAAGTTTAAAAAAGAACAAGGTCCTGCACTTGGGTTGGGGCAATCTCAAACACTGATATAGGCTGGCTAGTGACTGGCTTGAGAGCAGCCCTGAAGAGAGGAACTTGGGGGCACTTTTGGATGAGAAGCCAGTGTGCACTTGCAGTGTGCACTTGCAGTGTGCACTTGCAGAGAGCAAACTGTGTCCTGGGCTGAATCAAGAGTAGTGCATCCATCAGGTTGAGGGAGGTGATTCTCCCCCTCTGCTCCTCTCTGGTGAGACCCCATCTGGAGTACGGCACCCAGTTCTGGAGCCCGTATTGCAAGAAGGATATGGACTTGCTAGAACATGTGCAGAGAAGGGCCACGAGGACGATCAGAGGACTGAAGTTCCTCTCCTACAGAGACAGACTGAGTGCATTTGTTCTGGAGAAGAGAAGGTTCCAAAGAGACCTTATTGTGGCCTTGCAATATCTGAAGGGGGCCTATGAATGAGAAAGCTGGTGAGGAAGTTTTTAGGATGTCAGGTAGGGTTAGAACTAGGAGGAATGTATCAAAACTAGAAGTGGGTAGATTCGGATTGGATGTTAGGAAGAAATTCTTCAGCATGAGGTTAGTGAGACACCGGAACATGTTGCCCAGGGTGGCAGAAGCCCCATCCGTGGAAGTTTTTAAGGCCAGGCTGGATGTGAATCTGAGCAAGCTGATCTAGTGTGAAGTGTCCCTGCCCATGGCAGAAGGGGCTAGATGATCTTTCAGCTCCCATACAGCCCTAACAATTCTATGATTAATTAAGACAAACACTTACTGAAAGCCGCAGTGATAAATACATGCCAAATCTTGTAAATTTTTTTTTCCTAAATGAAAATCTGCCTGAAGCAAGATGGTGTAGGGAAGTGAAAATATTTTCTTGCAGCTTAGGGATTTAACCCTAGTCATAGTTCCTGTAAACTATGTCACTTTAATCAAATTACTTACTTAAAACAAATATGCTATCTATGCTGAAACTGTGACTTTATTTTATTTCTAAAAATCTATGAACTCAGTTGTAAGTGTTCATGAATAGGTTTTGTATATTGATGACTGGAGTGAAGGATCACTAATAAGAGATACTCTTGAAGTGTGTGAAGGCTGTAATGTTTGTTACTGTTAAAAATTAGGAAGATAGATCCCATCTCTCCCTGTCCTTCATTGTCTTTTACTAGATACATAAAGTATAATTAAAGATGCTGTCAAAATGGAAAGCTTAGTCTCTAACTTCTGGGAAAGGTACTTGGAGCTTGACTTCCAGGAACTTCTTTTTCCTTCTAAAAACAATTATGGTCACCGATTGTCAGGTCCTTCATTGAAAGAAGAATGTGTCACCTTCTCCAAGAGTTCCAATCTTTTGGGGAAATTGGCAGCTCCTAAAACTGGGGTTTGAGAGCTGGCCATGAATCTATTAAGTCCATCAAATATACTAAATGAAATTTCAGTGGATTGTGTGAAATGCCTAGAATGAGTGACTGTGCGGTTCTGGAGAAGCCAGCTGTGCATTACCAATTTGCTGTAATTTTGACATCACAGAATCACAGAACCTTAAAGATTGGAATGGACCTCCAGAGATCATCCAGTCCAACCTCCCTGCCAAAGCAGGATCCCCTAGGGTAGTCTGCACAGGAATGCATCCAGGTGGGTTTTGAAATTCTCCAAAGAAGGAGGCTCCACAACTTCTCTGGGCAGCCTGTTCCAGCGCTCTGTCACCCTCACTGTAAAGAAGTTTCTCCACATGTTGAGGTGAAACCTTCTATGTTCCAGTTTGTAGCTGCTGCTCCTTGTCCTTTTGCTGAGGACCACTGAAAAGAGCTTGGACCCATCCACTCGACACCCATCCCTCAGATGTTTATAGACATTGATCAGATCTTCTTTCAGTCTTCTCCAGACTCAACAGCCTCAGGGCTCTTGGTCTCTCTCCATAAGGGAGATGCTGAAGTCCCCCAGTAAACCTTGTGGCTCTCCACTGGGCTCTCTCCAGAAGGTCCTTGTCTCTTGAACTGGAGAGCCCAAAACTGGACAAAGTATTCCAGGGGTGTTCTCACTAGGACAGAGTAGAGGGAGAGGAGAACTTCCTTAGTCCTGCTGGACACGCATTTCCTGATGCACCCCAGGCATCAGGCTCTTATGGCCACAAGAGCACGTTGCTGCCAATGCAGAACTTGCTGTCCACCAGCACTCCATGGAACTGCTTTCCAGCAGGGCAGCCCCAGCTCCAACCTGTACTGGTGCCTGTCTCTTTCCAACCTTTTGTTATCAGCAGCTGCTCCTGGGATGCAGTGAGGCAGCGTCCTAGTGGTATCCAGAGCAGGATATGCTGACTTTGCATTGCAAATTATTAGGCAGTGAATTGCACCTTTCCTTCATCTCTGCTACCATGGAGTGGAAGGGCATTACTCTTGTTGTGTAGGTGGATAGGTTCCTTCTGAAGAACTGTTTCTCTTCCTCAGAGGCTAGGTGAAATTTGTGGCTGTGCCAGAGCTGTATTGCTTTGTCTTTATCAATAGTTAAGCTATAACTGACAAGCCAAGACAAGATGCTCAAGGGTAGGATTTCATTGTAGCTGGTGCTTGGGGCTGAGATGGATTTCTAATAAAAGTTAAGCTTCCAGTGGTTTTTGATAACATGTGATGTGTAAGATACTCTGACATCCACTATTCTTTAATAATATGTAATCCATAAGATACTCTGAAAACCATGCTGTGTTTTCTTCCAAAAACTCATTATTTGCAATCTGGTCATGACTAATAACTACATGTGTAAGTTATTGGCAAATATTGCTAAGAACTGCACAGGATTAGGGATTTTATAGTGCTGTGCTTTTCTCTGAAATTGTTGCTTCATTAAACATTGCTTCAGGATGTGATTGCCTGTGCTTTTATACAGCTTGATTTCAGGAAAATATATACCTGCAATTGTGTCATTGTGACTAATATAGAGACACTAAGGTACTGTAATGTTTCACTCTGCATTTGTATTACTTTAGTATGTCCTGTGTTGAGTTTCAGCGTGAGGCATTCGCTGCTTGTATTTCTTCAAATGAGAATGAAAAAAAAATGTACTTGTAAAAGGAAAGTAATTTTATCTGCTGCTTTACAGATTATATAACTTGGATTGATCTACTATATTGTAGTTTAATGACAATTCCCAAATTGTCATTCATTTTGCTTTCAAATTAACATCTTTGAAAAACAGAATTTGTACATCTAGTGTGAGGTGTCCTTGCAAGGAGGTTGGAACTAGATGATCCTTGTGGTCCCTTCCAACCCTGAATAATTCTATAATCCTGTGAACTCTGTGGAATGAATCATAGAATGGTCTAGGTTGGAAGAGACCTCAAAGATCATCCAGTTCCAACCCCCCGCCACAGGCAAGGACACCTCCCACTAGATCAGGTCGCTCAAGACCTCATCCAGCTTGGCCTTGAACACATCTAGGGAGGGAGCAGACACAACCTCCCTGGGACACAACCTCCCTGCTTGAATGCTTTGGATATATGTTGTATTTAGATGTCTGTGGCATCTTCAGATATATAGAGTACAAAGCCTTCCTCTACACTGAAGGAAAAAAAATGTATAGTAGTAACTGCTGCTACGCTGTGTTTTTAATTGTGTTTCTGTTGCAAAGGTCACTTCAGCACAGTACAGACATTTGAGAGGCAGAACTGAGCTTGGTGCATGCTGCTGCTTTTCAGCAAAAATTAATTTTCTCTAGTTTACGAAAGGTATGGTAAAATCCATCCCAAAATCTTTTCAGGGAAGACTCCCATGGTTTCACATGGTCTGAAGTGTCTAGATTGTTACTTTATTTCTCCACTTCTGGCGGTCATAGTTTTGCACCACCTACTTGTGAGATTTCACAGAGGTACAGTAGGCAAAGAAAAATGAGGGGATGTGCATAAATAAATCTTGAAAAGAAATACTGTATTTTATGTAGACATGAACAGACAGTGTGAGCAGCTTGCAGCCCATGGCAGCCTGGGCTGCATCAAAAGCAGCATTGACATCAGATCCAGAGAGATAATTTTGCCACTTTGCTCTGCTCTGGTGAGACCTCACCTGGAGTACTGCATCCAGATCTGGAGCCCTCAATATAGGAAGGTCATAAACTTGATGGAGTGGGTCCAGAGGAAGGCCACAAAAATGGTCAGAGATTGGAGCACCTCTGCTGTGAAGACAGACTGAGGGAGTGTTATGAATGGGGGTTATTATTTATTATGAAGCCAGGGGCTTGATTACCCAAATTTGGCTAAACAGGCCATGCAGAAGGCTAGTGTATGTACCTCGTTTACCACAGGATTTAAACAGGAGCAGACTCCAGGCCTTTTGTCATTTTCCTGCATTGCTCCCTATCCATAAGGAGGAAGGGGAGCAGGGGATGACACCTAGACAAGCCAGGAGACATATAAGGCCTATTTTTGGCCTTTCATGAGAGTGAGATAGGGTTGTTCAGACCAGAGAAGAGGAGGCTCTGTGGACACCTAATAGCAGCCTTCCAGAACCTCAAGGGGCCCACAAGAAGGCTGGAGAGAGACTGTTTACAAAAGCCTGCAGTGACAGGACAGGAGGCAATGGCTTCAAACTAGAAAAGAGCAGGCTTATATTGGATGTCAGGAACAGGTCCTTTACTATAAGGGTGATGGAACACTGGAACAGGTTGCCCAGGGAGGTGGTTGAGGCCTCTTCCCTGGAGATATTCAGCGTAAGGTTCAAGAGGGCTCTGGACAGCCTGATCTATTTGAGGATGTCCCTGCTGACTGCAGGTGGGGTGGGACTAGATGACCTTTGGAGGTCCCTTTCAGCCCAGACCATTCTGTGATTCTGTGATTCTCTAATCTTTGGCCAGCAGCTCATGTCTGAAGGACATGAACACTGCTACCATATTTTGAACTTCCAAACTCTTGGAAGCTCCAAGAGGATGAGGATCCACTGACATCAGGGTGCCCCATGATTTAAGATTCACTTGAAAAATAAAAGAAGTAGCAGGCAGAGTGTCTGCAAACTTTAGTCTGTATTGTTAATTTTAACTATACCATATATTTAATCCTCCTCTTATTTTCAGAAAGACAATCTAAGAGAAAAGTGTTTCTCTGGAAGCCTCAGAGACAATGTGACGTACATTTAGAGGAAACCTGAAAACAAGGGTCATTTTATCTTAAAGTATAGCATGTCTTAAGCATTCAGTGAAAGAGACTGCCAAAGAATATCACTTTTTCTCTCCCTCTGCCCTTTGCTTTGTGTTTATTATTAGGAAGTGTGCTGAAATGCAAATGATGAGTTAGTAAGAAATATCTTATGAAATTATAGCATGTCTCAAAATGTACTAGCAGTTAGCTACTTGTTCATTTTGTCTGTTGTATCTATTACCAAATACAGTACTTAGAGTGAATGTAAATATCAGCTGCTTAGTAATGCATCCTAAGAATGATCAAACTACATGTCTTCACAGTGTAAGAACTTGATTTTTTCTTTTAGGTAGCATGAAAACAAGAGTGCCATCTCTAGAATTGCATGTTGTATAAAGATAAAACTGAACAAAACTAGAAGTGAGCATACTCAGATTGGATGTTAGGAAAATGTTCTTCACGATGAGGGTGGTGAGACCCTGGGACAGGTTGCCATGGGATGGTGGTGGAAGCCCCATCCCTGGAGGCTGGATGGAGCTCTGAGCAACCTAATGTAGTGTGAGGTGTCCCTGCCCATGGCAGGGGGTTGGAACTGGATGATCTTTGAGGTCACTTCCAACTCTGACAATTACATGATTCTGTGATTCTTTCTATGTTGAAAAATATAATAAAGACACCTGGTTTAGCTTTGCAGCTTCTAAAGCCTTCATTACATTTCTTCCTCTTACGAAGAATAAAAACATAAAGATCAAATTTATGTAGAGTTATCTAGGAAAAAATGTAATTCAGTCACTGACGTAACATGGATGGACTTTTATAACTCATTCATATAAGTAGTTGTGCAATAGGCAGGAGCACGAAAGTGATTTCAAGGAGATTAAAGTTAGACTTTTTTTCTTTTAACATTCTACTGTCTGTAAAGAGATTTCTGAGACTGGTTTAAGGAAGTTAATATATATATAAAGGAAATGCTCTTTCTTTCCATTACATAAGCTCATCACAGAAATATATAGTTCTGCTAAGTAAACCTTTGCATGTTTAGCAGCCTTGTGTTTTGATTGGAAAATCCTGAGGTGTAGGCTTGTGCAAGAAGCATGACTGGTAGACAGGAAAGTTTGTGACCTGAACACTTTTGTGACATGCGAATTTTAGGGGTTAAAATCTTAACCTTTTATACACATCTGCATTTATAGAACTACTTCAGGGTTGGTCAACTAAAATCATAGAATCATAGAATCATAGAATGGTCTAGGTTGGAAGAGACATCAAAGATCATCCAGTTCCAACCCCCTGCCACAGGCAGGGACACCTCCTACTAGATCAGGATGCTCAAGACCTCATCGAGCCTGGCCTTGAACACATCCAGGGAGGGAGCAGACACAACCTCCCTGGGCAACCTGTTCCAGTGCCTCACCACCCTCACTGTGAAGAATTTCTTCCTAACATCCCGTTCAAATCTCCCCTCCGCCAATTTGAACCCATTCCCCCTCGTCCTGTCATTACAAGACCTTGTGAACAGTCCCTCCCCAGCCCTCCTGTAGGCCCCCTTCAGATACTGGTAGGCTGCTATAAGGTCTCCCCAAAGCCTTCTCTTCTCCAGGCTGAAAAGCCCCAACTCTCTCAGCCTGTCCTCATAGCAGAGGTGCTCCAGCCCTCTGAACATCTTCATGGTCCTCCTCTGGACTCTCTCCAACAGTTCCATGTCCTTCCTGTGCTGGGGGCTCCAGAACTGCACACAGTAGTCCAGGTGGGGTCTGACAAGAGCAGAGTAAAGGGGGAGAATCACCTCCCTTGCCCTGCTGGTAATGCCTCTCTTAATGCAGGCCAGGACACAGTTGCTGTCTGAGCCGTGTGTGCACACTGCAGGCTCATGTTGAGCTTCTCATCCACCCAGACCCCCAGGTTTTAAATTTTAAAACTAAAATATTGGAACTTACCACACTTGAAAAATTATATGAAATATATTTAGAATTCTGACTCCACAAATCCAAACTGTTTACTTTGGGAAAATATTAATGAAGTATTTCAGCACTAAGTGCGATGTGGCATTGCTCAAAGTTCGAGTGAAGCAAATGTTGAAAAAAATCGATGCTCATATAACCTGATTTTGTTTTCACAAATCAGCAGTTCACATGAAGTAGATGTTGAAAGACCTATGTTCATATAAAATGCTTTTGTTTTCACGAGCAATTTTGGACAGGTGTATATCCCTCATCTTATTTAAAATCTTATTTTAAAAATAGCTGAAACAGAAGATGGAAAACATACGTATTTTAAATCTTTTGGAGCAATACTGCCTCTGTTTTTGTATCTACACAATGGTGTGTGCCATATGTTCACTCCATCGAGCAAGCTTTTGGCATTTTTCTCCACCAACATTGTTTATTTGCACTTAAGGAATCAACAGCTGGGTTCTAAAGAAGGACCTTAGGTAACTGCTTGAAAGAGTCTAGCACAGAGCCATGAAAATTATGAAGGGAGTGGAACATCTTCCTTATGAGGACAGACTGAGGAAGTTGGGGCTCTTCAGCTTGAAGAGAAGGAAACTGAGGCGTGATCTCATTCATGTTTGTAAAGGGTAAGTGCCCAGATGATGGAGCCAGGTTCTGTTTGGTAATTCCCATTGACAGGACAAGGGGCAATGGGTGGAAGTTGAGACATAGGAGTTTCCATGGAAATATGAGGAGGAATTTTTTCCCTGTGAGGGTGACAGAGCACTGGAACAGGCTGCCCAGAGGGGTTGTGGAGTCTCACTCTGTGGAGATATTCAAGAACTGCTTGGATACGTTCCTGTATGATCTGGTATAGGTGACCATGGGGCAAGGGGCAGGGGGCTTGAACTGGACAAGCTTTCAAGGTCCCTTCCAGCCCCTAACCCTCTGTGATTCTGTGAACTCTATTCCATACACATGTAGTGCATGCTTTTGGCATGTGTGAAGTGTGAGGTGTGCTTCGTCCACTTCATCTGCAATCACTTATCTCCTATCTCTTTGACTTTAACTATCCTGCTGTACAAATATTCATTGTGATGGCATGGAAAAGTTCTTCTCATTTAAACAAACCTCTCTTCTTGCAACTGCCTGTCTAAACTGGCACTGATTCTCTTCATTGTAAGTGGTAGAGATTCTTGTAAAAGAAACCTTCTGGTGGTCATGGCTGCTTTTTGAAACAAATGAAAATCACTTTGGGCATTTGCCCAAGAAGAGATACAAGTGTTCTTAGTCACTACTTTTAAATTCCCAGTATGGGAGAATCTCTCCCACAATAATCACAATCACACTGAAATTGCATAAAGTTCATGAGTTGTCAGCTAAATCTTCTGCAAGTTAACAGAACTACTGGAGTTGTTTTAAATTATACTGACCTTTGTGCATTTATTACCTGGAGTTCCTCTTAGAGGTGTAACTACTGGACGAAGTTAGTCTGAAAGGAGTCTAAAAAGGGATTAGGAGGTATCTCTGACTGGCCACCTAGGAAAGGGTATGTAAAGAAAACAGCCTGCAGCCGAGGAGATAAAAAAGAATTTCACTCTGATACTAATACAAGAAGCTGATGAGCTGCTGTGTGCTCATCAGTCTATTCCCTTATGTGAACCCATGTCCGAAGGGACAATGGGAATTTCTCCATTGTCAATTTCTCCCTTTCCTGATTATCTTTGCACCACTGATTCAGTCATCTGACATGTAGATTAATTCCTGAGTTGTGGCTTTTCCTTTTCTAGGTTTTTGGTTTGGTTTGTTTTGATTGTTTGGTTTGTTTTTGTGGGGTTTTTTGTTTTGGTTTTTTTTTTTTTAATTATTATTATTATTA
>VWZI01008391.1:24764-94355 GCA_013396835.1 Psilopogon haemacephalus
CTGTAATGAGAGGACAAGGGGAATTGGGTTAAAACTGGCAGAGGGGAGATTTAAATGGGATGTTATTAGGAAGTTCTTCACAGTGAGGGTGACGAGACACTGGAACAGGTTGCCCAGGGAGGTTNCAGTCAGCGCTAGGACCAGTGCTGTTTAACATCTTTGTCAGTGACATGGACAAAGGAATTGAGTGCACCCTCAGCAAGTTTACAGGTGACACCAAGCTGCGTGGCACAGTTGACTTGCTAGAGGGCAGGGATCCATCCAGAGGGACCTGGACAGGCTGGAGAGGTGGGCCTAGGGTGGGTTGATATTCACATTAATGTACTTACTGGGAAAAAAAAGCTCCCAGGATTCCAAAAGCTTCTAAAATTCAAATGCTGCTGAAAATGCCATACAGGTTATAGCACGTTAGGATGGAGCCATGCTCTTCACAGTGGTGGCCAACAATAAGACAAGGGGCAACAGGGGCAAGCTGAAGCATAGGAGGTTCCATGTAAGCATAAAGAAAATCTTTTTTGCTGTGAAGGTAACAGAGCCCTGGAATAGGCTGCTCAGAGAGTTTGTGAAGTTCGCTTCTCTGGCAATGTTCAAAATCCATCTGGATGCATTCCTGTGTGACCTACTCTTAGATGATCCTGCTCTGTCAGGGACGCTGGACTAGCTGACCTTTTGACGTCCCTTCCAACCCCTCACATTCAGTGTTCCTGTGTGTTAAGGGAATTATCAAAGTGCCCTCTAGTGTTAAAAAGCTTGGCAGTATCCGTTTATAGAGTGAGCATTTTATATATATATATATAGATAGATGTATATGTAAAATCATCCACTTTCTTTCTGATTAGTGAGGACATGGGTAGAGCTGAACTTTTAAAATTTTTATGATAATTCATAAGTGACTTTTTTTTTCTAGCAAATTAGTCTGATTTATATAAAAGCAAAGTCAGCCCCACTAACAAGAAAAATATATCAAAGGTAGAATAAATAGCTCAAAACTAGTATTAGGCATATGCTGTCTTAAACCAAAATCAGTTTCCATTATGAAATACTATTGGTCCTTGAACAATGTCTCTCCTGGTGGCCTATGTCAATCTGTTGAGTTTCATCCTCACTTTCTTGTTTGTTCCATCCTGTAAAGCTTAAACTCAAGTTGCCAGCATCTTTGCCTGTCTAGAATAGACAGAAGTTTGGGAAGAGTTAGCATCACCAAGGTGTGCACACCTGTATAACTCACATATACCTTAAAAATTTTCATCTCTTCTTTCCTATCTGTAACCTGATGCAATCTTAAATTGTGCAAGACCTCCATACAGACAGTGGATCCATATTGGTATATATATTAAGTGTGCAGTTCAAAGTGCTTAAACCAAGAGCCCCACTCTCAAGATTAGTTTCACAAGTGGTCATATTCTGTAAAGTGATTCAATACATCTTCATAATGGCCTGGACATCTTAAGGTAGGTGGTAGGAAATGTTGCATACCAGATATTTCCATGCTCACCTGGGACAATTGTCTTACACTCATAGAATGCTAGAGTGGTTTGGACTGGAAGTAACCTTGAAGATCATCTAGTTCGAGCCCCCTGCTATTAGTAGGGACACCTCCTACTACATCTTGTTGCTCAAGGCCCCATTCAGCCTATCTTTGAACACTTCCAGGGTCAGAGCTTTCACAAAGTCTCTGGGCAACACATTTCAATGTATCACCAACCTCACAGTGAATAATTCTCTCTCTAATGCCTAATCTAAGTCTACTTTCTTCCAGTTTGAAGACATTACTCTTTGTCATATCACTTCATGATTTTGTCTTCAATTATCCTGTAGGCCCCCTTCAAATACTGGAAGTCTGCTACAAGGTCTTTCCAGAGCCTTCTCTTTTGAGATGACAAGCTATTATTTACTAGTCTAAGGGTTAGGATAGGAGAATGGGGTTCTTGTGTCTTCTCAGCTAACCATCAAACTACCAGCAATTGTCCAGCCCCTCATCATCCTGCNCTGGGGTTCTTGTGTCTTCTCAGCTTGAATAGTTAACTATGTCATCCTAAACGACTGACCTAACCATCAAACTACCAGCAATTGTCCAGCCCCTCATCATCCTGCCTGGGGAAGCTCTGCAGCCACAAGAGCAAGAACATCTCTTTTGAAATGAGGGTGAGCTGGGACACAGCACAAGTGCAGTGAGACAAGCCAGCTGGGAAGAGGCAGCCCCAAGAGTTCCAGCACCTGGTGCTTGGACTGCTGGAATCATGTAGAAAACCACTGAACTAAGCTTTCAGCTAAGTGTCCTAAATTCCTACAGTGCATTTCCCAAGGTTCATCATGCTGGCCTTGTATTGTTTTTCAGTCTCAACATCAGCAAGAACCAGAGCAGAAGCTCTCACATGAAAGAGGTATTTGCCTGGAAGTTTAGGCTGTCTTCTTGATTTAGTAGCTCTGGTTCACAGTGTTCTAGGCTGTTAAGTGTCTTGACCATTAGGACATGACTTCAGTTAATTATAAGACATTATGATAGAGTGGTCTTTGTCCATATATCTCAGATATATCTAAACATTCTTCAGGGACCTACAGATGAAATCTAGACTTCCAGTAATGAAAAAACAAAACAAGTACTAGGAAGTGCTGAGTCCTTGGAATGCATCACAATGTATGTACCTCCATTAAACAACAAACTGATATGACAGTTTCCTTGATGGTTCTGCAGAGCTGCTTCAAAACCACTTGCTAAGCCTGAAGATATATGCAGAGTTTTAATTCTTCTCAGAGAAATTTGTAAGGATTTTACCAAGTATCCTCTTGTCTGCTACCTCTTGCCATATTCCAGAAATAACAGACAGCTTCCAAAGAAGTCCAAACAGTTCTGCTCAAAACATTATACCAAATCTTTCCTAATAGAATTTGGGAATTTGTCTTACATATGTCTCAGGGTTGTGTTAGCATCATGTGGTCAGTAATGATGGGATTTTGCATCTCAGAGAATTGTTGTGATAGACCATAGGAAATGAAACAGTCTGAACTACTAAGGGGGAGATGTTTTTCTCTCCTTTGTCTTAATAGAAGATGGGCTTCAATACCTTTCCCAGTTTCATCAAAACTTCCTATATGCTTGTCCCTCCACAACTTTAGACCACCCTCCTTCAAGCAAGAGATTCATTTAAGTTACAGTGTCTGGAGGTCATCCTTCAGAGCAAGACTTAAGAGAGGAAGCCTTAGGAAAACCAGCTGGTGAAATCTTGAGGTTAGAGAGTGAATAATCCTTGATTCTCCCTAGATCGGATCCTTTCAGTGACAGCATTATAACACAGGGTGCTTACGGTTTGCCTTGCACTCCTTTTGTTAATACTAAGCAGGAGCCAGTCTTTTTACACATCTTGCAACTTCCCAGTCAGCAGATCTGTATTTATGGATGCTATTCTGAGATACTCAATTTCCTGTGCACTCTGTGAAGCCCTGGTGCCTAATACAAGGTTTTGGATTCCACCCCAGTGACCAGGTGCCTCCAAGTTTCTTGTATATACCCAGACACTTTATTTTTTTTTGTGTCTAGACATTAAAATAGAGAATTAATCGCTGTTGAGCTTCAAGGTGTTATGTCCAGTGACATGAATTAGCTGGGTATTAGGAAACAAGAGGGTGAAGAAGTCCCTGATCAAAGACAAATTGGACAAATTTTACATGAGGAAACAAAAAAGCTATATTTATTTTACTTTAGAAACTTCAGAAGAAGTCAAACGTGCAAATATGTAAGTCAACCTTCATTCAAATACATTTTAAAATACTTAGTAACAGATAACAAAAGCTTGAATTCAAAAGTCACCCCTTTTGCATTAAAAGTGCTGGAACTTTGCATAGAAATCAGGCCTGAAGATATGCAGTACAGGTTTTGGTTAACACTGCATGAAATACATGAAATTAATCACAATTAATGATAATGATTCTATTCTGAGTAACTATTGTTCATGTCACAGGAAAATCAGTTAGGCTCCTGGAATGTTTGTGACAGCCAGGCTTAATCGCTCCTGGAATCATTGGATCTGTATATAAATCTGATAAAATGTGATTTAGTCTCATTAAATTAATTCAGGCCAGGTTTCTGGTACTGAAAATCACAAGTACTCCATCCGTGGCCATCTGTGGCAAGCAGTGCTCTTCTGTAAAGATCAAGTATCAGTTGTTCTGAAAACTGTCCACCAATTAAAGCAGCTCTTGTTGTTGTTCAGTATCTGTACAAAACAGGAAAGAGCAAATTAAGATCATGCTATGGTTATCAAGAAGCAGTAGCATAAAGAAAAGCATCTTTAAAAATGTACATTAAATCAAAGCTCAGATGGAGGCCTTCCTGCTACCATCCTTGCTACTCCTGTTGCCTTTCCCCTTCTGTGCTAGAAGTGGTGAAAATTCTAAGGTGAATTCCAATGTGCTGCATTATTTATTGCTATTTTATTATATGCATCCCACTTTGAGGATTTTTTTTCTTTGCTATTTATCTCTCAGCTAAATTTGGAATGCTCTCTGCAGGCTGATGTTCTGCTGAATGAGCTGACTGCCTGAATAGATATATGATGTGATTTTGCACCAGTTAGGGATTCTAAAGTAAGAGTCCTGCTCTCTGGTTTTCCAAGGGCCTCTTTACATATATTAAATCTTCTCTCCTCCTGTCATGTGAGATAGCAGAACTAAACCAAGAATCCATTTTCTGATTAATTCTCAAATTTAGCAGATAAGTCATTCAGAGGAAAGGGAGATGCTTCACACTTGGAAAAAAAAAAAACAAACCCAAAGAACAAATCCTCACCTTTGTTAGAAAAGTCTCTTAGAAAGAGACCATTAAGATCAGCTACACAGACCTGCCCATTTAATTCTTCCTAGGTACTGCCATACATTGCATCTGAAGTGAAGTAGCTGAATTCTCTTAATTTTAGAGACTCAGATTTTGTCATAAATTAATTTTGGTTTTAATTTCTGAACAAAGAAATGTTCTTGCACCTTAATTCTAGTCTTATATGCATACAGTACATTCTTGTCAGTAACAAGAATGAAGCAAATGTTTATCTTCTATCTAAAACCTTCAGGTTTTTTACTTTTTAATTTCCCTCCCACAGCTGAGGTTAACAAAGTGCTTAACTAAATTTAATCTACCTTTTCAAAGTTGTCCAAGCTTGAGTTCACAAAGATCTTGTGGCCAAGAGGGCTAATGGTATCCTGGGGTGCATCAAGAAAAGTGTGTCCAGCAGGTATAGGGAGGCTCTCCTCTCCCTCTAGTCTGCCCTAGTGAGACCCCACCTGAAATACTGTGTCCAGTTTGGAGCTCTTGTAACAGAGGGGTAATTAATTGATGCGAGATGGTATTTTTTAAAAATTAATATTGTTTATTAATGTTCAGTGTTCAGAACTCTCACCACCACGACCACTAATTTTAATATTAATCAGATTCTCATGTGATGATCATGGAAACATTATACAAATGAATAACTGGATCTAGAAAAAACAACCAGCGATATATAAATGTTTAAACCCAATTGAACTGGAAGAGAAGGTTCTTGCGGTCAATATGCCGCTTGCCCACTAGATGGATTCGGGAAGCGCCTTTCTGCTTATAGCAGAAGACAATTGGTAAATTAGAAGAGACATTAAGTATTTACTCACAACATATTATTTCCCAACTCTCAGGGCTAGCTACAGCTTAAGACAGTACCCAAACACTTTCAGAGGGTTCTGTTAATGTCTTCTTAGTCACTAAGGCTTGTAATTCTTCCCAGGCTTCACATGATGCTGGGGAAAGGACGCAGATGATCTCTGACCTTGTTGTGGTTTCTCTGGATGATTTGTGTACCTCCAGGACTTCCTGTCTTGGCAGGAGACTTTCAGGTGTAGGCAGGATGTCTTACAATGTGCATTCTGTATTAGTTTTGAGCCAGTTCCCCTGCGCTCAAAAGATCAATAAATACTTAATTCTATTTAGAAGTAAAAAAACCCCACCTTTAACAATAAATAGATGGTAAGGGGAGTTAAAGAGGATGGGGTGGGTGGGGGGGAAGGGAACTAAAATACAGGGTACAGGTATAAGGTAAGGGGAATTACAGAGGATAGGGGGAAAGGGAACAAAATACAAAATATAAAATACAACTCATAGATGGGAGTGGACAGAAGTTGAATCCAAGTGGTGAAGTTGGAAATTGGTAGTAGATCTAGAGGGATGCAAGATGATGGTGAAATGCAGTGAGTTATAGAGTTCCAAAAAATGGTTGCTCTCCCCACATGTCTTCTGGAGAGCACATGGTGAATAGCAGCAGGACAACAAGGTGCTGGTCAGGTGAGGAGCAGGGATCCAAGAGGAAGAAACAGGAAGTTCATCCCCCCTTTACAGTAGTCTCAGCAGGAAGTAGGAGTGGGCTAAACATGACACCTGGGGACAGGTCAGACCACCCTCAGGGAGGAGTCAGGATCCAATTCAAGGTAAGAACCTCCAGAAGGGCTTAACCCTTATACAGTCTTAGCACAGATGTCACACTGGCTATGCAGGCCTATCACATGGAGGTGTTTAAAGCCTGTTCTGGTAAACTTGAGGCAGGCAGTTTCCTGGCAGACAAACTAGCCCAAAACACAGGGCTTGTTACTCAGCAGAGCTGATGTGTAGCTTAGCAAAGCATAGTGCTATAAAGCAATGGCCGCAGGCAGCAGCAGCAAGAAAGTACAAATACAACGGCAGAGCACATTGTGTTACCTGCTCATCTCTTTTTATCAATATAGTCTGAGACTAATGGGCCTTTGGACACAGAATAGCCAATCAGAATGGCAGTTAGCTGAGCTCGACCATATTAGGTGAAGCCATAGGCTTGCTTTACCCAAATTTGGGAAAGATATAGGCCTTGCACAAGGCTGGCACAAGCCAAGTGCTTACCACAGGATATAAACAGGCGCAAAACAAGTCAGGGCAAGCCAGGGTTCTTTGTTCTCTTTCCTGTGGTTGCTTCTACCCATAATAGAAGGAGGGAGAGCAGAAAAAATGTGTGGGCAAGCCAGGACATGTATAAGCCTATTTTGGCCTACCACAACAGCCTCCTAGTTCAAGAGAGACAGGGATCTGCTGGAGAGAGTCCAATGGAGAGCTACCAGGATGACTGGGGGACTTGAGCACCTCCCTTATGAAGAGAGACTGAGAAACCTAGGACTGTTTAGTCTGGAAAAAAAAGAAGGCTGAGACAGGATCTATAAATATCTGAGGGGTGGGTGTCAAGTGGATGGAGTCAATCGCTTTAGTGGTGCACAGTAATAAGACAAGGAACAATGGATGCAAACTTGAACATAGAAGGTTTCACCTCAACACGAGGAGAAACTTCTTTACAGAGAGGGTGACAGAGCTGTGGAGCAGACTGCCCAGAGAGGTTGTAGAGTTTCCTCCTCTGGAGACTTTCAAAACCTGCCTGGATGCGTTCTTGTGTGAACTACCCTAGGGGATCCTGCTTTGGCAAGGGGTTGGACTCAATCTCTGGAGGTCCCTACCAACGTCTAACATTTTGTGATTCTGTGATATTGTTACATAAGCTTTTGGCAGAAAGCTGCTTCTGCAGACAAAAATAAAAGCAAGCATAACACAGGGCTAAAGAAGATGTGATAAACAGCAAGAAATTAAAGAGAAGACAGAAGCAGGACAGAGCTCTGAGGCACATCAGGAGTCTGAGATCTATTTGCCTACTTCTCTGGCTAAGTTTAAAGACACTTCTGAAGTCCATACTTGGCTCTAATGGAAGTGCTTGTGGGAATCCTCTAATCTGTTGTACAATAAGCACCTTGTGAGAACAGCCTCATCTGAGAAGCAAGTAAAATAAAGCCTTCAGTAACTCATTTTAGTTACACTTCCTGTAAGTCAGGGGTTTTTTCTAACATTGTTGCAACTCTATGGTACAATAGGAAGAAAACAAAAGCATAACTTTTTAAAGGCATAAGCTATGGCCACCACTGGCCAATGCTCAAAAATTCTGTAAAGGAAACTGACAGAGTCTAGCTGGAGGCCTGTAACTAGTGGAGTCCCTCAGGGGTCAGTACTGGGACCAGTATTATTCAATGTATTCATTAATGACCTGGATGAGGGCACAGAGTGCACTGTGGGCAAGTTTGCTGATGACACCAAGCTGGATGGAGTGGCTGCTACACTGGAGAGTTGTGCTGCCATTCAGTGAGGCTGAGAGTTGGGTAGGGAGAAATTTAATGTAGTTCAACAGAAGCAAGAAGAAGAGGAGAAGAACTTGGGAGTCCAGGTGGATGGAAGGATGGTCATGAGCCAGCAGTGTGCTCTGGTGGCCAGAAAGGCCAATGCCATCCTGGGGTGTATTAGAAAGGCTGAAGTTAGTAGGTCAAGGGATGTTCTCCTTCTCCTCTACTCTGCTCTAGTGAAGCCTCATCTGGAGTATCGTGTCCAGTTCTGGGCCTCCCAGTTCAAGAAGGACAGGGATCTCCTCAAGAGTCCAGCACAGAGACACAAAAAATATTAAGGTAGTTGAACATCTTCCTTATGAGGAGAGCCTGAGGGAGCTGGGGCTTTTTATCTTGGAGAAGAGTCATCTTAAGGGGTGACCTCATTCATGTTTATAAATATGTAAGGGGTGAGTGCCAGGAGGATGGAGCCAGGCTCTGCTCAGTGATGCCCAGTGACAGGATGAGGGGCAATGAGTGGAAGCTGAGGCATACGAGGTTCCATGTGAACCTGAGGAACAATTTTTTCTCTGTGAGGGTGACAGAGCATTGGAACAGGCTGCCCAGGGGGGTTGTGGAGTCTTCCTCTCTGGTGATGTTCAAGAACCATCTGAATGTGTTCCAGTGTGATCTGGTCTAGGTGATCCTGCTTTGGCAGGGGTGCTGGACCAGATGATTTTTGAGGTCCCTTCCATCCTCTGACATTCTATGATTCTATGACACATTCTGTCAGCAGCTTATAACAAGTGCAGTCATATCTCTGCGTAATATTTCCACTTGGAATATGCTGTTTTTAACATCTGGAAGTAATTCTGAAATTTCTTCTCCCTGTGTTTTTGTTGCAGAGTACATAGAAATTTCCTAGGCCCTCATAGACTTTTAATAAATTTATTATGAGAAATATTCAGTAATATGAGGTTGTTTCTTTTTTTTAGTCATGCAAGGTGGATGTTGTAATTATAATTGTCAGTGGAGGCATTGGAAATTGATTTGTGTTGTGCAAGGATAGAAATGTGTCAATCTAAACCAGGAGATGCCCAATATTAAATAAATACTGGGAAAACTTAGTTTCAAAGAACTTCAAAAACAGCAGCAGAGATATAGTGAGTGAATAATGCATTAGTCACCCTGCTGCATCAATTATCATTGCAATTAGACAAAAACTTGGAAAGAATAATTAGGAACCACTGTCTGAACATTGCTAGAACTTTGTGGAGACACAAACCATATAATTTCCCTAATTCTTCCAGAGCGGAGGCCACCCCAGAGTCATGGGAGATGCACTGTCAGTTTTCCTGTGTGATAATTATAGTATTCCCTTTATCCTCTCTAGCTTTTGTCCCAGACATTCATATTAGCAGTATGAGACTTTACAGTTCCAATTCTGCATCAAGTCACTGTGGGATATCTTCTAACCAAGCATCATGGCTATGAGAAATTAACTTCCCCTTGCACCACCTGCAAACCAGCATCCCAAGTGATATTCAAGGATTAAACATGTCTGTGTGTCATGGCATGCAGCAATCTGCACACCCTTCACCAACCCTGGAGGAATAGATCTATCCAATTGCTTTATTTCTGTAAAAGGCACTCCCATTTTGAAGAAGGAAAGTAAGAAGAGGTATGAGTAAAGGAGAACAGTTAATGGAACTTTTAATTTCAGCAGCAGAAAAATAGTATTTCTCTTCCCCCCCCCACCCCACCTCTTTTTTTTCCCCTTTCCAATCATCCAGAGAACAATATATAAATTAGAACCTTAATTTTAAACTTGGGACTGTATTTCACTTCAAAATTCTACTTTGTTGATAAATAAATAAGTAAATAAATAAATAGTATTTTGGGGATAGTTCTTCCAATGATTCCATATTGCTGCAATGAAAAAAGCAACATCTTCAGTTTTTGCTGTAACTTTCTATTCCCTCTCTTTGCCTGTTTAATTTGTTTTCTCTTCACCTTCCCAGCTGCTTAAAGATTGCTCTGTACCTGTGGCTTCACAGTCCTGACTTGCTCTCTGCAGTTGTCTCCTCTGCTGCTATGCTTTGTGTGTGAGCCGTAGCAAACTGTCGTTGCCAAATCTTACAGAAGGTTATGAGCTGTGATTTTTGCTTTTCCCCCTTTGCTGTGCTTACATGTGGAAAAGCAAGAAAACAAGGGTGGGGGAGCATATGTTGATGTTTATTCTATTTCCCCTGTATCCTGTCTAAGTGATGACATATACAGTGCATATATGTGCCTAAAGCACAACACAATCAGGATACAGGCAGCAGCAATGTAATGAAACTAAATAAATGAGACAAGAGTTTCTCTCAAAACCTTGTCAGTGATTTCCTGTAGAAGTTTTCTATAAATCCCCATTTGCTTCATAAAATCAACTTCTGCTATTTATCTGCAGCAAAGTTTGCAGCCAAACTATTTTAACACATTGCCAGAGGGTTTTTCTGGCTGAACCAAACCACCTTCATAGAAGAAAATTGGAATTATAATCACAATGGGAGATTCTGTGATCCATGCTAAAAGAAATTACAGTCAGACTGTAACTTTGATGTTAGATAAAGGCATTTCCACTACTGATATTTTTATTGATAGTATATTTCAAGTTAAATGAAAACTTAATTTCACAGAATGCCTTTGCTTACATTTATTGAGAAGCAGTAAGGTCCCATGTGCTTGGGTAAAGCTTTCTTATTTCTAGTGCATTTAACTTAAATTGAAAAAGCTCTCAGAGCCTGTCTATAACATAACACTTCTGCTTCAAGGTTTGCTTATCAATAAATATATTTCTCAGACATTAGTGATGCTCATTGCTGGTTACCAGCATAGTAGGAAAATCTAACTAAATAAACTGTTATAGATTAAGGCAGAAAGTGGCAGATAAGTATTACTTCTGTGATTAATCTTTGCAATTGAATAGTGAAAAGCATCTCAACTTCACTGTGCTGCTATATACATATGTAACAAGAAGACATAGGACTAAACCTTAAGTCCAAATTTCTCCACCTCAGACTGGAACTTTGACTTCTTGATTTCAGAAAGCTTTCATCATTTACCCATTGACTAATTCCCATTTTATTGCTTACACCTGCTATGAATCAAACTTAATTGAAATTACAATCTCAGCAAACATTTTAATGTTGATTTTCCATAGATGGAGCTGGACACAGCTTTGATGTGAATGGGGAAATGAGCATAGACCTTGTGACCCTTTAGTATGATACTTTTACCTTGAATTCCTCTCCCAACCCTATAGCATGCACTCATGTTTACAAAAGAGTTGTATGAGTTCTCTGAATCTCGGTGAATCTGGAACCCTGGCGGAAGGAGCTAGAGAAACCTGCATCTGCTCAGCATCATGGGTCAATAGGGATGACAAGGATATAAAATCTTGTTTCTCTCCTCCAGTATGTCTGTATACTGTAACTGCAGTGTTGGAAAGTCTACTACCAGTGGAGCTCTTTTGGTACTAGAAATGAGAGAGCTACCACAAACCAGACACCTGCAGCATTAATTATTGAGACATATATTAGCTGTTCAGAAAACTCCCTCAGCTTCCCGACCCACATCAATGCTGTAATTTCAAATAATGATTGGGTCATTCTGAATCAGCCAGCTTAGAATTAACAAAGGCTTTAAGTTAGCTGAAATTTAAGGCACTGCAACTCATTAGTCACCCTGAAAATTATTGATCAGAAAAGGATGTTGTAGTAAGCTGCCCCGACAGCTGATTACTTTCAAAAAGATGGGCTCAGCCACCCAAGCACAATTTCTTCACTAGCAGGAGGGAGAGCAAAATTGCCAATAGCACTCTGTAGCATCAGATGAAGTTGACAGCTCTCAAGAACTGGCAGATGCTTGGGGCAAAACTGCTTTCCCAAGGGCAGGAAAGTACTGATTGCATTTCGTGTTCAAGGGGGCATTTGTAAGACTGGAGAAAAGTGATAATCTCTTCACATACTGGCATCTTTTAGGTACTTTATTTGGAGAGAGAGGTAGAGGAAAAACAAGTATGCAGGATGGATGGAGCATCCTGGAACAGTTTCCTGCTAAATGAACTTATTCTGCATTGGTCCTTAGGCTAGGTCCACTGATAAAAGGATCAGATCCAGTATTTTCCATGAGCTGCTTCAAGTTACAACCATCACAATAAAAATGAAGTAGAAAGAGATTTCCCTTTGCTTTATTTTTGCTCCTGATTCTTAGCTCATTGATGCAAGTGAATCTCTATCACTATCTTTTATGAGCACAAAGTGACCAAAGAGAATTGCAGAAGTCTGAGTAGAGGGAATGCTCTTTGCCTAGCCTGTGCCTGGGGAGAGAGGATGCAATGCTGCTTGTTTCAGCAGGCCGAACGCATTCCTTCTGCTCTTGGCAATGGAAATACTGTGAAGTATGTCTGATTTTCAGCAGCAGCAGAAGTTGAAGAAGCTGATCTTTGGACTTTCTTGTGACTCTCAGTCTTTGTCCTTGCAGCTGTTGGTAAGATCTAGGAGAAGATGTTTATGTGCAGAAGCCTTCCTGCTAGCCCAAGAAGAAAATTAGAGTGCCCTGGGTTAGTAAGCAAAGAAAGGATAGAGGAAAGTCTTTTTTTTTTGAAAGGAAAGCACCTCTGCCTCTCAGTCTCCCTAACTTCCCTACTACCTGTCTAGGATACTTCTGCTTCCCACTCTTATTGCAGTATTTTGCTCATGTAGATAAGAAGTTTAAAGTATCTTTTAATTCTGCCTGGTACCTATTTCTGATGTCATGCAATATTATTTGCTGTTTAATTTACTATTTCACAGCACTTAAAGAAAAGGTAGAATTCCTGCAGTGAATAGTAGGTTGCTACGTTACCTCTGTTGCAAATCACAATTCGGAGTTTTTTGTTGGTAAAAGAATTTTTCACATAGCTAGGAGCAGTTCAGGTCACAAGAGCAAGTTTGGAGTTTTTTTGGTTTATTTTGTTGTGGGGTTTTTTTTCTAATTGTTAGTTTGTTTTAAGAAAAGCAAATATCAACATCTGCAAATGTTAAGTTAATGAGAATGGGCTACAATCAATAAATCTAATACGACATATCCGTCATTGGACCAGAAGCTCAAGCTTCGGAGATGGTTTTACAATTCCCACCAAGACTTATCTTTTTCATCAAAAGCAGAACTTTATCTCTCTGTTAAGATTTTACTTTACTATGTATGCTTTTGTTGATCCATCCCTATGAGAAACTCACAATTTTATTGGATTTGTGCTAGGCTCAGTCCCACAAGATTCAGACATGTAATCATCTTGCTTTTCCCAAGGGAGGAAACAAAATGAAGCAAGATCAAACCCTCATTTTTGACAATTCTGCTTACCCTGTAGAGTTCCTGTCTGTGATGGTTTGGGAGTTACCTGCCCCCCCACACACAATTAATTCACTCAGACTAGACTCAGATGGATGGAGTTAAGGAATGAAGCTTTATATTTACAGCTTAGCACAATATACAAGCAGATATTTGCAATATATTACAGATATTTACAGCTATATACAGTAGTAGACAAGTTAAAAGTAATACAGAAACATGATGCCCTTCTCAACAATCAGTGCCCAGGAGGGTCTCTCAACCACACTGCCACCTTATTTTTGCCACCCTCCCTTATCCCAGAATCTAAAAAGTTATTTGGAAGATTCAGCAAGGGGAGTTAGAAGCAAAAGGATTAGTTGGGGTATGTGCAGGGTCAAGCAGAAGCAGTTAATATGGCAGAAGCCATGGAGAGACACCAATTTCCCTTATCTATGTTTGTGTTCTTGCTTTTATACATCTCAGCAAACCTATGAGTGGAATAGATGTCACCATTGTTTCGTTTTCACAGCCTATAATCTAATTTCTTTCATTAAAATATTTCAATTAGCCTAAAACCAGCACACTTTCTCTGGGAATAACCCTGTTGCTGCCAATGAAGCTTCTTCATGGAGTAAATCACAACTATTACAGGCTTGAAGGGCATGCCTACATCTTTCTGAAGCCCATCTGAACCACCTCCTTAGTGATAGTTTCAGATCCAGCAGTAGGAAATAAACTCTAGGCTTCCAACGCTCAATCTGATGCTATGAAACCAAACGACCTGTGTTCTGTAGGTGACTAGTGTTGCCTCTGAAAATTGTGGGATGAAATTCCCCAGGACAGGTTAAGAACTGTGGACCTGTCTCTCCTGGCTTTTGGCCAGGGACTGCTCCCTGCCTCATGGTGGCAGGTAGTCATAGCTCTACATGCTCAAAACCCGGCCCTGCACCCTGACATCTGCTCTGAGTGCTGCAGAATTGGCTTTGTGCTCCCTCTGATTCCCATACCTTTGTCATGGTGAGCATCTGATGCCTTTTATGTGACCTCAGCTGGACAGACAGAGGTCACTGGCCAGAGTCTCAGTGCTTTAAATCCCATTTTCCCAAGTAAATTAGTCTCCTTAATTGTGTTTCTTGATTGTTTACATTTTATTGTGCAGATTTCAGTGTCTTATCGTTGAACGTACTTGCATAGGTAAAATGGAGTTGAATTTCTTCTAATTTCTTGCCATGGTAACTTATTAGGCACATGAAAGTAGGATTATTTTTAACGAAAGAGCCCCATCTTGTGGAAGCTCACGTTCGGAGTGTGCCCAGCAGCCAAAGTCCTCTTGAACACCCAGCAGAGCAAGTTTCGGCATCAGTAGCCTAAAGCTACAGTTTTACCGCTGAGAATTACGGAAATCAAAAGCAACCAACCAAATAAAAACTCCACAGTAAACCAACCCACAGCAACAACAAACCAAGAACAACCAAAGCCAAACAAACAGGAAGATGAGCTGTTTCTTGGTTTGTTATTATAAAGATTCAGGAAGACTAATTTGGAAGCATAAAAATGATAAAAATGCCAGAGCTTCTTGAAGTAGCTATAGCTAAAGTTTAAATAAGGAGAGGATTTTGTACAGAGTCTAGAATGACAAAGTGACAAAGCTAGATTTGGGGCTAGTTTTCAAGAACATGAACTTGAGGCTTATGATTGCTGTACAGAAATTACTTTAGATGGTAAGTTTAGGCTACAGACTTCAATATCATTGCTTGATGGACCAAGGCAGTGGCCTTAAAAGAGAAGCCACAGTAGTGTCTTTGCAATTGAAGTCTGGATTTAAGCCTATAGTGCATTCATTGTAAAGCTGTCACTTCAGGACTATTCTACTGTACGTGAAGTGCAGTCTTCTTAAGCCTTCTGTTAGAGTTAATGTTTCTCTGTACTTTTCTATACTGCCTGCCTGGTTTCATGCTTTGTTTTCCAGAATTGTTAAGAATAAAAATGTCAAATAGAACTGCTTCATTATATGGAAATTAGATGATAAATTGACTCTATTTATATAAGCTAATAAGTTTACTCAAGATATAATTTATATAAAATCAAAATAAGTCAGCACTCAGAATTTTTACTGCACTTTATTTTCATGTGTATGTGCTACTTTCAAATTCTCAGCTGTAGTTGCTCTGGATATAGAATAGCTGTTGAAATCAGGGCTGATATTGCACACCCCTCATCAAGTCTGCACAATTGTACCAGCAAGAGTATGACCTTCCACCAGGCAACTGCATCACACTGACATTGATCATGTCAGAAATAAAGCCTTTTTAGAAGAGCATAAAAGTATCTTGCTCCTAGACTAAGTGCAGGCTTTCTTTTGCCTTCACGTAACAGCAGAAGAGATTCTCCTATGACAACTATTCTGTTGCACTGGTGTTATTTTAGCATTTTGTAGACATGCATAACCATATATATATGTATGTATATTTATAATACAGGTGTGTATTTTCAGATATATACAGAATATGCAGAATAATCCACAAAAGTTGATTCAGTGAATAAGTTGGGAGGAAGTGTTGATGTGTTGGAGGGCAGGAGTTCCCTGCAGAGGCACCCTGCTAGGCTGCATATATGGACAGAGTCCAAGGGCATGAGATTTAATAAGGTTAAGTGCTGAGTTCTACACTTTGGCCACAACAATCCCCATGTGGTGCTACAGGCTTGGGATAGAGTGGCTGGAGAGTAGCCAGGCAAAGGGGGACCTGGGAGTACTGGTCAACGCAGCTGAACATGAGCCAGCAGTGTGCCCAAGTGGCCAAGAAGGCCAATGGCATCCTGGCCTTTATCAGGAATAGTGTAGCCAGCAAGACCAGGGAAGTCCTTCTGCCCCTGTACTCAGTGCTGGTTAGGCCACACCTTGAGTACTGTGTCCAGGTCTGGGCTCTTCAATTTAAGAAGATGTTGAGATGGACACCAAGGCTGGTGAGGGGGCTGGAGCACAGCCTAGTGAGGAGCAGCTGAGGGAGCTGGGGGTGTTCAGCCTGGAGAAGAGGAGGCTCAGGGCAAACCTTATTGCTCTCTACAACTACCTGAAAGGTGGTTGTAGCCAGGTGGGGGTTGGTCTCTTCTGCCAGGCATCCAGTCACGGAACAAAAGGACACAGCTTCAAGCTGCCCCAGAGCAGGTTTAGGCTGGATGTTAGGAAGAAGTTCTTTGCCGAAAGAGTGATTGGCAGCAGAATGAGCTAGCTAAGGAGGTGGTCGAGTCACCATCCCTGGGAGTGTTTAAAAAGAGACAGGATGTGGCACTTGGTGCCTTGGTGTAGCTGATTAGATGGTGTTTGGTGATAGGTTGGACTTGCTCTTGAAGGTCTTTTCCTACCTGATTAATTCTGTGAGTCTGCAAACTTAATGGCTTTCAAAAGTCCCATTTGTGTTTCCAGAGTGGGCTTCATAACAATGAAAATGATTTTTTAATTCCCATGAAATGTCCTAGCAAATCTACATAGCCAGTCATGGTTCCTATTGTTTCAGGTCAAATTGTGATGTTTACAGCAAGCACTAAGTCAGACTGAAGCACATGTTTCCATCTAAAAAAAATCCTGAAAATTTCCCCTTAAGCTTTTGAAGAACTCAGATTGTTTCTGATGACTTCCTGGAAAAACTTCAGGCTGTAGTTTTCTTTTAGCTAGTTCCTACTTTGTTGAAAGACAAATGACCAATCATGGTGACACTTCTGTTGCTCTCCTGGTAAGTGTATTTTGTCTGTGCTGTGGTGATGGCTGGTGAAAGCATATATTAAAACCCTGAAGTTTGATAACTCTACCTCCAGTGAACACAGATCAGAATGACCACAGACTGTATCTTGCACTCCACTCTGAGAGATCATTAGTAAGATTTTTTGACCAAGTGTGATAGAAAAACACAAGTGCAGCCTAGTAAAGTAGACTGAAGATCTAAGCCTGGTATGCCCTTTAACCATGCTTGGGGATACACGTATACTTCTACTAAAAAAATCAGAAAATATTGAAGGGCATTTTTACTTTCTATTTACAATAAAAATTGCCCTGCTTTTTGCTGTTTGGTTTGGTTTTCATTTTGTGAAGTGTATTACGTTGGTTTTAAATGTCCAATTTAAGATAAAAATTAACATTTTGCACTTGGGTATGCTATGAACTTTCAAGCTCTTTAAAATTTATTTTATTTTAGAGTTCTAAGTGTTCTGTGCATGTAGTTAAATGACCAGTCTTTAACTTGAAACCTGTAAAGAGCTGGAAGTGAAAACAGAATTAGGCTGTATGCATTCTGATTTCTCAGGCTTTCCATAACCATTCTAATGGATTTGACATTTGTTATATTTTTGCCTTCAGTTGCTGCTGCTTTGTGGTTTTGGGGAGAAAGTTATATCTTTTACCTTGATCAAAAAATTGAAGCAGTAGTTTCAGATATTGTAATCTCTTTATTCAGTGAGAGATACCTACTCTTGCTCTGGATCACCTCATGTTTTGACAGAAAAGAAGGTGTGATTTAATCTCATGCACTGCAAACCACAACCCAGTCCAGCAGGGCAAATAAGTTTTGCTAATGCTGCCTGTGAACTGGAATGTATGTGAGTGAATCTCCGTGAAAAAGGCAGAATACTGTAAATGGGCATAGATTCTACTTTCTGTAGTTTGGGAAAATCATTGCCTTTACTTGCGCCTATTCATGTTTAAGATGTGTGAAAAGTTTCTTAGCGTTAGGAACAGCTTTGCCTCTTTTGGTTTTATAAGCAATGGGTGCCTCGCTCTGAAATCACACATCCAGATACATCTGCCTGGAATCTAACAGCCACAGCTCTTCTGAAAACAGAATGAAAGTTGTGTAATTTCATGTTGTCAGAGGGCTTTTACTCCCATGACTCATTATTTCTTACTTAGAAGGCTGCTAGAAGGTTTTTTTTCTGCAGTTGTGACATAATATTGAGATTTCAGTGTGCACAGCAAATATATTAAAAGAAAAATGAGGGGGAAAACTCTTTCTTGTTCCCCTGCTTCCTCTACTCCACTCCGGTGAGACCCTCACCGGACCTTGAATACTGTGAATACTGTTCTAGCAAAACTAGAAGTGGGTACATTCAGATTGGATGTTAGGAAGAAGTTCTTCAGCATGAGGGTGGTGAGACACTGGAACAGGTTGCCTGGGGAGGTGGTGGAAGCCTCATCCCTGGAGGTGTTTCAGGCCATGGTGGATTGGCTCTGAGCAACCTGATCTAATGGGAGGTGTCCCTGCCCATGGCAGAGGGGTTGGGATTGATCTTTGAGATCCCTTCTAACCCTGACAATTCTGTGGTTCTGTGTAATTCAGGTTTACTGAAATGATCCTGGCTTCATGACAGACTGCAGTGTGTGTATTCCTATCAGGAATAGTTGTTAACTTCCATTTTGTTGTATGTATTAGAGTAATTTCAAGAACCCAGCTCTGTGTTATGTAATTTGTCAGGATTCATACTCATCCAAAGAGACTCTTAAAACAATTACATGCAAAATGACAGGGAAGTGATGTTTAAATACTTTACATGAAGCACTTGGTTCGATATATGTTCATATGGAAATGCTGCCTTGGCAAAAACCTAATTTTCTGTTAGGTTTTTGATGAAGTGAATGTTAACGTAGTGTCTGTTATTTGGTGAACTGACTAACTAAATATCTAAATAAATGCAGCCAGCAACTCTTCAGATTTCAATCATAGTCTTTGTGTGGCAAAAATCCTACAACTGCCCTGTTATACTAAGTATAGCAGTAGATCCATCCCAGCTGTCAAGCACAGTCCCTGAATGTTGCTGCCTACTGCTTCTTCTTGTAGGAGTCCTTAAGCTTGACTTTGCTTGAGATCCCTTTTGTACATAAATTTTTTAAAAAATCAGTTTGTTCTGAGATCCATTGGATTTCCAGTGGTGCCCAAAAGTTCTTTTCCTTTATTCTACTTCTCTGGGAAGTTTGTGTTTGCAGCTTGGCATTTGAGAGCTTTAAAAATCTGTGGAGAATACAACACGTTTTACTCCTAAGTTTATTACTTTAAAGTCCAACATAGGTAAAAGTCTAGAGAAACTCTTGTGCATTACACATTTCCCAGTTTCAGAGATTATATTGCGTTAGGGATTTTTATAATTCTTAAGTGGGGATTTTGGGAGTTCTTTTTGGTTGCTGTAGGGCTCTGGACAACCTCATCTAATTGAGGATGTCCCTGATGACTGCAGCAGGAGATGAACTAGATGACCTTTGGAGGTCCCTTCTGGCCCGGACCATTCTACGATTCTATGATTCTCAGTTCTGTGTGTCTTGGTCAGTGCTGTGGCAGATCACTCCATGTGATCCTGTGACTCAGAGAAGAGGTGACCCCCATCAGCATTTGCTTTCCTTGTCATGCACCCTCTTTGTATTTTGTCACCCACTTGCAGAGGAGAAAATTTTCTCTCCAAAATCACCAGTTGATTGTTTTGCTTAACTCTAAGGATGTACCATGAGTCAACACTGCTGGCATAAATGGCAGCAACTATGACTCTACAGTAATTCCACAAGAAATTTTAGCACTGACTTTTTTCCTACAGAGAGAACATTTTAAAATATGCCCCAAATACAGGGACAATTCTGAGAAAATTTCCTCCTCGTTGTACTTTCTAGCACAGTTGTTGAAAATCTCATGTACAGTAATGCAGCACTGCCTCTAGAGAACAGATGTGATTGTCTTTTGCACTGTTTATCTTGCGTGAAACAGAATCTCATACAGTTCTGTATAAACTTTTCACAAGGGATACAAATATGTGTCCCACTTGCGAGTTTTAAAACTCATTCCATTAAAACTACAACTTAAGTTTGCTGTTTTTAATTAATTCAGTAGTCTAACAACAAACTGAGGCAAATTTAACTACAGAGAGTTGATATTTGTAAGTGGCAGTAATTTTGAAGGCTTGTCTTAAAACCTTACCTGAAATACATGCTACTAACTACTGCTGAGCAGTTGCTTCAAGGCTGAAACTATTATGAGTTAATGTCTGGCCATTTGGCCAAACTTTAAAATACCAAGAAATTAAGAAAATTATATAATTGTAATTTTTTTTAAAGTTCCATATTTTTTTTCCAAATGTGGCATTTTCTGTATGTATTAAAAGCAGTTAACAATTCACCTCCCTGCCATTTCTCATCAATGACGCAACAAACCTAATTAATTTTGATAATTCATACTAATATGTAAAAGAATCCCTAATTTTCTTCTTCTGTAATTGCTTTCTACTTCCATTAGAGCTGCTTACCACAAATTTGAAGCAGTACATAACAGAAAGTTTTTCTACAATTCCTGCAACAGTGTGTTAGTTATGGAAGGACTAGAAATTCAGATGAACTATGTGTTGGCACATCGTTTTGACAAAAAGAAACATAAAGTTTGCAGCAAAGTTTGGGTTTGTATGCAGTTTGTATTTATCACCTCTCTGCTAAAGAAATAATGAAAAAGCACCAGACCAGTGACTGGGTTAAAACCTGAATAGTTACTGTAAAGCTGACAGACTGATGCCAGTGAGTCAAGGGCACCTATTCTCAACTTGTTCCTGCTTTGTTTTAAATCGGGTGGCCAAGAAGGCCAATGGCATCCTGGCCTGTATCAGGAATAGTGTGGCCAGCAGGACCAGGGAAGTCCTTCGGCACTGGTTAGGTCACACCTTGAGTACCGCGTCCAGATTTCGGCCCCTCAATTTAAGAAAGATGTTGAGGTACTTGAGCTGGGATTGTTCAGTTTGGGAACGAGGAGGCCCAGGGCAGACCTTATTGCTCTCTACAACTGCCTGAGAGGAGGTCATAACTAGGTGGGAGTTGGTCTCTTCTCCCAGGCACCCAGTGACAGCACTAAAGGACACAGCCTCAAGCTGTCCTAGGGCAGGTTTAGACTGGATGTTAGGAAGAAGTTCTTCACAGAAAGAGTGATTGTCAGCGGAATGGGCTTTCCCGGGAGGTGGTGGAGTCACCATCTCTGGAAGCGTTTAAAAAGAGGCTGAATGAGGCACTTAGTGCCATGGTTTAGTTGATTAGAAGGTGTTAGGTGATGGGTTGGACTTGATCTCAAAGGTCTTATCCAACCTGATTAATTCTGTGATCTCCACCAACAATTACAGATTGAGTAGTCAGCGTTCCATAGCAAGTGCCCATTTCTATCTCAGCCATTCTTGGTTCTTTTGCAAGAAGCAAGCACCGTGCAGGGGACTGAAGGCTGTGGAGGACCCCTCCTTGTTCCAGTGGGAAAACCCCTTTTCTTTTACTGGGGACCTGAAAGAACATACTTAAAGGATGTGAAGAGTCTTTGAGGAAAGAGCCACCCCGCAGCGTGGAGCAAGCACCGCCGCAGGGGTCTAGCCAGCGGGCGCCGCTGGCAGCGGCAGGCTCAGCCAGAGGCGGCGGCCGGCAGCGGGCGCGTCCGTTGCGTGCTGCCGAGGCGGCGGCGGCATCTGGCCTGCCAGCAGAGGGCGCTTGGATAAGGGGATCGGGCGAGGCTTCGGCTGCCGCCGTTTGTTTTGATAGTGTCGGGGGGATGTTACACAAACCGAGAACGAGGGCGTGCAGGAGAGCTTCGGTTCTTTACAGAGAATCAGCCTTTTGGCTCCCCGGACTCGAAAACTAGTAGGTTATTTTTTGTGCGTCAGTGTAGTGTCTTTAACTGGAAATAATGTCTTAACATCTTACAGATTATTGATGGTCGCTTCACGTTTAAACCTTGCATAAAATGTTACGTTTTGCTAGGAAGATGCCTGTTTCCCTCATGTCATTAACAAATAACTGATTAGGAATATCATGCGTATAAATTCTCACTTCCATGTCTGTTAAAATGAAATTAGGCTTCTAGAGCATCACTGTCATAGTATCAGAGTTGTTTCAGTTGGAAAAGATCTCTAAGGCCAACAAGTCCAACCATTGACCTGACACCACTATGGCCATTAAACCATGTCCCAAAGTGCCATGTATATGTTTGGTATTAATACCTCCAGAGATGGTGACTCCACTACCTTCCTGGGCAAACCTATTCCAATGCCTGACTATAGTTCCAATAAAGAGACTTTTTAAAGAAAATATCCAACCTAAACTTTCCTTGGGACAATTTCAGGACATTTCCTCTAATTTTACCACCTGATAAGAGGGCTGTCCTCCTATGAGGACAGACTGAAATAGTTGGAGCTGTTCAGTCTGGAGAAGAGGTGGTTCCCAGGTGACCTTATTGTGGCCTTCCAGTATCTGAAGGGGGCCTACAAAAAAGCTGGGGAGGGACTTTTTAGGATATTAGGTAGTGACAGGACAAGGGGGAATGGAGCAATGCTGGAGGTGGGGAGATTCAGACTGGATATGAGGAGGGTGTTCTTCACCGTGAGAGTGGTGAGAGCCTGGAATGGGTTGCCCAGGGAGGTGGTTGAGGCCCATCCCTGGTAAAGCCAGGCTGGGTGAGGCTCTGTCCAGCCTGATCTTGAGCAGAGTGTCCCTGCCCATGGCAGGGGGGTTGGAGCTAGATGATCCTTGTGGTCCCTTCCAACCCTGACTGATTCTATGATTCTATGAGAAGAGATTGATTCCAGCCTCCCTACAATCTGCTTTCAGGTAGTTGTAGAGAGCAATGAGGTCTCCACTCAGACTAAACAACCCCAGCTCCCCCAGCTGCTCCTCGCAGGCCCTTGACCAGCTTTGTCACCCTTTCTTGGATGTGTGCCAGCACCTCAATACTTTCTTGCAATACTTGAGGTGCAACCTTATTAGTGTTGTGTACAGGGGCACAATCACTTCCCTGGTCCTGCTGACCATACAATTCTTTAATAAGTCCAGGATGCTGTTGGCCACCTAAGCACATTGCAGGCTCATGTTCAACTGGCTTTTGACCAGCACCCACATGCCTTTTCTTCTGGTTAATTCTTCAAACACTCCCCTTCAAGACTGTGTTGTATGGGCTGTTCTGACCCAAGTGCAGGACCCAGCACTTAGCCTTGTTAAACCTCATACAGTTGATGTTGATTCAGCCTTTCAATTTCCATCTGTAGAGCCTTCCTGCCTTTGAGTAGAACAACACTTCCACCGAATTTGGTGTCATCTGCAGACTTACTGAGGGTGCATTTGATCCCCTCCTGCAGATCACAGGTAAAGATATTAAACAAAACTGGCTCAGAAACTGAGCCCTGAGTAACACCACTAGCGATGATGCACCAACTTTCTTTAACTCCATTCACCCTCACACCTTGTCAGATTGACTATTCATACCCTAAAAATCTAGTACTGAAGGCCACGTGAAATTTGTGACATATATCGCTGTGTGATAACTGAAATCCACATGTATTGTAGTGGCTGTTTACTGCATCCTGCTTGATGGAGATTAGAAAGTGGGCCTTATGTTTTAAACAGGATATGCATACACTTAAAGAAAAGCCTACTTAGTGATTGAGGGGAGACTTTCTAATCTCAGACACATAGCATGCTCCGCCTATTTTCTAATATATGGAAAACCATTATACTGAGCAGAGATTAGCGTGGCATTTAATCTATGCAATCTGCCCTAAACTACCTTGTATGATGATAAATATTTCAACATTATTTATTGAACCATAGTGGGGGGTTATTTTTTTAAAGTATATCATCGACTTCCCTAAGTATTTTTCTAAAAATCTCTGTTTAAAAGCCTGCATGCAACTTCTATGGAACCTTTGGTAGGATGACCCCTGGATTATTTTTGCATGGTTTGATACCCACACTTGTTCTCTTTGTATCTGCAATTGCAAGTCATATGGGGATAAATAGTTTTGGTTTAGAAGCAACCACAATGCAGTGGGAATGTTGCACCTTTCACATAAGGTAAATTCTTTTAAAGTATCTTCCTTTTTACTTGTTTTTTTATTTTTCCCCCCTTTTTTTTTTCTTGCTGAAGAAAGAGCCTCAATCTTTCTGAATACGTTCTCAACACTGCATAATGGTCAGTGAAGCTGCTTTTTTTTCCTCAAGTGATACAAAACCAGACATTGTGGGCAAAGTAATACTTAAATAGTTGTAAGGCTATGATATTAAATTACATTGGTGGAGAAACCAAAACCTAAAACTTTATCTTTATTCTGGTTTTTGGATGGAACATCAGGAGTGGTTGCTCTTCACCCCATGCACTGCTGTTGTGTTCATGTGCTACACAAAGACCCCTCCCTTGACTGATTTGATAGTATTGAAAAAGACTGCCTCTGCTACCACTTATTCCCTCATCTTTTTGTTTATGTGACTTAGTTTCATCTTCCACCCTAAGTCATTTTTTCCCCCTATGTAATCTTTTCAGTATCTTTGAAGCAATGTTCTGTATCAGCAGATACAGAATAGTTCCATGAGGCAGTCTTCACTTTGAAAGTGTTTTGAAACCTACTAACTACGTGATCACAGGATGTTAGAGGTTGAAAGGGACCTCCAGAGATCTGCCAGAGCATGATCATAATCTAGAGCAGGTCACATGGGAATGCATTCAGACAGGTCTTGAGAAGAATCCAGAAGAGAATCCACAACCTCTCTGGGCAGCCTGTGCCAGTGCTCTCTGACCGTTACAGTAAAGTTCTTCCTCATGTTGAGGGTGGAACTTCCTGTACTGTGTAGTTTATATCCATTGCCCCATATCCTATCAGAGGGCACAACTGAGCAGAACCTGACTCCTCCCTCTTGACCTCCAGCCCTCAGATATTTATAAACATTTATTAGATCCCCGCTAATTCTTCTCTTCACCAGGCCAAAACCCCCCAAGTCCCTCAGCCTCTCCTCATAGGGCAGTGCTCCAGCCCCTTCATCATCTTGATAGTGCTAACCTAGACTGTTTTGAGTAGATCCCTGTCCCTGCTGAACTGGGGAGCCCAAAACTGAACACCATATTCCAGGTGAGGTCTCACCAAGGCAGAGTAGAGAAAAAGGAGAATCTCCCTTGATCTGCTGGACACACTCCTCTGAATGCTCCCCAGGATCCCATTGGCGTTCTTGGTCAGAAGGGCACATTGCTGTCCCATGGACAGCTTCTTGTCCACCAGGATTTCCAGGTCCTTCTCTACACGTCTACTCTCCAGCAGATCACCTCCCAGCCTATACTGCTGCAGTTTTGTTCCTTCTCAGATGCAGGACTCTGCACTTATCCTTGTTGAACCTCATTAGGTTCCTCTTTGCTCTTACTGCAGAACTTCTTCCTAAGATCCAATCTAAAACTGGTCCTATCACAGGGTGCAAAATGAGTAGAGCTTGAATCCTCCCTCTTGACTCCCAGCCCTCAGATATTTATAAACATTGATTAGATCCCCTCTAAGTCTCATATAGCATAATATTTGTTTTAACTAGCCAGTAGTTTATTATAAGTCATTAGGGGATTAATATAATCACTGCTGAGTTCACAGCATGTGCTTTTTGCGAAATTTAGGTCAGTCGTGTTTCCTGTATCAGCTGAAGGAAAGGACTAATACACTCACTTTTGTCTGTGTATGCTTCCAGGGCTGATGCATCACAGTGTACAGGACAGAAAGGGCTGCACAGAGTTGTACCATTTTGGACTTTTCTGTGTGTAGCAGCATATCTGAGTAGCCATAGGCACAGCTTCTGTATGGTGCCATCTTCACAAAAAAACCTCCAATGACATCTGAGCCAACTTGATTCTAATGAAAACAACATCTTGCTAATAATTTCTATAAAATCTAGCTTGCAAATTCCTGAAGAAGCAAATAAACAGGAGAAAGAGACCCCAGGTTTATTAGTGCTTAGACCAAAAGATTTTCCTAGCAAATCCATAGAACAAAACTATTAGTATTTAAAATAACTCTTCTACTGGGAAAGGTCCATTGTAGTTTTGATATCAGTATTCTGAAAAACGCTTTAATTCCTTGCTCTTTCCTTAAATGAATTAATAAGCAAAATCATTCAATGTTCTGAATTTACCCACCTCATCCTAGTTCAAACTTAGGTCCTAAACTCCCAACCGATCATGAAGTAAACTACCATGAATGCATATCTATTACAGAGCTGATTGAGGAAACACTGAAAACTGTTAAATTATGACCAAGTTATTTACTATTAGTAACTTTTTCTTCTGTGCTTCTAGATTTTTAGAGCACAACTACTAGAAGTAATTCCTTGTAATGAAGAACTGATTACAATGTAAGAACAGTGAATACTTTTCTTGTAGGACTGCTCATCTCCCAGAGAAATATCTACATCCTCTCACTTATAGTAGTTGCTAAGCACCCATCATATCTGTGGAAGGTGATAGAATATGAGGATGCTCAGCACTGGAAAGTGCCTGTAGTTAGCAAACCATCCTGGCAATCATTAACTGAAACAAAAGGGGTGGTGTGAAACAGTCTGTAATTAAAAATTACTTCTCCAGAGTCAGCTGCTCATAGCTGCATATTGCTGAAGGCTGGTGTCATTTGTGAAACAAGCAGACTGAAGGGGAAAAGGAAAAGAAAAAAATTAAAACCACCTCAACTTTTGCAAGCAGAGATGCCAATGGTTTTATGCAGTGCTTCCACCTGCAAGATTCAATATGATCTCTACCCTGGTGATTTAATCAGGAACTCTCAGTGAAGGAGAATGTTGTCTTTTGGACTCTGCTGTGCCACTGATCGCCAGATATTAAGATGCTGGAGTGTGGCAAGGAGAAGAAAAAGCCTGTGTTGTGGCTAAAGGAGTTGAATGCTTCTCTGCAGCATGCCATGCTGCCTCTGCTACAGCTGATGCTTGGTTTTGGTCAGGTCCCAAAAATCTTAAGATACAGTTTAGAGCTGGTTATGACACATGGTCTCAGTTATTAACTCTCATGAACACCTATGGTTTTCCAGTCTCAAGAGCTCCTAGTAAAAATTACAAGTTCTTTTGGCCATAAAATACTGATTTAGCTCAAAAAACTGGTGTAAAGTACTTCATGTTGGCTGTCAAATTGACTCTTTACTGCAGTTTGCCAGTGTCAGTCTGAATTACTGATATATACTGGAAAGTTAAAATGAACCTCAGCTCAAATTGCACAAAAGAAATTAAAGTGGAGCACCGAGCTGTAGTGGCAATATAGAGAAACATAGATTTTTCTGGATAGTTTTTAGCAAGACTAGATTAATTGTAAGGCCAGATCTTAATTGACTAAGTATCTTGTTCAGAGATCATCGACATGCTGAAAATATTTCTAAAACACTGATTGGAGAAAATAAAATATAGCAGACCACAAACAGTGTCGTAATCCAGAGTGGTTCATTGTGCTGCATTTTAGGTAATCAAAAAAAAGTCTGGAAATATATTCAACTTAGAAACTTTCATGAAGATCTGTTCTGCCAATCAAGGAAACAAGTCAGACTAAAGGCACTATGCAACTGCTGCTTCCTTAGTTCTATAAAATAGAAGTTATCTCAATACCTCACAAATTTAATGCTTAGAATAGAATGTGCTGAAGAATAAAAACTACCAGAAGGATAACATGACTAGCCTGGATCAATGAGCTGAGGTCAGTTGTGTGAAATTCTACAAGGCCAACTACCAGGGAAGAGTGGCTGGAGAGCTGCCCAGTGGAAAAGGACCTGGTGTTATCAGTTGACAGCCAGCTAAATAAACACCAGCAGTGTGCCCAGGTGGCCAAGAAGGGCAACAGTATCCTGGTTTGTACCAGAAACAGCGTGGGAAGTGATTGTCTCCCTGTATTCAGCACTGGTGAGGCCACAGCTCAAATACTGTTCAGTTTGGGATCTGTGTTGCAATTATTAATAATCTGTTATGGATTATTAATAATTCTTATTAATATTATTATTAGTATTCAGAATTTTTTGGAAATTCCCTGAGGTCCTTTGCATGTTCAGTTGATAAGAGGTAATTACACAAAGGTTATTAATAAACATGGAATCAAAGAGTTTAAACAGTTTAAACAGTCGGAACTTGGTAAACAGGGAACCTGATAACAGGGGAAATTCTAACCCTGCCTATACTCACAGAAGCAATAGGTACAGAGTGTCCCAAGGGAGGAAGGAAAGTTTTGCATTGCCACTGCTGTAGACTGCAATGCAGGCTGCAAACATGTGGCTGTTGTGAAAGAGCTGCAAACAGACGTCCAATCCCGGTGAGAAGCAGCAGGAAAAGAAGCAAAGGCGCTAAATCACCCTAACTTAAATACACTATTTTGAAGGGTGAAACTGGCCAATAGGCATTAGCATCCATTGTTTTGGCCAATGAATACAAATTTCTGCACCTGGGTGTCCACCCTAACACTTGAGGGACAGCACAAGACACCTGACTTGGTCATGTGCCTTCAGGGCTTTCTCGGAGCAAACCCTGTTTTTTGCTCACATCCTTCGACTCCCAGACCTTGCTACAGGAAGAGGGGAGAGCAGGGTTTGAACTATTTTGGCAGGATTTATGCCCTACCAGGACAATCTGTCACAACAAGAAAGACATTGGGTTGATGGAGCACATCCAAAGAAGGGCAGCAAAGATGGTGAAGGGTCTAAAGCACAAACCCTATGAAGAGTGGCTGAGGGAACTGGGATTGTTTAGCCTGAAGGAAAGCAGTCTGAGGGGAGACCTTATGTCTCTCTACAGCAACCTGAAAGGAAGGTGCAGTGAGGTGGATGTTGGACTCCCTAGTAACATGGATTAGGACAAGAGGAAATGGCCTCAAATTGCACCAGAGCTGGTTTAGATTAGATATTAGGAAAACCTTCACTGAAATGGTTGCAAGCACTGGAGCAGGTTGCCCAGGGAAGTGGTTTAATCACCATCCCTGCAGGTATTTAAAAGATGTGTAGAGGCAGTGCTTAGGGACATGGTTTAGTGGTGGACTTGGCAGTGTTACATTTAAGGCTGTATTCTCTTCCAAGAGTCTTAACCCAATCCAAACAATTTTGTGATTCTATGTGGAATCTTCTATAGAAGAGGATAGTAAAACCTGGAATTCAAATGCTACATTATGGTCGATAGGTACTTTTCTTTCCTTCTGCAAGCATCTCTGAAGGGCTGAAATAAACTTTTGCTTCTGCAGGGCTATTTCTACTGTCTAGGGTGTTACAAAATGTGATCTTTCTTGATTTAAACGTTCTGAAAGAATTAGTAGGTGTTAAAGGATACTTTGAATAGGAACATCTTTTACCTTAACCTGAGAAAAGATGTAAAAACATGATTACATCTTGTAATTCAATTCCTCTGTTTTAAAAAAGCTTTCATTCCTTAAGAATAAAATTCAAATGCTTTAAAGCTGAGCCAAACACCTTAAAAATAAACCAACACCACCATCACCAGCCCAACAAATCATCTATGTTGATTTTTGTCTCAGCTATTACATGATCCAAATGTTATCTTCTACTGATACTTTTATGCAACTATTGTGCAGTAGTTTTCAATTCCCCTCTCCCCTTTTTCATTTTTAGCACGTCCTTATGTTTAAAGAGCTTTATGTCATCCTCTTTTGCTATTCCGAAGACTTATGCTTTTCTAGATGTACCTGCTTATGACATGATCACTGTTGGGTACAACACACATAAAACTGAAAGCTGAAGTGTTTTCGACACTAAGCTACTGCTTTCATATTCTAGAACTGAAGCTTACATCTAGCATCAAATTTTAAAGATAAATACTTCATTTGACTGATTTAATTTCTGTATCATTAATCTTATTCACCTGAGCGCTGACATTCTGACATACAAGACACATGTACACCTTATGCAGTGTTTTGCTTGTGTCTGTTTTACAGATGGCTTTTCTTGTTGGTTTTTTGCTGATTTTCTCTTTAACAGGAAAAAAACCTTAAATTTGTATCCTTTTTGTCTTCCCGTTTTGAAGATCAATAGGGTATATTAGGTTGTAGGAATCCTTTTGACACACTATCTCCCATATAACTCTCATTGCCTTGTTCTGATTTGTGTTGGGGTTCTGTTTGTTTGTTTGTTTGTTTTCTCCTGCCTGTCTATTGGGTTTTGTCTTTTTGCGTTTTTTTGTATTTCTGTTGTTTGCTGTGGGGTTTTGTTTTTGTTTTTGGTTTTGTTTTTTTTTTAATGCTCTGCCATACACATCGCATGGTTTATGCTGTAGTTAGAGACATCTGTGTGTGTCCCTCCTTGTTTGTCACTTATGACAATACGATGCCTGAATCAGGAGTCACTTTTCACATGCTGTTTCATTATTTACAATAGAGAGACTTCCAAGTATTCTACATGGATAAGCATATGAAAAATAGTGAAGTTTTGACAACTTACATCTCCCCATTCTCTTAGGCTGTGTCTCGGACTACATGCCCTCAGTATTCAGGAAATATGACTGCAATATCTATCTGACAATACAGGGCAGAGCACATGCTGGTTTACATCAACAGCTATGAATAACTGAGGGAAACAAATTAAATATATCAATCATCTATGTGATACCAATCTCCATTCTTTCCCCAATTATAATGTTATAATCTTAAATCCGAGATGCACCCAGTATGATGTGTCTTGGTTGAAGTTTTAGAAATAGTTGGTGAATATTGCTCATCCTGTCTTTAAATACTACCTAAACACAAAAAAATTGTTCAGCAGCGAGACTGGATATGCATAGAATATTTTGTTATGTGCCATAAATTTAAACTTTCTGTAAAGGCTTGGCATGTTTATATGCTAGTAAATCAAACAGTAGTGGGGAATGCTCCTGGATGGTGGAATCCAATCATCTATAATCATAATCTGTTGGCGCAGACCTTGGCACAATTTTCATTCACACTAATTTATACTTTTTCCAGGCAATTCCTAAGTATGGTGCAGGAATAGAACCGTTACAGGGACCATTCCCAATAAGCAGGTTGCATGCAGCCTCTCTGGACAGTTCTGTGTTGACTAACATATTGATGTACTCTTCTGTGCCAGTTGGCCACAACAATTAGAAACTTTCCCAAGCACATTTAGTTTACTCCTATAAATACATCTTTCCTTTCCTCTGTAATGGTGTCACACCCTCCATGCCAGCTCTGCTTTAGCTGTAACAGGTTATATCAGTCACTTTCTTGCCCCATTAATGTCTCCACCAATTCAGATACCCGCTCCAGAGATGGCCAGTAACAGTGGAACACAATAATGTCTGAGATGGGATTACCTAAGATGATGATCTTTGTGGAAACTGAAATAAGAAACAGCTGAGCTGAAAAAGAATCTGTGAAAAGGTATCCATGAAATAGATTTTTGCTCACTGGAAATTACTGATAATAGCAAAAGCTTATTTTTAGCCCTTGTGAAAAAGGATGATTTTTAGCTATAGGACTTGATCTAAAATGGCATTTTTAATCTAACTATAACATTCAAGATTCTGCAAGGGACATTTTATTCTATAACTGTTCCCATTTTACCATTTAGATACATTAATTGTAAAAACAAAATTGCAGAAATTAGAAAGAATTTTCAAGGTTCTTGTAAAGCAAATGAAGCATTCACCAATTAATTTAATATGTGAAGAGTTCAAAGACATCTGAAGCAATAAAATATACTATTTAGCTTGTAGAATAACTAAGTTCATTTGTTCAGATATTATGAGGCAGTGTATCTAACAGAAAACTATGGGGAGGTAATTGTCAGTGAGTCATTTGAAATTTTTTAAAAATAAAAATCACAAGTTTTATTCAAATTGTTGACTCATCTGTGGTTTATTTTCCCAACTGTTCTGTCTTGCTTGTCCATCAAACCACATGCATGGTCATCTCAGTTTTCTCAGTTAAACAGAGAGAGCACAAATGTAGCAGACCTTTCTGCCATTTAGTGGCATTTCTTTCTTGGTCAGTGTCTGAAAGCTTTAAGTGACAATTTGTGTTTGTGGTTGTCTAAAGTGATTCCTATTCCACCTATTTATTTTGTGGTGTGGTATTGCTCAGTCTTGGCAAGCCATAGTTAACTGCAGTTTCAGTGCAGCTTTCCATGCACTAACTAGATGACTTTGAGTCTTGGTAAATGGATGGGAGTAGGAGTAAGATAAAATGTTTGCTTTTGATTTCCATCTGGATGTGCAGAGAAGCAAGACATATTCTTTCATGGTAAACTGCTATCTGGAGATGTAGAGACAGAGTGAAAATCATTAGGGGCAAGAAGAAATTTTAAGTGAAGAGAGTGCAGGATTCACACTGTTTGGTTAAAGGAGAAGTAAACCGTGAGATATTTATGCAAAATCTAACTGCTACATCAAATATATCTATTCGCTTAATAGAATAGAGGCCAGTGAGTGAAGGTGACAGGTGAAAAAAATTAAAGCTGATGAAGTCAATCAAATTATATTCTGCATGTAATTTTTCTTTCCCGTGAGGTATTGCTGAGAATACATACTGTGTCAGGCTCAGGAAAAGTCTAACCTTTTTTATGAATAATGAAGGTTAGATCTGTGAAATCTGTGGTTGGCTTGTGCCCTTTTTTTTTTTTTTTTTTTTTTTTTTTNGTAATTCACTTCAAATAAGAAAATTTTCTGGACATGATAAAAACTCTGGTTTTACTATTATAGTAACCACAGTGCATGCATTTATATACATCTTAATTTCATTGTATAACTGGTTCTCTACAGCTTTGCAAGGATTTCCTGTGTCACCTTATGAACTTACTAATTCACCTTAACACTCCTTGACACCTACTGAAATCTGCTTGATACTATATGAAGTTCTAAACAAAATTATGCTCTTTGAATCGTAATAAATGCATGTTGTACCCATTTAATGTACATAAGAGACGTGTTCATGTTGCAATGAACAAGAAATAAGCACAAAAATAGTATTACCAATTAACAACTGCATGGCCTGAGGTTTCTATTTTGCTGTTATTTAGCCTTGTAGATGTGGTTTAACTTCTTAGTGTCATAATAACTCCTTTTATAAAACATGAGAAATTTTGTGGTTAGTTTTGTCATGTTCCATAATGTTCTGTATCTTAGTCTGGGATGTTAATCTTGCAGGCTGAATCTGGAGGTGTTCAAAGGACAGGCTGGATAAGGGTTTGAGCCTAGTAGAAGGTATCCCTGCCACAGCAGGAGGGTTGAAACTAGATGATCTTGAAATTCCCTTCCAACCTAAACCATTCTAAGAATCTGTGACAGAATTTGTTGCTGTGGATATTGCTTTTCACATAATTTGTTTCAAGGAAGTATAAAAAACCGTTTTCAGGTTTATACAGTTTTGGCTTTGTTTCATATAGTTATAAGAATAGTTATGTCTAACAGTAAATTTCCCTCAGTGGTGAAGTTTTTAGTTCTTGATTATAAATATTTTCTTGTCATACTTTAATCACTTCCTTAACATTCAATTCAGACTCCCAGGGTAGAATTCACTGCACCTAACTTCTATAGTATAGGGATTTGTGTGTTGACTCCTCCTGCCTCAGTGGTGTGATTCATCCCAAACTGAAATAGACATCTAAAATAGGTCAGAAGCAGTGCTCCTTGAAAGTGCCTGTCTTTATTGTCTTTAAGGGTAACCTGTGGTAACAGCACAGAGACACTGGCTCTTACACTGCGTATAAAGCCCACCAGAAGATGCTAATGTACATCCCTGCCGTTGCCTCCTTGAAGAAATTTTAAAAGCCATCTTGTGTACGTTGTCAAGGAGCTTTCAATAGGGGGCTGCCATCCATGCTCAGAGGGCTGGAGCACCTCTCTTACAGAAACTGACTGAGAGAGTTGCGGCTGCTCAGTATGGAGAAGGATCTGAGGAGACCTTATTGTGGCCTTCCAGTATCTGAATGGGTCTACATGAAAGCTGAGGAGGGACTTTTTGGGATGTCAGGTAGTGATAGGAATGGGGGAAATGGAGCAAAATGGGTAGATTCAGATTGGATGTTAGGAAGAAGTTCTTCAGCATGAGGGTGGCAAGACACTGGCACAGGTTGCCCAAGGAGGTGGTGGAAGCCTCACCTCTGGAAGTTTTTAAGGCCAGGCTGGATGTGGCTCTGAGCGACCTGATCTAGTGTGAAGTGTCCCTGCCCATGGCAGGGAGTTTGGAACTGGGTGATCCTCCTGGTCCCTTTTCTCCCTCCCTTTCCATCTCTCCAGAGGGATCCTTGTCTAGGTAACTATGAAAGCATCCCCTGTAGGCTGAGGCCTTCCAGGCCACAGGCCACAGTGACTTTTGGCCTGTTTGGGGCTTAACTGGGAGACAATGGGAGAAGGGAGAAAATGAGCGCCAGGGTTTTGGTGGGTTTTGGTTTGGTTGGGGGGAAGGTTTTTGGGGGAATTCTCATGTATCCTGTATCTGTATCAGGTATTAAGGATTCATGTATGCCGTATCTTTTCCTGAACATTTAAAAATATAACCTTTCATTGTATCTCTCCAATTCAGTGAGAGCATTATTATTTTACTGCCCTTTTTCATTAAAAAGAGTAAACTGAAATAATGTCAGTCGGCCGTGGTCTTAAACGACAAACTACAATAGCTGTGACCCAGGCTTACAACAATCTCAGTAGGCGAGAACCTTTCAAACCGTTCCCCCAACCAGGCCTCAATTCCACAGGTCTCAAATGCCTCCTCCCCCTCCCCATACCTCCCTACTCAGGCCCAAATTAGCTCTGCCGAGGCCCAGCCAGGCTGAGGAGCCTCCCCCATCCCAGAACCCGAGATTAGGAAGCCCCCGTTGCCAGGGAAGGAGATGGGGAGGAGGAGGGCAGATACTGACTTCACAGCCGAATTTATAGGGGTGCAGGATTATGGGAAGAAATACAAAGGTTACACTTTCCAGTACACTTCCTTGACATCTCTAGCTCCTGGAGATCTGTAACTTTGTGGTCTTAAAGACACCACTGAGCCTCAAATTGGCACAGATTGGCCAAGTCTGAATTACAAAGGAAATTAAAAAAAAAAAAGAATTTACATTTCCTAGCTCTGGAAAATTACCTTCCAGCAGGATTCGTCTATAACAACTTTCTTCCCCCAAAAATGCAGGTTTTGCTTCTACTTAATAGGGATGTATTTGCTGGATTGTTCTTTATTTTTATCATAGCTTGTAAGGGGAAATTAAAGTCTGCTGAGTCAAAAGCTGGAACAGCCATTTGCCCTCAGGACAGTGTTGTCTGTTTTCCTTTATAATCCCTTATTTTCCCTGTGTTAAAGAGCTGATTTTAGACAGTCTCACTACAGAAACACACCCACTTTTGAAAGGGAAAATGGCATCAGGAGTTTTTGGAAGAGACACTGTTTCTGTTTCTGACCATGACCACTTATCTTTATAAAGCAATATGTGTGACAACGAAAGATGGGCACCACAGCAAAGTCCTGAAGCCTTTTCAAGATAGGAGGTTGTTACTGATTTGTGGTATGTACTTAAAAGGAACAAAAAAATAAATTAAAAGGCATTGGAAGGTTTAATTGCTTGTCATTAGCTATAAATGGGAATTTTGTGTCTGCAGAAGACTACAGTTTTGTATATAGAGTTGGAGCAACAAGTCTGACATTTTCAAACTTGCTCAGTCACTCCAAGTATCTGGGCTGTTGTATGTGCAGTAGTGAGACCTGGTGTTCAAGATGGCAGGTTACAGCATCAGGAAGGCTGAAGCAATGTAGAGAGGATACTCAAAGACTGAACATCCTTGAAAATTAGACAAAAGGTATCTTCAATGAATCAACCAAATTAATTGCTGCTTTTGGAACTGTGAATGTAAATATTGTTCCCCGTAAGAGTACTTTAGCAGATTCCAATTCTGAGTGTTGTAATTCTATTCAGAATCATTGCTTGAGTTAGCTCCAGGATGGAAAAAACACTCGGCTAAATCTGCTGTTGGCAGTTTTGTTAGAACACCAGCAATACGTCAAGTCTTGCACAACGTGAAAGAAAGTGTGATTATGCAGTTTCATCCTGGTTATTCATGTTTCTGTATTTTATGCTCATTTCATTCAGAAATAAATTCACTGACACTATGGAAATGTTAGGACATTTTAATTGAGAAAAAGAAAAACAAGACTATTTTGCAAGGGCCTACTGATATCCTCACTAAAGGGAGTATTCCCAGTTTCCTTGTACAATACCAGATTAACCAGTTGTGAATTTTAGCATTCTTTAAGTTCTTTAAGTTCTTATTCAAAGGACCAGCTTAGCAACTTGCATTACTCATTCAGAGAAAAGATACTTTCCAGATGGAGCAGAAATAGAAAAAAATTACAAAGGCAATTGTCTTGGCCCAAACTTTCCTGTCAGCCTTTATCTTCTAGGTACAGCTCTGCTTCTCGTTTTTAGTGGTTTACTCTCTGAATAGTATTTATGCTTGTGGAACAGGATACATTTCAGTGTATGTTAAGGCTGGCAAATCAGGATAAAACAAACACAAGAATGATAATTAATGGAGTAATATCTTTAGGAAGAAAAGAGAGAGGCAGGTCGTAGATCACATCTGTTCATATAGGGCTGTGCTGAGCTGTGGTGCTTTAGAATTTTATCTCAGATTTTAATCTTCTGTTGTTCCATCATTGGCCATTATCCTATTTTTAACCCCATGATGAGGCACATAATGTAGGATGTTCACTTAAAAAGAAAAAGCCTCTCTGCTGAGGACGATACCTAGGCAATGATTATCATCTCTTGTGCTCTTCCACAGTTTCTCTCATCCTTAATGTACTGTGATCCTTTGCAGTAATTTATGTGATTTAGGTTCCACATTTACCAGTAAGAAGCAACTCTTATTTTGCCAAGTGTGGTGATACCACTGTGTGTAGTGTTATCTTATAAACAACTTCAAGGATGTAAATAATGAAAGTGATACACAAGTGATGTGATGCAAAGTGAAACAACAAGCTGACTGCTCTCATTGTTTCTCATCGTTGGAGATTTTGGTCCTGATTCATCTAGAGTTCATGTTAAGATTTGACTGGACCTGGAACTTTATTAGTAATATCCAGAAATGCAGCCACTGCCATGGTTCCACATTATAAAGTTTCCTCAATTCTGAAGAGCCTTCGAATATTTTTATTAAATTCTATAAGTCAAGCCACAAAACAGAAATGCAGTCATTCCTGGCAACAGAACTGAATGGCAGAGGACATAGGTTGTATAATAAAAATAGCTCCGCTGTCTGTGTTTTCAGTGGTTGAAGCCCAAGAGTCCCGGAGAAAAGTTTTCAAACAGGTAAGATATATTATAGTGGAATAAAAATAAATATTCTTTTTGTGTTTGTTTTTGTTGCTTTGTTTCACTTCACATTCTCACATCTTTGTTGTCCTTTCCTCCTTTAATTCTCACATTATGCTTAATGTCCAGAACACTTTTTAATATTCAAGCTTTATGTTATCATTCTATTTCTTTTTCAGTTCCCTCAGTGAGTCACTGTCATCAACACATAACTTAAAAATAGTTAAAAACAATGTTTGTATCAGGTTCATTTCAGTTACCTAATTAGCCTTTGTGTACAATCTTAGTTTAATGATGATTAAGTTACAGAGATGAACCAGAGGTTCAGTGCTGAAGAGTTGAAGTCTTTTAAGAACGTTTTTTCAAAATGATGTAGCATTTGGTAGTGTGTCCCACCACACACACAACAAAGCAAGGCTGCCTCCAGAAGGAATTATACTAATCTTTGCATTTCCTCTGAAAGCCTCAGTCATTGTCAGGATAGTTTGCTGGGGTTGTTCATCCTGGAGAAGAGAAAGTTCCAGGGAGAGCTAACAGTGGCCTTCCAGTACCTGAAGCAGACTACAAAAAGGGTGGAGAGAGACTGCTTATAAAGGCCTATAGGACAAGGGACAATGGTTTTAAATTAGAGAAGAGTAGATTCAGATTGGATGTTAGGAACAAGTTCTTTACTGTGAAGTTGATGGAACACTGGGAAAAGTTGCCCAGGGAGGTAATTGAGGCCACATCCCTGGAAATATTCAAGATCAGGCTCGACGAAGTTCTGAGCAACCCAAACCATTCTGTGTTGTTCTTGTAGTTGAAGGGGGAGCCAAAACAGCTGTCCACAGGACCACATGGTACATGTTTTGTCCTTTAGTATTACTGTCATACAGCTTACACAGTCAACAGAAGATATTTTGTTCTACAATGTACTTGGCTTGATACGTTAGACAAATCCCTATGTATGAGGTTATAAATGAGGTTATAATAGAGCTCATAAGTGTAGGCTGAGTTTGTACCAGCTTGTATGTTTCCCTGTACAAGTATGAGTATTTATCTATTCAGGATACAAAGCAACAAAGATTCATGAACTAGGGTTGAAATAGATGACCTTTGACCTTCCAACCTAAACCATTCTATGATGGAAAATGTTGATAATCAGCTCTTAATTACAGAAACAGGATGAATATCAGGTTTTATTTATCAATAAAATAAGCCCATCTATTTTTACAAGTCTTCCATTCTAAAAGAATTTTCTATTTGTAGCAGAAGGCTGGAAGGAAGCAAAGCTGCCTTGTACTTTGTTTTACTTTCCTTAATTGTCCCTCCTACTTCACAGTAGGTTGGGAAAGGTTAGCTTCTGAAACCTGATCTGTATGAGTTTAATACATTCTTTATTTATATTCATGTGTCAGATAATATGTTTTTGTGTCCCTTTTTGGTGGAAAAAACTGAAATACTTCTGATGTACAACTTCATTAAATGAGCTAAAAGAAATGGTAAATTAAAATGGATATGGAGAAAAATTAGATGTGTGACATTAAAAAGATATTAGTTGCAATTTCATATACTACTTGAATATATTTTGTCTGAACTGTGATAGTGATAAAGCTTTAACCTGTTTTCAGCCAATAAAAACTAATAGTTTGAGATCATAATTAATTAAACACTAACTGTTTTCAGTTTAGAGCAGACAGTTTTAACCAGTAGTGTATCATATGATACTATGTTGATGTATACAACAGCAGATATTAAACATCAGGCACAGTACTGTAGATTTTAAGCTTAGTAGGGTTTCTATGAGTAAAAGTAGTGTGGTCTAATTTGAATGTGAAAGCTCTCTGAAAGTCACACACTCTCACTGGTCCTGGAGGAAGGCATGTTTCAATTGACTTGCTTTTCCCTCACTGAGACAGAAAGGAGAATGGTATGTGATATAAAGTACATATTTCTGGATAATTTATCACCTAATTTCATAAGAACTGGTGATTTAAATCTTAAAACATCTACTTTTCTACTGCACTACTATTCTGAAGCGAGACTGTATCACATAAGCACTAGCATATTAAAAATTGAAGTGTGTTTGTTAGTTTAAAAATAATGCATCTCATCTCTTCTATCTGAGATAAAATTTCTTGTACTAAGGGTTCTGAACTTTCAAAGTACTTCACATAAAGGGGAGGGAAGGAAAGAAAGAAAGAGCAAAAGAGAGAGAGAAGTTCTGTCTTTTTTAATGTATAACTTACTGGTGTTTTAATGCATCACAGAGTCACAGAATGCATTGGGTTGGAAGGGACCCTCCCAGGTAATTTTGTCCAACCCCTTTACACTCAGCAGGGACGTCTCCATACCTACACTTATGCATCTAGTATAAAAAATAGTAGGCTACACATCAAACAAGAACAGTAGGGTTTTTTTTTTTTTTTTTGATGAAGAGCTGAACATGAGTGTACACACACAGACCAGACAGCAACTTGTCCTGGCCTGCACCAAGTGAAGCATGGCCAGCAGGGCAAGGGAGGAGATTCTCCCCCTTTACTCTGCTCTCGTCAGACCCCCCCATGGAGTATTGTGTGCAGTTCTGGAGCCCCCAACACAGAAGGACATCAAGCTGTTGGAGCAAGTCCACTGGAGGCCATGATGATCATCAGAGGGCTGGAGCAGTTCTGCTATGAGGACAGGCTATGAGAGTGGGGTCTCTTCAGCCTGGAAAAGAGAAGGCTCTGAGGAGACCTTATAGTAGCTTTTCAGTATCTGAAAGAGACCTACAGGAAGGCTGGGGAGTGACCATTTACAAAGTCTTGTAATGACAGCATGAGGGGTAATGGGTTTAAACTGGAAGAGGGGAGATTTAATCTGGATGTTAGGAGGAAGTTCTTTACAATGAGGGTGGTGAGACACCAGAATGGCTTGCCCAAGGAGGTGGTGGATGCTCCCTCCCTGAAGATGTTCAAGGCTAGGTTGGATGAGGCTTTGAGCAACCCCTTCTAGTGGGAGGTGTCCCTGCCTGTGGTGGGGGGTTGGAATGGATGATTTTTGAGGTCACTTCCAACCTAAACCATTCTATGATTCAGAAAAATTCTACCGTGCTGAAAATTTAGGGAGTGGTATCTAGTTAAAATGCAAAGTCAGCATAACCCATGCAATATAGATTTAGAACTTGGGAACTCATGCATTCAAAAGTAATTGGAACTTAAGGCATTTTGGGAGCATTGTCATGTCTTATAGTTTTAACCATATAGCATTTCTTTTCATATAGGAGATGTTTTTTCCCTCCACCACAATTCTTTCACTTCACAGGACAATTAAATAATTCATTGGAAAACTCATTGGAGCGAGTGTTTGAACTAGGGGTGCATCTTTTGTGAACACTTCTGCCACTGAACCATACTTCGGTCTGTAGGTCTGTTTCTCCTGTTGCATCTGTTCAGTTCCTTTATTTCTGTTCCACTTTCTGCTTGCTTTCAGGCTGTGTTGCTTGATGCTCAGCTTAGTGGTTGCGGCATTCCATTAGACATGGGAGACCTGGTTTCAGCTCCTTATTCCAAGGAGACTGCTGAATCCCAGCTTTGGGGATGCTGGTTTTCTGAAATGTGCCTGTCTCTCTGCAGTTGCGAACACACATTCTGCCATGCATCAGTTCTTATTTTACTGAATCTACCTGCACTATGACACATTTGTGAGAGGAGGCTGGTTTCATGTTTTTTAGGAAAACACTGTTTTACACAAAGGTTTAAAAGCTCTTTGAGTATTAAATTTTTTGCTCTGATTCTATGAAGATCCTGCCAGAATGTGACATTGGCCAACAGTTATAATGTCTTGTCTCTGGATCTACCCTTATATAGGGAGATGCGTTTATTGAAACTTAAACGCAGAGGAAGGGAGGGTTGCTGGTTATTTTTTCTCTTGTGGTGGTGGTGGTGACAGTTTCTGAAGTGCAAATTCCTTCACCTAGAGAAGAAAACCAAAGCTACAGATAAAAAAAAATCAAGAGTAATATTTTGAAAAGCAGTAATTATTTTTCAAAATAAAGGTAGCTGAGTCAGGATGGATAGTAAAAGCTTCCAGGGAAGATTGTAGCTAGTCCCTGAGGAGCAAATAAGGATCTAGCAAGTCAAAATACAGTAGTGGTGTAATGACCATGGACGGCCTGACTGAGACTGTCACTAAAGGAGCTATTTTCAAAGACCATTTCTTGAAGAAGCTGGCAATGTTTTTTCCCGTACCTCTATGGGAAGAGAAACAATTTTCCTATGTCCCTGGTAGAAATGAGGGCTAAAACTGTCACAAGATATCATTTAATTAGGTGCGATATCCCGTGGAGGGGGGTCCTGGTGCCCCCGAGGTTCTTTGGATTCCCAGTCGGCAGAAAACAAACGCATGAGTTGCTCAAAACGCCAGGTAAAACAATTTAACAATCAGAATTTAGGGAACAGAGAGCATACAAACAGAATAGACCCCAGCCACGCCTACAAACCCGCGGGGGCGCGAGGGGAAAACCACGCTCCTTCCCGAACCCGAGGGGAAGAAGGGAAAAAACCGACTTAGCCTGGATAGGGAGAGAAAGAGAGAGAGAGAAGGGGATTAGTCTTGCTGCTTCTCTGGAAAGCTGCTATGCTTTGCTGCCTGCTGCCTGCTGTCTTGCACATGGCTGGGCTCTTCACAGCCATGACGGGGAGACGACGAAGAAGGACGAAGAAGGACGAAGAAGGACGAAGAAGAACGAGGAAGAACGAGGAAGAGCTCCCAACGGCTACGGACCCCTGCCTAAATACCCTTTGGGGGCGCATGAAACTGTCCAATAGTTATTCAGCATTCTTTAGCTGACCAATTGGTTCAAAAAGTTCCACGCATACATGCAGCCCGGGGTCTCCCTGGGTCCTGAGGCCACGTGGTGTGCCCCCGCCCCTCAACCCCTATTGGACCTTGAACAGAAAGGGGAGGAGAGACTCCAGGGATTGGACCAACTCTAGGGTGNTGAAGAAGGACGAAGAAGAACGAGGAAGAACGAGGAAGAACGAGGAAGAGCTCCCAACGGCTACGGACCTCTGCCTAAATACCCTTTGGGGGCGCATGAAACTGTCCAATAGTTATTCAGCATTCTTTAGCTGACCAATTGGTTCAAAAAGTTCCACGCATACATGCAGCCCGGGGTCTCCCTGGGTCCTGAGGCCACGTGGTGTGCCCCCGCCCCTCAACCCCTATTGGACCTTGAACAGAAAGGGGAGGAGAGACTCCAGGGATTGGACCAACTCTAGGGTGTTTGTCACACCCATACCAGGACAAAAACATTGTGAAATTTAAAGGAAGAAAAATTCAAGCTAATAGGTACAGCAATTTAATAGTGAAACTTACTATTAATTAGAGAAATATCTATGGGATTTTGCACATCGATTTTCCAAATTACACATTTGATGAATAAATTAAGAGGTAATTTTTTGTAATTTCTCAGGGTAAACAAGTGTCTATAAAAGAAACTTTATTTATTGCACATGAGAAAGTAGGGCACATTTGATAGGTAGATTATAAAGAAGAATGCATTGGCTCAAAACTAAGGATTCTATACGCAGACCAAGAGTCTGGTCTCTTTCCTTAGGCCAGTTGACAGGCCTCTTAGCTAATAGCAGCATCTAGATCTGGAAGAGATCTCAAAGAGGGAAGAATAATCTGTAACCTCAAATCTAGATGTCAAGAAAATGTTCCAGGCAGTAGTTTAGATTTGATTCAGTGTATGTTAAGTAATTATAAGAGTTAAGTAATTAATTATAAGAATAAGTAATTTTAAGAAATCGTTAGACTGACTAGTTCCTAAGAGGATTTTTTTCTCTTTGGCTTACAAAATAAGATTATTGAGGTATGTGCCACATTGCCATACGCATTTAAACAGACAGACATCTCTCCATCTCTCCAACTCCTTTCATAGCCACTTTACTTTAGAAGCCACATTATCTTCAGTTGCTAAAAGCATTAAGATAAAACAGACTGAAAAAACAGAGGCAGCCTGAAAACTCACCAGACTTTTAGATTTTTGACGTTTCATTTTGAAAGCACCATTTCTTAAGTGGTTTCTCTTTCACTCTTTTACTCCTTATGAATAAAACACAAAGTGCCTGACAGAACATGTAAAGTTAGTTTTCCAACCACTTTACATTTTTTATCTTTTACTGGAACCCTACTTTTTCAGTTTTGTAAAGGGAACACTTATTTTTTGTTGCTAAAAAGGTGTCAAGTTCTTTGAATATTATTTTCTTTTATGTCTTCATGTAGTTTGAATGATCTGTGTTTGAAGAAAAAAATGCGTTGAATGCTTTTTGAATGTCATAAGTATTATCGACCTTAAAAATAACCTTTTCATAGGATACTGTATATCTAATGAGATAAGCTGAAGGTCTGTTGCTTTCTTAATCACAGTAATGCTCAGAGTAAAAATTTCAGCCTTAGTACTGTTAGGTAAACCTGTCCTAAAAAGGGATTCAGACTAAAGATGAGGGAAAAAAAAAAAAANAAGCTGATTATAGCCCTGTAAACAGTCTTACAAATATTTATTTACCATTATTTACAGTCTGTAGAATATGAGAAATACAAAACATACTGATTTAGAGAGCAATACACTGTTTCTTTTATCTGGGAAAGACAGGGGGGAAAAAAAAGAAAACTAACACCCCACTTTTGTGTTATTTAAAGCAAATTGATATGTGTTAACATAGCTGTCAGCAGCTGAAATGATAAAATTATCATTGTTATCAAATACAGCTATAAACTGAACACAAGGCATGCTTCAGGTTAGTCAGAAGAGGTCCTCTGTTTTTCACTGTGCATGCCTGCTTGAAATGAAACTGTGTGTTATTGGTTAACTGGGATGCTTAGCATAATCACTTCGCAAGGCTGTTGTGGAGGGAGGTGATTATCAGTGAGAACAGATGGGCAGGTCCAAAGCATTGCCAGATTCTGCACAAGCTCCACGTACTGTAGGTTCTAGCTCTCTTTTCTTCAGCATTTCTGAGTTTTATTCATTGTGCATATTTTGAAGGACTGGCTGAGCTAGAGGTCAGGGAGTAATGCCCTCACAGTTTAGCTCAGAGATGTAGGAGTGGGGCGTTCAAAGTGCTGTCACCATACATCTGAATGGATGGGGCAGACTGCATTTTGTGCAATTTCCTTCCTAAATGTATGAAAGGATTTATTTCTGAGCTTAGCACTCTACTTTGCATCTGTAGCTGTCTGTGGATTGTATTCTGTGTGTGACCAGAAATGATATTCTCGGATATGAACACTGTCTCTGCCTCTCCTAAAGTGCATCCTCCTAATGGGACCCGGTTTTATACTTTTCAGGTAAGTGAACTGTAATACAATCAAAAGGGCTTTTACTGGTACTTAAACAATAGGTAAACTTGGAGCGAGACAAGCTGATATATGAAGTAGTTTATATGTAAATTAGTTTTGTGTTGGTAGGATAAAATATCTGGGTAATCAATATCATCACAGTGAGTTTGATGCCTTAAAACAGTAAGCATGTAAATTGTTCTAAAACTAACAGAAAATTGCATTTAGAATTACTTTTGCTATTAATTGTCTTTCCCAATAATACTATCATCCTACAATTCAATTTATAGTTCAAAGAATCATCACAGAATCACAGAGACCTTAGACTCCTTAGAGGGACCCACACTGTCTTCTTGTTTAGGTCCTATAAGCACTGTGTCAGCATTATCAGAAATTCCAAATTAATATAAAAGAAATAAATTACAACTTTGTTATGTTGTATCTCTCCAGATTTTTTAATACAAAGCCTTAATGTAGTTTCCTCCTAGCTGATACTTAATTTGATTCATGTAATCACGCCTGGAACAGCACAATCTATTGTTAAGATTCTTAAAGCTCTCCGTTTTAAGCCAAGTTTTGCCTCATTCCGGTAAATAAGCTTGTGCACTTGGCTAAAGGTAAGAATTCTTTCATATGCTATATGTGCAAGCCAGTCTAATTGCAACCATTTTTCAGTAAGATTTAATTAAAAGCAATCTTTAGAGCCTTGACTCTGGAAAACTCTGTAATCCTACATCAAGATTTAACAATAATTAAAACAAACGTGCACCCCACCCTGTATTCCAGCTGCTCCTAATAGCACTCCAGCCCTGCAGGGAAATTCAAACACTGGACTACTTAAAGTGGCAAAAGCATTTTCAGTGCAGCCTCTACTACAGTCAGGACTTAAATAACCTTCCTGTTCCTTACCATGTAACAATTTTGTCTTTTTGGTTACTTTATGCCATTGGAGAGTGTTGTCTTTAGTATGTAACTTGCCCTGTGTATGCTACCAGAGAAAACAATCTGAGGTAATTAAAAGTTGATCATAAAGTGCACAGCAATTTTTTTTCAGAAAATGCAGGGGCCCTATTCTTTGGGTCAAATAATTGCATTTCATTCTTGTCTTCTCTTAATCCGTTGTTTTTAATTGTGCTGTCTTGCCATTAGAGTGGTGTGAAATGATAAGGGCTGTGCAGAAATAGTGGCATCCTGCTAACAGTGACGATCTGCTGATCCTGGCAGTGATTCAGAGGCATGAATGCCCCAGGCCTGTTCCTCTACAGCATGACTATTTTTTTTTTCCTCACACACTGACATCTAAATATTCTGTATCACCTCCTGTAGCTCTTCTCTTAAACACAGTTCCTGACGTCAGGTATTCTTCCTAAGTGTGTGTAGTTTAGAAAGTCACTAAAATTAGGATGCTTGGCTGTCATACCAAACTGACTGCTTTATCACGTGGTACTTTGGGAAAGTAAGCACTAAAAATGAAGTATATAATTTTTTATACAGTATGTGTTTTTGCTACTAGGAGTCTCTGTGATTACTGTAGGCTTTATCCCACATATGAAGAATTATTTTTTAAAAAAATATTTCTTCCTCTGATTTCTAAGCTTAAGGGGCAATAAAGAAAAAGAAAATAAAACTGAATTTCCTGTTGCATTCTGGATGCTTTAGTGATTAATCTACAGTTAAATGACCTTGGAATGTAAAGCTGCTAATTCAAGACAGTCTGTGGTTGTTCTAGAATGCTTGGTGCTATCAGTGTTAAATAATCCCTGAAAACTAAANTGTATTTTCCTGTGGTGCCCTTTTAAAACCACTGTTTGTATTTTTTTGCTTATGCACATGCATTGTGAAGAAAGACAACTGAAACAACTTTCCAGTGCTTCCCTTGGCTTCCTTTGTCTTTCCCTGTACTTGATCATCAGGTTTGTGGTATCTTTTCTTTCTCTCTTGATTTGCTTTAGTGTTTGCTTACAAATACAATGATATCTGAGAACGACTTAATATGACTTGTCAGTTGTTTCAACCTGCTTTAAAAATGCCTTCACCTTTTGCATTGTTGCAAGTTCTGTTGTCTCTATATGTTACATTGTAATCTACTTAGTAGAGAATGGCTTGCAAAGTTGTGGGGAAGCTTAATAATACTTCATACGACATAGGTATGCTGGCAGTTAACCTTAAATGTGTGAAAACAATGCTATCAAATCTGATATCTAGCATGTTTAGAACTGAACAAATACAAAAATTGTGGGATGAGGGCCTCAACTGATTCAACTGATTGAGCATAATGAGTGATTAAGCTACTGAATTAGTTGTTCATTGATTCAGAAAATGCAATATACTTTTTTTTTTTTTTTCCCAGCAACAAAAATGATACTAAAAGAAGAACAAAGCTGGTGTGCAAGTGCTAACTTTGTTATTGGCATTTCACTGATGTTGAAATAATACTGATTAACCTCTACCGGCCTGTGGGGTTGCAGCTAGCACAGCTCATGGATGGGGAAGAATCATAGTGAATTTATACACATTTTCTGAAATTTACTAAAATCTTAGCCAAATGTTTTTAATAGTATACTGTGGCCATTTGAGGCTAGCTGCCTTTAAGAATACCACAAAGTTACAGATATCCAGGAGCTAGAGTGTCCAGGAGGTGAACCTGGAAGTGTAATCTTTGTATTTCTTCCCATAAATCCTGCATGCTTATAAATCCAGCTGCAAAGTTAGTTTCTTCCCTTTACTCTCTCTCTTCCTGAGAAGGATGAGCAGGTTCTTATCTCCCTGGTCTGGGAGTAAGGCCTGATTGACCTTGGCAATGCTGCCAATTAGTTCTGGAGCTGCCAAATCAGAGTCTAGGGTTCCCAAGATAAATTATGTGCTGCATCACAAAAGGAGTTGGTATGGAGGATAGGGAGTGGGGCATGGAAGCCTGGTTTTTGTTGGTCTGGTATAGAGGAAGGTTTGTGTGAAGCTTTGGCTTAATGAGCTTCTGTGTTAAGCCCAGACTATGGATTTCTTTGTATTTCATATGATTTGCTGTGCTTTGCACTGTAGCACTGTAGTATAAGAATTGTCTTTTTACGCTTTCCAGCTCTACAATCCTGTGTGAGAGCAGTTTTCTTTTGCCCCTTTTGGAAGAGGTCAAAGAGGAATTTTTCCCACTTTAAACTACAACATATGCTTTAAAATCAACTTATGAAATGCATTCAGTTTATAACTGCCATAGGTTTTGAAAGTTGTGGAAGTACTGCTCTGATGATTTAAAAGCAGCTAGTAAATATTTTTAATTTTCTTAAACTGGTTATCTGCAGTAATGCATGTGAACACTGATTTGCACAATGTCTATGCATTCAAATTATTTTCACAGAATCATAGAATGGCTTAGGCTGGAAGGTACTTTAGAGATCAGCTACTCCAGTCTCCCCACCAGGGGCAGGGACTCCTCTCAACTAGACCTGGCTGCTCAATGCTTCATCCAGCCTGGCCTTGAACACTGCCAGGGAGGAGATATCCACAGAATCCCCGGGCAAACGTATTCTAGAGTCCTGACACCCTTGTACTGAAGAGCTTCATAGAATTGTCAGGGCTGGAAGGGAGCACAAGGATCATCCATCACCAACTGCCCTGCCATGGGCAGGGACACCTTACATTAGATGAGGTTATTCAGAGCCACATCCAGCCTGGCCTTAAAAACTTCCAGGCATGAGGCTTCTATTACCTCCCTGGGCAACATAAGGGTGGTTCCAGTGTCTCACCACCCTTATGCTGAACAACTTCCTCTTAACACTCAATCTGTATGTACCCTCTTCTAGTTCTTCTCCATTTCCCCCAGTCCTATCACTACCCAACATCCTAAAAAGTTCTTCATCAGCTTTCTTGTAGGCCCTCTTCAGATACTGGAAGGTCACAATGTCTCTTCAGAGCCTTCTCTTCTCCAGACCTCTTAGGACAACTAGAGTATACTCCTTTTTGCTTACAAGTAGTAAAGTAAGGGCTGGTATTTTCTGAAATGTTGCAGGTTAAAGTAGTATTATGTTTGTTTGTTCATATGGGGTTTGTTTTTAATTACCTGATGATCGGAATGTCTATTTAAAAAGTACTTTCTCACAAAAAACTGCAGAGGAATCCTAAAATGTTTATATTATGCAGATTCATACAATGTAGAAACAGGGTGCACAATAAAAGTAGATTGCTCATCAAACTTTTGAAACCAGGTTACCGAGAAACTGGAAATCGTTTATATCCATAATATGTATCTGTCAATATGATATTGATTGCTACTGTTTAGTTATTTCTTAGCAACTAAATATTACATTCAAATGATAGTGAAATAACAACAATGCCAAGAAAAATGTTACTTTCTAGTGCAGAATGTGCTTTGAGCTGTGTGGAAAAGAAAGACTATTTTGTAAGAAATACTGGGTACACTCAATTTTTGTATTAATTGCTATATTAATAGTTTTAGTGAACTGTGTACTTATCCAGAACTTCTCTTTTATACTGTATTTTAGTATTTGGTGATCTTATTGTTCTCTCATGTATCTTCTTAGATGGAAATAGTAAATGAAACAATGAAACTGGGCCCAGTCTTGCTGGTCCATCTGATCTTTTCTTGATCTTGGTGGTGAAAGCTCTCCTTCAAAGTCATCTTCTGTTTCTTCTTGTTACTTCTACTTCTTCAAGTTTTACCCTCTGCTAGGGAGACATCTTTCATCTTTTATAATCAGTTTCACAGCTGCCAATGTCCAAACTCCACATCTCTCCACTCCTTGTGTCCCCATAAGTAAGGCTTCCACACATATCCATGGTGGAGTGACCAGCAGGTGGTCTGGGCTCATGGAGGTGTGGCCAAGGTGTGGTCTGCTAAGGAATGGGAAGCCTTAGGCCAGGAGGTGTATTTGTGTATTATAATGACATTATAATGAGCAGAGTTTGCTAACGTTCATGGTTCCCTTAGCAACACCAGGGTATCAGCCCCTCTTGACAGCAGTTATGTTTTGAAGCAATGACTGTGGACGGTGGAATCATCCATTATACTTGGCAGGTATGAACAGTTCGTACCAGGCAGGCCTCTTCTTACCTGTAAAATCCATGCAGACCACATTCTGTGCTACATAACTTAATCAGTAACTTATTATGGAATAGGCCACTGCAAAATTAATGTCAAGATGTTAGCCTGAATATCAGTTCAGGCCTTTGGGGTACAGAGGTCCCAATTCCTGATGACAATGATGAGACAGATAATGCTCTTTGGACTACTCCTTACAGCTTTTGACTTCCTTTGCAAAAATCCCCAGCTATTACCCAAATTTTTTTTTTTTTTTAATTAGGTGATGGAGATGGGTTCTTAATCACTTTGTATCTGACATGATCACTGATACCACAAGAAACTTATTGGTAAAATGTGTGTCTATATATGCAGACCTAATTGCACCCTGTATAACATGCAGAAAAGGGCTAAACATTTGCATGTGCCTATGGAGCTGTGTCATCTTGTCCACAGAATTGTGAATCCTGATCTGTAACCATTCAGCTGGCTAAGCGTGTGGGCAGCTCTTTCTGCAACCCTCCAGCTTAAATAAAGATTTTTTTTCTTTTTACTTAATACATTGGCAGAGTACTTTTTTTTAACAAACATCACATAAAAATTTTAGAGGCACATTCCTTATGAAAGTTTAAAGTCTATAGTCACTTGGGAACTTGTATCAGTAGTGATGGTAGACATCACTAAAAAGCCAATGAGAGTCAACTAAATAAACTTTTTTTGTGTGTCAAAAGCTATGGTAGGTTGACGTAGACTTCAGAAGGCTTGAAAGTTGTGTTAGTGAATATAAATAAGAACAATGTTTGGAGCTGCGTTAGTGACTATAAATAAGAACAGTGGCAGAAAGGTTGACATTAAGATGCTTTTTAAAAGACTTACAGCATGTTAAAAGTGGGAGAAAATGGTGATGCTGGACCAGTGCTTTTACCCTGTAGCTAAAAAAAGATAATGAATTCACTAAGAAATCTGGGTGGTGTCGAACACAGGAGACAATAATAAAAGTTATTTGCATTGCAAATAGTTTGAAAAAAATAAGTAGGGTTTATGTAGGAATTTCTGAGGGATAGTTTGAGGAATATGCTTGCAGGCTCTTTTACTGTGAAACTAATGACAAATGGCAAGAGAAGCTGATCTTACATTACCAGTGAGTGTTATTTATTCTTATTTACTGTTATTATTCTGTGATGTGTGGTTTTGTTGTCTGCTTCATGAAGAACAAACTTAAAGCTTTTCTGCTCAAATTCAGGCATGTTTTTGGAGAGCTAAGCTGAATGTCCCCCCCAGAATATAAATATTCTCCATATATAAAATTCTGAAGGAGAAATATTTTTAAATTGTATTCATTAAAATATATTATACTAAATAAACTTTCAATAAGTTTACTCTATTAGTCTTGTTAATTAATTAATATATTTCTTGTAGAATGGAAAATGCTGTAAGCATTTGTTAATCAGGTATGCTGACAGTTAGTAGGTTTAATTGTTTTCCCAAGTTGGTGAGGATGTGGCAGTTGAATGCCAAAAATTGAACAGAATTATTCAGGCTGACAAGAAAATAAGAACATTGTCTAGGTGTTCAGCCAGGAAGCCCTAGAACTGTGTTACTGTGCAGTATTTGGTGTAATGTGCTTTAATTATCTAGAGAAATATTTTTGCTTGTTCAAGGGAGGTTTTTTTTGTGTAGTTCTGTTTTGCCAGAGAGTTGTGATTGAGGCATCAGATCTCATGAAAGCCATTGTCGTCATCACCAGTGGCCTTGTCTACATCCATGACACAGAGAGTGTCTTTGAAAAGCTATTTGCTTCCCGTTTAGTGTCTGATTTTTGGCTGGAATCGTGCTGAGAACAGTGAACTGGGAAGGCTGATTTGACTGAATGTTAACTGTTTTGTCACACACATTTGTGTCCTCTGGATGGAAACACGTATTGATTAAGGAAGAACTGAGAAACATTATGGTTCTAAAATAAGCCTAATTACTGTGAATTTGGTGGTAGAAATTAGGAAAACAAACCATTCTCCCCAGAAGCCATAAGAGAAAATGAAGCACACACAGATACATGCTTAAACAAAAAAAAACCAAAAACAAACAAACAAAAAAAAAATCAACCGTAGAAGGCTTCTGTCTGTAGTATTTTTGAGTTGTAGAGACTTAGTAAAATATGTTGTTTTTTTCCAAAAGCATGTTAGAGTAAGCAAAGGATACAGGACTTGAAAATACATGCACAAAACATGTGTCTTAAGACAATATTCATGTATTTTTTTTCTTTTGCCTGACATACAACATTATTTCATCCACATAATGTTTTTTCACGTGTTGAAAATGACCGGTGAGCTAGCAGAGCAGTCAATGCACCTTTCCCATGCAGAATTCCTGTCATTCAGAGTGTGGCAAATTTGACTTTGCAAGGTAATGGAATAAAGAGTTAGAAAGTACCTTTCCTTTTTCTGCCAGAAACACTGAGGCTAAAACTGAGCTGCTGTTTCTTCTGCAGCTCAGTGGATGTGACCAATAAAAGCAGAGGACCAGTAGGAGGAATAGCAATAAGAGTGCTTTCCTTCTATTCCAGAAATAGGATCATGGTATGGGTTCTGAATCATAGCTAGAAACTGTGTTTCTGGCTCAATTTCAGAACTGCCTTCAGTGTTGGATTCTGAACCTGAGCTTCTTTTACCATAATTTGCATAGAAAAAAAATTAGAGGAAGAAATGTACTGGTATTTTCCAGAATGGTAAGAATACTAAGGATTATTAGACTACAATGTGTGGCAGTTTGATCCTTATTGGTCCGTTCTCTTCACAGAACACAAGCTGTATAGAGCAAGATAGAATGTTTGGATAATAAGCTTTCTTTATAGGGGAAAATGGAACAATACAGGCATAGCGTGTTCTGAGAGCACAGATTGTGCCTCCATAGATTGATGTCCTGAACATCTTGCATGAATTGTGATGATAAACTTTTGAAAATGGCATGGATTTTCCCTTTTATGAGTATTACCAATCTTGCTATACCGCACTGCTAAAGCTTTCCCATCCCTGTCTGGGAAGAGAGCATAAGTAATTTGCTTATTTCATTTTACATTTCGTATATATTCCTAGTGGTTATCTCAGATCTAGCTAATGCTGCCTCCTCCTTGATCTGTTACACACTAGACCAAGTAGAGGATAGCACCAGCACCACTTCCTCATAATTACTGTAAGAGGGTATTTGGTCTGGAAGTTTTCAGTGTTGTCTAGACTAGCTTTTAGCTTTTAGTTAGTGTATAACTTTAACATCAAAATTCTTCTCAGTATAGATTTTACTGTCTGAAAGCATGAATGAGTCAGCTATAAGAACATAAAAGGAACTCTCTACATTGCCTGATAAGCCTATGTTTATTAGATATTCTTCAAGAGTTGGAAATATTGTGTATCACCAATCACAAAAAATGTGGAGCTTTTTATTTGGAGAAAGATACAGTCTAGGGGAAGGTAATAGTTGCAAAGAAACAGCTTATTAGTCTTGGATGAAAATTAGTAAATGGGATTAGTACAGTGACTAACTAGGAGCGTACTCTCACAGTATTTTATATAAAGCCTTTTGTCCTCATAGTGTTTTTGTACATAATCCATAAATTTGTAAGATGGGAGGATCTGTTGCTGTTATCCACGCAGCCTCCCTCAGCAACAGCATCAGAGGTTGGCGATTCACTTGCAAATTTTTTCTTTTTCGTGCACCTGACTACAGATAGAGGGTTTTAAAAAATAGTTTCTGCATATATAGCAAGGACAACAACATGTGAAGATAAACAATTCAAAGTACTAGGCATGTTCAGCTATCCTATGATAGAAGGAATTCAACAAAATGTGTGATTTTAGTGGTTTTATATAAATTGATATATAAAGAAACCTTGTTGCTGAGGAATTCATTAGCCTATAAATAGGTCTGTTTGGGGGAAATTACTGTAATAGGAGCAGTAAAAGAAATATTCCAATTTTATTTTATTCATAGATTGTATTTTCATTTTGAGTGGAATGGTGTTAATACACATCAGAAGATTTTTTTTAATACCAGAATTATAGTGGTGATTTCAGTAATTGAATTTTAGTTTGCTTCATCTATTCCTGTGTAGTTTGATATTCAGCTGACAGTTATGCTTAGCATAATGTTTATGGAGGAGCGTGAGGGTAGGATTGTTTTGAAGTGACAGCTGACATAATTCAGTTGATGTTGTGATTCACTCAAATATGTAAACAAATGAGAAAAATATGGATTTGCTGTTTCCACTGAAATAATTAGAATTACTGATTCATGGAAATTTAAGTGGTCTGTCTATATCTTTTTCACTAGGATATATTACACAGAACTCAGAATGCTTGTTCCAATGAAATGTGTTATTTGTAGTGATAGGTCTAACACAATGAGTTGATTTTTATTTTAAATTTTTGTTAAATTAAGTACTGCAATATTCCATGTATAGCAGTGACATAGTGTGAGGGATCATGATCTCCTTTTATGACCAGGCGACTGCTTGGTGGATGTGAAGAAGGCTGTGGAAGTAATCTACCTGGACTTCAGCAAAGCTCTTGACACCATCTCCCATAGCAAACTCCTGGACAAGCTAGCAGCCAGCAGCTTGGACAGGGGCAGTCTGTGCTGGGTTAAGAACTGGCTGGATGGCTGTGTTCAGAGAGTGCTGGTGAATGGTGCCAAATCCAGTTGGTGGTCTGTCACCACCCAAGGATCAGTGTTGCACCCAATACTGTTTAATATCTTCACTGATGATCTGGATGAAGGCTTTGAGTCTACCATTACTAAGTTTGCAGATGGCACCAAGTTGGGAGGAAGTGTTGATTTGTTGGAGGGTAGGAGTTCTCCGCAGAGGGACCCTGCTAGGCTACATAGATGGGCAGAGTCCAGGGGCATGAGATTTAATAAGGCTAAGTGCTGAGTTCTACACTTTGGCCACAACAATCCCCATGTGGTGCTACAGGCTGGGGACAGAGTGGCTGGAGAGTAGCCAGGCAAAAGGGGACCTGGGGGTACTGGTCAACAGCAGCTGAACATGAGCCAGCAGTGTGCCCAAGTGGACAAGAAGGCCAATGGCATCCTGGCCTGTATCAGGAATAGCATGGCCAGCAGTACCAGGGAAGTCCTGCCCCTGTACTCAGTGCTGGTTAGGCCACACCTTGAGTCCAGTTCTGGGCATCTCAATTTAAGAAGATGTTGAGATGCTGAACATGTCCAGAGAAGGACACCAAGACTGATGAGGGGGCTGGAGCACAGCCAAGTGAGGAGCAGCTGAGGGAACTGGGGGTGTTCAGCCTGGAGAAGAGGAGGCTCAGGGCAGACCTTATTGTTCTCTACAACTACCTGAAAGGAGGTTGTAGCCAGGTGGGGTTGGTCTCTTCTCCCAGGCATCCAGTGACAGAACAAGAGTGCTGCCCCAAGGCAGGTTTAGGCTGGATGTTAGGAAGAAGTTCTTTGCAGAAGGAGTGATTGGCATAGCAATGGACTACATGGGGAGGTGTTGGAGTCACCATCCCTGGAATTGTTTAAAAAGAGATTGGATATGACACTTGGTGCCATGGTTTAGCTGATTAGATTGTGTTTGGTGATAGATTGGACTTGATGATCTCAGAGGTCTTTTCCTACCTGATTAATTCTGTGATTCTGTGAATTTCTTTGTCTGCACCATCCACCATAACAACATTGGTGCTCAGCAAAGCCAGAGTGGTGAGAAGATACTCATGGCATTGAAAATACATTAGGGTGTGATTATGTGCTAGAGATACGCTAGTGCTATAAGGCTAACCAAGATGTAAGGTAATCTCTTGCAATGACTCCGTATCCTGAGCCAGTGCTAGGCAGTGCAGGAAGTTGTGCTAAGATTTGAAAATTCCCTTGTAGTTAATAAAAGTGAACTGACAGCAAATAGCCGATGAGTTGTTTGTTAGAGCCAGTGAACGCGCTTGGCAATGGACTAGAGCAGAGGGAAACATGGGGAGAAAGAGCAAAAGGAGAATAAAAAGAGAGAAGAAGAAATCAGCACTCCTTGGATCCAGTAAGGTTTTTCACAGAAATAGTCCAGGCTTTTGGTGGTGGCTGTATATTCCAGCAGGGTCTTCTTTAGACTGTTTCATGTAATTGAGAATCTGAATTCTAGATTAGGTCAATGGATGGCTTTGATGTGTTTTACAAGGACTGGAAACATATATGGTCTCTGTTGACCTGAAGCCTTGGATGGCTTAGTTAGCAGAGGAGCATAAAGCTAAGTATCTGCTAAAGTATGCTCAGCAAAACAATAAAATTAGTAACTTAAACTAAGCACACACATACAGGCATCTGTTGCTTAAAGTAAAACTGCCAAAGCCAACCCTTGTGCTTTGAGTAAAGATCTGATGACAGTAGCCTATATGTTCATCTCAGACTGGGAACATTGTAGCTTGCTGGAGATGATCTGTGGATTTTCAACTGCTCAGTAACAGAGATAAAAAAAAGTGGAAGTTTGAATAGACCAATGGGTGATATGAAAATCAAATTTGGAATTCTTCATCATCTTCCAAAGTAGTACAAGAAGAAACAATCCTCTCTTATTCAGTAAATCTAAGAGCCGCCATCATAAACCATTAACACAGCTCACATGTTAAGTGTTAGTGAATGAAGAAAGAATGAGCAGTGTTGGAACAGTATCAGAAAGATGATCAGAAATAGTTTACTGTTTGCTTGGGTTTTTGAAAATTTCAGAAAATGGTATAATACTCAATGCATTTAACTGAACTATTAATCAAAGAGCCAAGGAAAAATTTAGGCCACTGAACTATAAGTTGCACGTGGAAATAAGAATCTGTTTATTCCATGTAGACCACGCCTCAAGAAACATTTCTTTTTACTTCTGTTTTTAAACATAATATCTTTCCAAAGACACACAAAGCTTCTCTACAGATATAATTTCTAAGAGACTTTTGAAATATTCTATTGCAAGCTCCTGGTCTCATTGATGTTCATTGAAATCTACTAGGAACTTCCCTAAACAGCTCTGGACCCTTAATCCCCTGATTTATAGGCATGGGTGTCTTTAGTTTTCAAACCATGCTAAGGAAATGTGGTGACACAACCCTGAAAATAAGCAGTATTAGATTAAATGGTTATACTTTTAGCTTAATTCTTATCTCTGAACTAAACCAAATGTGATTTTATCTCTTCAAACAACTATTACTTTCTGGAGAAAGAACAGTTTGAACTTTTTCAGTGAATCTAAATCACTAAATTAAATTATCATGAGGCCAGTGTGATCTGTGACTTTGTCTCTAGATTAACTGTGCTGGGCCTTATAAGAACAACAGTATGTCACTGGATCCAGAGGAGGGCCATGAAAATGGTCAGGAGATTGGAGCAGCTGTGCTGTGAAGACAGGCTGAGGGAGCTGGGGTTGTTCAGCCTGGAGAAGAGAAGGTTCCAGGAGACCTAAGAGCAGCCTTCCAGTACCTGAAGGGGATTTACAAGAAGGATGAGAGAGGCTCTTTACAAAGGCCTGTGGTGATAGGACAAGGGGCAACAGCTTCAAACTAGACAAGAGCAGATTTAGATTAGATGTTAGGAACAGGCTCTTTACCACGAGGGTGGTGGAACACTGGAACAGGTTGCCCAGGGATGTGGTTGAGGCCCCACCCCTGGAGATATTCAAGATGAGGTTTGACAGGGCTTTGGACGTTATCTAGTTGAGGATGTCCCAACTGACTGCAGAAGGGATTTGGAGGTCCCTTCTAGCCTGGCCCATTCTACGATTCTATGACCTAGTGTACTGTAAGCATTTAAGGAGAAAACAAAATTCAGAAGGTCAAAGGAAGTGCTCATAAGAACGTCCACGCTCCTATTTGTCACTTTTTTAAATTAAAGGCATTGGCTGCCCATTTCTGCTATAAAAATCATTTGTTATACTAACTTAATAAAGATGCTGTCTCTGCAGAAAAATGTAAAAGAGTATAAATCTCTCATCTCAGCATGACAGACCATTGATTTTAAGGGAGTTATTCCCAATCCATACGCATGTGTCTTCAGAGGACCCAAGCCTGTCTGCCTTACAAATTTGCCATCAAGCTTATGCTAAAACTTTTATGTCCACCTAAGTGAAATCAGGAAGGCTTCTATTTCATGGACTATCAGATACTCTTGTAGGGAAGTGGCAGTTGCAGGTGTGCCTGTAGCTCAGTTTGCATAGTCATTATGCTGCATTGCCACTCTCAAGTATTTAATCTAAAGAATTGCTTCTATGGAGACAGATTGAGACAGTTGGGACTTTTCAGTCTGGAGAGGAGAAGGCTCTGAAGAGACCTTATTGTGGCCTTCCAGTGTCTGAAGAGGGCCTACAAGAAAGCTGGGGAGGGACTTTCTAGGGTGTCAGGTAGTGATAGGGAGTGGAGCAAAACTAGATGTGGGTAGATTCCGACTGGATGTTAGGAAGAAGTTCTTCACCGTGAGGGGGATGAGACATTGGAAGACGTTGCCTGGGGAGGTGGTGGAAGCCCCATCCCTGAGATTTTCAAGTTCAGGCTGGAAGTGACTGAGTTACCTGATGTAGTGTGAGGTGTCCCTGGCCATGGTAGGGGGGTTGGAACTAGATAATCCTTAAAGTCTCTTCCAGCCTTGACGATTCTATGATTCTATGCTTCCATTGCAGTAATTTTTTGTTGTTTTAATTATTCATTGTGTTTTTTTTCCCTAAAGTACCACCATGGTGTTGTGAAACTTCAGTGCAAATCTTTCAGAGCGGTTTGTAGATCAATGCCTCCAAGAGAATTGACTTTTAAAATAATACATATTTTATATTTTAATGTAAACCATATGAAACAGATTAGTTTTGCCATCATGTTTATGAGTTGCTATTAGAGATTAATTTTTTTTACCTGGCATTTATTTTGAAATGTCACAATAAATTTTTACCCTGCAAATTTTGAGAAATAAGTATACTTGAGAAAGATTTTGTACAGCAGAACTTATGCAGTCACTTTTTCACTGGAATATTTTTCCCCAGTAATTGTATGTATGAACTAAATATACAAGGTGCATTTGCATATATGCACATGTCCATAAATATATATATATATATATATATAATTATTGAAAAACAGCACTTTGGAAATTGACATAAAGGGTGCAACATTATAAATCCTTGGAGCACTGACAGGATTCTTAAGAGAAGGGTTTTTGAAGTAGCTTATTTAAAAACATATCTGAGGAAGAGTGAGCTCTTGCAGCTATGCTGCCATCATTTTCTGTCACAGACAATTTAAATATCATATTGACTATTATTTGATTACTGACATTATTCATAAGAAGTTTCCAGACAAGTCTGAAGGTGTGGTGATTTAGTCTTATTTTGCATAGCTGCAATCAGCTAAAGGCTTATGTGGCCTCTGGGTAAAATAATACACTAATAAAATTCTAATGTCCTGGTGGAAGTGCAACTGAAATGCCTGATATATCACTGGAATAGAGTCCAGGATAGGAGCTTAGCCTTGTATGCTGGACTCTATCATACCCCTAATCCTGTGGGTGGGAATATGATATATGTGAAATGTTGAACAGTTTGGAATCCACTTTCCATGCTGTATGATTGCTTAGAAGCTCTGTTCTTGACATTTAAGCTTTCACAGAGCACACAAGCCCAACAGAACAGAATTTAGAATGCTTCCCCTCTCCCATTCTCCCTGTATGGAAAAATAAGGCAGAAGAGTAAAAGGGGTAAAACAACCGAAGAGCAGCCTTGCACTGATTTGGAAGTTAAAAGTTAATATTAACGATAAATAAAAGGTACTTAAGGTAAAGGAAAGTTACAGAGATATAAAGGAAGGGAACAGATACAGATATATATACAAAACCAGGTTGGACGGCAGTGGATTGTCTGGGTTGAGATGGATCTCCTTGAATGCAGGTCCCAACGTGAGGTAGCAGGTCTGGCCATGCGGTTAACAGGAGCAGCAACAGCAAGGAGGTGTTGCAGAGGCAAAGGCAGGGTTTAGAGAGCAAACAGGAAGTTCACTGCCTCTTAAATAGGGTTGTGGACAGGAAGTGGGGCAATCTCAAGCACCAATATAGGCTGGGCAGTGATTGGCTTGAGAGCAGCCCTGAGGAAAGGGACTTGGATATGCTGGTGAATGAGCCATCCGTGTGCACTTACAGCCCGGAGAACCAACCAGATCCTGGGCTGCATCAAGAGAAGTGTAGCTAGTAGGTCAAGGGAGATGATTCTTTACTCCCTTTACTCCATTCTGGTGAGAACCGACCTGGGGTACTGCTTCCAGTTCTGGAGCCATTGTTAAAAGAAAGATCTGAATGTGCTGGAGTGTCTCCAGAGAAGAGCCACAAGGATGATCAGAGGGCTGGAGCTGCCCTCCTATGGAGACAGACTGAGAGAGTTTATTCTGGAGAACAGAAGGCTCTGATGAGACTTTATCTTGGCCTTCCAGTAAGCAAAACTAGCAGTGGGTAGATTCAGATTGGATGTTAGGAAGAAGTTCTTCACCATGAGGGTGGTGAGACAAGTGGAACAGGTTGCTCAGAGAGGTAGTAGAAACCCTGTCCTGGGAGATCTTTAAGGCCAGGCTGGATGTGGCTGTGAACAGCCTGATCTAGTGTGAGGTGCCCTTGCCCATAGTAGGGGGTTGGCACTAGATGATCTTTGAGGCCACTCCAACTCTGACAGTTCTGTGATTCTATAATTCTGTGAAGACTAAATCTGCAATTAAGCAAGAGAGAGAATTTCAAGTAAGTATAAAATTAAGGATCTGCAAGAATTGTAAGCATCTGCAAGAATCGACAATCATATTTAGCTTATCTTTTTTTTCCTCCTCAAGGTAGCCAGAAGAAAGGAATAAGGGGTCTGTTGGCCAACATAGTTCCCTCAATAAGTATATTGAGACCAAATACATTTGCTTTTGAGAAGTCTGCATTTATGTAATAATTTCTGGTAATTCTCTGTTCAGCAATCAAGAGCATAACAAATCTCCTAGATCTCTTCAGCTGAGCAAAGGGCTAGACTTAGATGTTTGTTTCTCTTCATGTAAGAGGAGAATTGAGACATGAATTGGCTTTGTTGAAGAGAGGATTTTGTCAAGGAGAGAAGCATTCATTTTGATCTTGAGAAGCTTAAATGAAAAGGACTCATAGTGTCATTGAAGAACATGGTGGAAGCTTTCCTCTGTCAGCTGCAGCTTATGAGTTCCAAATCACAAATTGGATTGCATTACTCTAACATGAAAAAATGTTATGGATATTTTCAGATTTAAATCCCACTCATTTCATGTACCAAATGCTTTATCACCATTTAGTCTTCTTTTATTCCACTTGTAGTTCTGAAATAGTTACAGTTCTTTGGAATCTTATGGAACGTGACAAAAATATACATTCAGATAGCAGCTGAGTACACAGTAGGGGATGACTGGATGATATAATCCACTAAAGGAATAATAAAAATGTTTTCATTCCATATGTTCTACATGTTTGGCAAAACCAAGCATGTTAACTCTGATTTTTCACCTCATATGTGCTTGAAACCAGTCTAAGAATGGAAAGTCAAACCCATTATTTTTCTCCATTGAATATCTTCCAAATAACAGTGTTGTATTACTTCCTGACAGCATTTAATTAACAGCTCTGGAGATTTTTCCTAAACTAAGATTTAAGATTCTTCAGGAAACTCAGCTATGAATTTGCCTGACCAGGAGAAGGAATTCTAACAGTCTTGTTGCCATAAGAATTTAATTTGTGGTGTGTATGTGTCTTTGTGAGTGATGCTGGAGAGTTAAAATCAATGATATGTAGAGGTTTTACAAATGAGTAAGCACAGGTTAAGCACAATTTTGCTAAATGAAGGTACAATCATAATTTTTTTCTCATTTCAGAAACAAGTTCAGGTTAGAAATCAAGGAAAAAAAAATACTCCCTCCATTTGTCTGTGTTGAGGGGTGCTCTGAGGATTCATCTTTCTAATATTGAAGTTTCACCTTCAGGCAAGGTTCATCTCATTATATTCTTTATCTGTAAATACTAGGACCAGGAAAACTGTGGGCAGCCAGACTGATGCCTCATGCAAATCTGTGGGTGTCCAGACCACTGTCTACAGGGAATGCCAAAGCCTAACCTTTGGAGTGGAGGGTGGTGGGTAGGACAGCTGTGTGAGGTGTGAGTAGGTGAGTGATCTGCTCAGTATGGTGGCTGAGCATAAGGAGAAAGTAGAGAGACTAAGGTCTGTATGGGATTGTGCAAGAGAAATTGATGGGTGGAGCCAGACTATACAATCCCTGAGGGAGGGGCTACAGGTGAGGACTGCACAGGTAGTAGAGGATTCAGTTTCCTCTTGTTACCCAGATAAAATGGGTAAAAGAGGAGACGTAGGAGATGAAGGGGATGGAGGCAGGTTCCCCCTCCACAGGGGCAGGAGAGCCCCCTCCCAATTTTCCCAGTCTTAGCAGCTGCTCCTGCACCACAAATACGGGCCATTAGAAACTGAGAATCAGGCAGAAGAGGATGGAGGGGAAAAATCCATCTTGTCAGTTGCCCAGGGTGTATCAACCTCCCCCAAGAATTAAGACAAGTGAAACAAAGGAAAAAAGGAGAGTGATAGTTGTAGGGAGATTCGTTTTTGAGAGGAACAGAGGAACTGATATGTTGGGCAGAACCTGTGAGAGTCATAGGGAGTTGTGCTGCCTACCTGCAGCTTGGATTAGGGATGTTAGGAAAATTCCTAACCTAGTCCAATCTATGGACTACTACCCATTATTGGTCTTGCATGTAGGAGGAGAAGAAATGATGACTGGTAGTCACAGAAAAAACAAAAACAAAAACAAAAACAAAAACAAAAACAAAAAAAACCCACAAACAAGAAAAAAAAACCTTCAGGGCCTTGGGACAAGTGGTGCAAGACTCAAGGACATGATTCATCTTCTCATCTGTTATTCCAATGGATGGCAGAGACACTGGAATAAGCAGCCAAATGCAGTCTTTTAATACATGGCTCTTTGCATGGTGTCACTGCCATAAATTTGGGGGTTTTGGATAGTGGTATGACCTATACAGCACCAGGGTTGTTGACACCAAACAGGAGACACCTCTCTTGAAGGAGAAAAAGAGCCTTTGCAGGGGAGTTGCTGGGCTAGCTGGCAGGGCTTTAAATGGGATGTGAAGGGGAGTGGGATAGAATAATCAGGATTCTGTGTGGTAAGGTGTGGGAGGACAGATCAGTGTGGGAGCAATGGGGGATTAGTAATGGCTCTCAACCTGCTGCCCAGAATCATCCAGGGGACACAATAATGCAGTTGAAGTTTTGCTGACATGAGCCAGATCCACTTCAGGTAGTAGCTGCCAACAAGGAAATACCAAGTGTTACTCCATGTGGTAATAATGACATGAGGGGTAGAGATAGGCTGATAGCTACAGAGGTGTCTGAGTGTGGACATGTCCAAGTACAGACTGAGAAATGCATGCTCAAAGAACAGGGTAAAGGAAAATCAGTGAGTAAGTCAGCTCCAATAGAGGTACAACTGAAATGCCTCTACACTAACACAAGGAGCATGGGGAACAAACAGGAAGAACTGCAAATATGTGCAAGCCTACAGGGTTATGATGTCATTGGCATCACTGAGACATGGTGGGATGGATCTCAAGACTGGAAAGCAGGGATAGATGGGTATAGACTCTTCAGGAGGGACAGGCAGGGGAGAAGGGGAGGGGGGTATTGCCCTCTACATCAATGATAAACTGGAATCCATGGAGCTCCACCTGGGGATGTACAACACTAAAACAGAGAGCTTATGGGTAAATGTTAGAGAGAAGGCACGGGAAGGGGACATCATAGTAGGAGTCTGCTACAGAGTCTGCTACAAGACTGCTGCAGTCTTGATCAGGGAGGTGAAGCAGATGAGGCCCTTTATAAACAAATAGGACAAGCTTCACGCACACAGGCCCTGGTACTCATTGAGGACTTCAACCATCCTGACATCTGTTGGAAGGACAACACAGCACAGAACCAGCAATCTAAGAGTTTCCTGGAATGCACTGATGATAACTTCCTCCTCCAAGTGTTAGAGGAACCCACAAGAAAAGGTGCTATGCTGGACCTAGTCCTCACCAACAAGGATTGGCTGGTGGCTAAAGTGAAGCTGAAAGGTAGCCTTGGATGCAGTGACCATGAAATGGTAGAGTTTAAGATCCTGAAGGCATCAAGGAAGGTGCACAGCAAACTCATTGCTCTGCACTTCAGAAGAGCAGACTTTAATCTTTTCAGGAATTCTCTCAAGAGGGTGCCATGGGAAAAACCTCTGGAAGGAAGGGGGGCCCAGGAAAGCTCAATGTTCAAGGTCAATGTTCAATGTTCAATGGTCAATGTTCAAGGATCACCTCCTCCAGGCCCAGGAGGAATACATCCCATAAAAGAGGAAGGCAGGGAAGAATGCAAGGAGGCCTTCATGGATGAATGGAGAGCTCCTGGACACACTTAGACACAAGAAGAAAGCCTACAGAGAGTGGAAGCAAGAACAAGTACCTATGGATGAATACAAAGATATTGTTTGTGCAAGCAGAGATTAGGTTAGGAAAGCTAAAGCACAACTGGAGTTGAATCTGGCTAGGAACAGTAAGGGGTACAAGAAGAATTTCTTCAGGTATGTCGGTGAGAATAAGAGGACTAGGGAGAATGTAGGAGCCTTCCAGAAGGAAAATGGAGAGCTGGTGACAAAGGATATGGATAAGGCTAAGGTGCTGAATGACTTCTTTGCCTCAGTCTTCAGCAGCAGGTGCTCCAACCACAATGTCCAAATTCCAGAGAGCAAAAGTAAGGACTGGGGGAAGGAAGATCTGCCCACTATAATTGAAGATCATGTTCAGGAGCACCTAAGAAATCAGAATATGCACAAGTCCATGGGCCTTGATGATATCCACCCACATATCCTGAGGGAACTGGCAGATGAAGTTACTAAACCACTGTCCATCGTATTTGAAAGGTCATGGCAGACTGCTGAAGTTCCTGCTGACTGGAGAAGGGCAAACATAACACCCATCTTCAAGAAGGGAAAAAAGGATGACACTGGGAACTACAGAACAGTCAGTCTCACCTCTGTGCCTGGTCAGATCATGGAGCAGATCTTCCTGAAGGCTCTGCTGCAGCAGATGGAAAACAAAGCAGAGGTGATTGGTGGTAACCAGCATGGCTGCATCAAGGGCAAGTCATGCCTGACAAATTTGGTGGCTTGTAGTGGTTTAGCAGTTACCTGCCCTCCCCACCCTTTGATATAACCCAGGCTAGGGCTCAGACGGCTGGACGTTGGTAAATGAAGCTTTATATTTACAGCTATGCACAATATACAAGCAGTTATTTACAATGTATAACAGATATTTACAGATATATACAGTGAAAAGGTAATACAGAAACACCACACCCCTCCCAGAGATCAAAATCCCTAAGAAGGTTTTCTAACCACCCTTTTCCCTCTTCCCCAATCTTATCTCACCATCTGTTGATGCAGCAGATAGGCGAAGGTAGATCAGCCAGGGAGGTTAGCAGTAGAAAAGAAGTTAGTGGAATTATTAAGAAGCAGCTACACAAGGCAGGGTAAAGGAGCAATGCAAGAGAGCAACCACAGCCCAGACAGGTCTGAAGCCATCTCACTTATCTATATTTGGGTTACAACTCTTAAAATATTTTTTTTCTTTCTCAGTAGAACTCTGAGTGGAGTAGCATCACCTGTTTTCCTCTCTCAGCCTATAGCCTACTTTCTAATTCAAATCCTTGAATTAGTTCAAACCAGCACATGGCGTTCTATGATGAAGTCACAGCAGCAGTGGACAAGGGAAGGGCAACTGATGTCATCTACCTAGACCTGAATAAGGCATTTGACTCTGTCCCACATGACATCCTGGTCACCAAACTGTAGAAACATGGACTTGATGGGTGGACAACTCTGGATAAAGAATTGGCTGGATGGTGGCACGCAGAGAGTGGTGATCAAGGGCACAATGTCCACCAGGAAATGAGTGCCAAGTGGCGTCCCTCAGGGGTCTATTGCTGGCACCAGTGCTGTTTCATATCTTTGTCAGTGACATGGACAAAGGAACTGAGTGCACCCTCAGCAAGTTTGCAGATGACACCAAGCTGTGTGGCACAGTCGACTTTCTAGAGGGCAGGGATCCATCCAGAGGGACCTGGACAGGTAGGGCCAGACCAACCTCATGAAATTCAACAAGGCCAAGTGTAAGGTCCTGCATCTGGGTCAGCACAATCCCAAGCATAACTGTAGGCTGGGTGGTGAATGGCTGGAGAGCAGCCCTGAGGAAAAGGACCTTGGGGTTTGGGTTGATGAAAAGCTCAACATGAGCCAGCAGTGTGCCCACAGCCCAGACAGCAACTGTGTCCTGGGCTGCATCAAGAGCAGTGTGGCCAGCAGAGCAAGGGAGGTGATTCTCCCCCTTTACTCTGCTCTCGTCAGACCCCACCTGGAGTCTGTGCAGTTCTGGAGCGCCCAACACAAGAAGAACATGGAACTGTTGGAGAGACTCCAGAGGAGGGCCATGAAGATGATCAGAGGGCTGGTGCACCTCTGCTGTGAGGACAGGCTATGAGAGTTAGGGCTTTTCAGCCTGGAGAAGAGAAGGCTTTGAGAAGACCTTGTAGTAGCCTTCCAGTATCTGAAAGGGGCCTACAGGAGGGCTGGGAAGGGACTATTCACAAGGTCTTGTAATGACAGGATGAGGGGGAATGGGTTTAAATTGGCAGAAAGTAGATTTAAACTGGATGTTAGGATGAAGTTCTTTCCAGTGAGGGTGCTGAGACTCTGGAATGGGTTGCCCAGGGAGGTTGGGGGTGCCCCCTTTCTGGAGGTGTTCAACGTCAGATTGGATGAGGTCTTGAGCGACCTGATCTAGTGGGAGGTGTCCCTGCCTATGGCAGGGGGTTGGAACTGGGTGATCTTTGAGGTCCCTTCCAACCTAAACCATTCTATGATTCTAACTGTGAAGCTCAACCCAAACTTCAAAAATTACTTGAAATTCCACCAACTGATTTTCTGTGTACTGTATAAAGATATAAACTCCTCTGAAAGTACCTGTTGCCAAGATTTTGAAGGTAGCTAAGGATGATTGTCTTTGATTATTGAAGTGCTGATATTTAGTCCAGCTCTATACTATTTGGAGGCCTAAGAGTGAATATTTATTCTTGTTTTTTTTTTAATCTTAACTTTTAAACATGTAAGAACATGAGCTAAGGAGAAGAAAATGCTTGAAATTTTAGTATGTTTATGTGTTCACTGTACACTTGGAGGAAAGCAGCTATGATAGAATGGCTTAGGTTGGAAGGAGTCTTAGAGATCATCCACTTCAACCTCCCCACAATGGGCAGGGACACTTCTCAACTAGACTTGGCCACTTGAGATCTCATCCAAACTGGCCTCGAACACTCCCATGGAGGAATAGTCTACAACCTTCCCTATTCCAGCATATTCCAGAGTCTCTCAACCCTCTTCACACGATCGCAGGATGTTAGGGGTTGGAAAGGACCTCCAGAGATCGAGTCCAACCCCTCTGCCAGAGCAGGACCGTAATCTACATCAGGTCACAGAGGAACACATCCAGACAGGCCTTGAACGTCTCCAGAGAAGGAGGTTCCACAACCTCTCTGGGGAGCCTGTGCCAGTGCTCTGTGACCCTTACAGTCAGGAAGTTCCCCTTTGTGTTGAGGTGGAGCCTCCTGTGCTGCAGCTTGCATCCATTGCTCCTTGTCCTATCACAGGGAGCAAATGAGCAGAGCCTGTCCATCCTCTCCTGACACCCAGCCCTCAGATATTTGTAAACATTTATTATATTCCCTCTCAGTCTTCTCTCCAGGCTGTCTGCCCCAGGTCCCTCAGCCTCTCCTCATAAGGCAGTGCTCGAGTCCTCTGATCATCATTGTAGCCCTCCTTTGGACCCTCTCTTTCAGATCCCTGTCCCTCTTAAACTTGGAAGCCCAAAACTAAATGCAGTACTCAAGATGAGATCTCACCAGGGCAGAGTAGATGGGGAGGAGAACCTCCCTGGATCTTCTGGACATACTCCTCTGAATGCTCCCCAGGATCCCATTGGTCTTCTTGGCCTCAAGGGTACATTGCTTTCTCATGAATAGTTTCTTGTCCACCAGGTCCTTCTCCACAGGGCTACTCTCCAGCAGATATCCTCCAGCCTATACTGATACAGTTTTATTCCTTCCCAGGTGCAGGACTCTGCACTTATCCTTGTTGAACCTCATTAGGTTCCTCTTTGGTCTTACTGAAGAACTTCATCCTAAGATCCAACCTAAACCTACTCTCCCTCAATTTAAAATCATTCAGTCTTGTCCTACCAGTAGAAACCCTTATCAAAAGTCCCTCTGAAGCCTTCTTGTGGGATCTTCTCAGGCATTGGATCCTTCATATGAACATGAAAAATATATATACTCCAATTATCTTCTGCAAAAAGAGATAAAGATAAGAAAGATTTGATGTGTGGTTGTCTTACCCTTTATTCCCTAACATTATTTCAGCAAATACAGTGCAGAGATGGGAAAATGGCTTTGAGGATCTTATCAATGTCTGTAAATATCTGAGGGGTGAGTGTCAAGATGAAGGCAACAGTCTCTTTGAAGTGGTGCCCAGTGATAGTTAAAGGGTACGTGTCAGGAGGACGAGGACAGGACAAGAGGTAATGGGTGAAAACTTGAACATAGGAAGTTCCATCTAGGCATGAGAAGGAATTTATTTACTTTGAGGGGGGTAGTTCACTGGAACAGGCTGCCCAGGGAGGTGGTAGAGTCTCCATCTCTGGAGTCATTCAAAACCTGCTTGGACACCACCTTGTGCAACCTGTCAATGATCTCTGGAGGCCCTTTCCAACACATAATATTCTGTGATTCTGTGTGCTACTGAAATAAACAGCATTCACTGATTTTTATACCCAATTACAGGTGTATATAGCCAAGATAGAACTGATGTTTCAGTGAAGGACAGATGTAACTTGAGTTTTTTGACCAATCTTTCTTTAACAAACACATCTAAAAATAATGTTTACTTACAGTTGTAGAAGAATTTGCCATCCTTTCAAACTTGAATACCCTCTATGATGTTTACTTTCCTCACATTGCTGAAGGAAATCTCTGTCTGTTTAATAACCAAAAGAGTTTTGATATAATCCTGCCTGTCAAGAACTAGAAGACAGACCAAAACAAGATGAATTGTATATCAAGGCATGGATCTTGATTTAATAAATAACAACATAGTATGCTTTATAATAACCATATATGAAGATTGTCAGACATTTTAAATACTGTGTGATCCTTTTTGGATAAAAACAGAGGAACTATAGAGGTTAATTTTAAGAAGCCAGAGAATTTAAGGGAAAAATTTGTTCAAAGCTAGGTTTTTTGTTGTTTTTTTTTTTAATAATCTTGAAATCAGTTATCAACTATGTAAGTTGAAACTTTCCTCCTTGGTTAAAAGAATATACTAAGATTTGTAAGAGCAAGGATTAGACACATTTCTGAAATTCAGTGGAATTTTTCACTTTTCTAAGGTTATAGAGGTATTTCTGCAGAGTTCAAGTATTGAACAAACAAAATCTAAGGAACTGTTTTGATTATGGAAAATTAACATTATCCATCTTATTAAAGTTTTGGTGTTGGTGTTTTTTTTTTTTTTTTTTTTTTTTTTTTTTTTTTTTTTTTATTTAAAAAA
>VWZI01008391.1:94413-112212 GCA_013396835.1 Psilopogon haemacephalus
TTTTTTAATGCAGAATCACAGAACATCAGGAGCTGGAAGGGACCTTGAAAGCTCATCCAGTCCAATGCCCCTGCCAGAGCAGGGCCACCTATAGAATATCACACTGAATTGCATCCAGGTGGGTCTTGAATATCTATAGAAAGGGAGACTCCACAACCCCCCAGGGCAGCCTGTTCCAGTGTTCTGTCACCCTCATAGGGAAAGAAATACTTCTTATGTTTCCCTGAAACTTCTTATGCCTCAACTTCTATCTATTGCCACTTGTCCTGTTGTTTGGCATCACCAAGCAGAGCCTGGCTCCATGCTCTTGGCACTCACCCTGTACCTCTTTATAAACACGAATGAGGTCACCTTTCAGACTCCTTCTCTCCAAACTAAAGAGACCCAGCTCTGTATGGCAGATTTCACCATACAGTATCATTGAAATTTAAAATCTGTCTCACTCCACTCTTATCTGTCATCCCATTTGATTCTATACTGAAATCCATTGGAGGAAGGAAATAGAAAATTTTACAATTGCTCCCATCAAATAAAAGCAAATATCCAATAAATATAAGCATACATCAGGCATAACAGGTTGAGAAAAAACTTTCTTTTTGTCCTTTGATTCGGAAGAGGAATCTTTGCCTTAAGTAGAAACAGAACAAACAACTTTACTCTGCCCTGGTAAGGCCACAACTGGAATATTGCATCCAGTTCTGGGCCCCTCAGTTCAAGAAGAACCTCAGAGAACTTTTTGAAAGAGTCCAGTGCAGAGCTGCAAAAATGCTGAAGGGAATGGAACAGAACATCTGCCTGCTGAGGAAAGGTTGAGGGAGCTGGAGCTCTTTGGAGACTGAGGGTGACCTCATTCATGTTTCCCAAGATGTGAAGGGCAATGTCAGGACAGAGCCAGGCTCTGCTCAGTGATGTCCAATCAGCAGCAGGTACAAGCTGGAGCATAGGAGATTCCACAAAAACATAAGCAAACTTTTTGACTCTGAGGGTGACAGAGCACCAGAACAGGCTGCCCAGAGAAGTTGTGGAGTTGCCTTTTCTGGAGACTTTCAAAACCCACCTGAATGCACTCCTGTGTGACCTGCTCTTAGTGATCCTGACCTAGCAGAGGGATTGGACTTGACCTTTCAAGATCCTTTTAACCACTAACATTCTGTGGCTCTTTAAAAAAACCCAAACAAGTCTGGGCTTAAGGAATTCTGCTAAATTTAGGAACAACAAATTAGTAAAGAAGTTAGTGAATTACTGTCTAGAGAGAGAAGGAAAATTGGTCAGTCACAGAGTAAAAAAACTACACAAACCCCAAATTTTCAAGGTCTGAGATTATATGGGCCTAATAATACTTTAGATAACAACATATGGATGAGGGGAAGGCTGCCAATGTTGTATTCCTAGACTTTGGAAAAACCTTTGATACTGTTCCATACAGAATTTTTGTAGACAAATTGGCTGCTCATTGCTTGTCTGAGCACACTGTCCCCTGGATAAAGCGCTGGCTGAACAGGAGGGCCCAGAGAGTGGTGGTCAGTGGAGTTAAATGCAGTTGGCAGCCAGGCTCAGGAATCTGAGTTGAGACCACTTCTGATCAACATCTTTATTAAGAACCTCAATTCAGGCATAGAGAGTGTCATCAGTAAGTTTGCAGATGATACCAAGTTAGGAGGCAGTGCTGATTTGAATGAGGGTAGAGAGGCTTTTCAGAGGGACTGGGATAGGCTACATCAATGGGCCAATATTAATGAGATAAGTTTCAACAAGGCCAAATGCCAGGTCCTGCACCTGGGCCACAACCCAAAGCAATGCTACAGGCTCAGGTCAGTGTGGCTGGAGAGCTGCCTGGCAGAAAGGGACCTGAGGGTTGTAATAGAGAGGCAGCTGAAGATGAGCCAGCAGTGTGCCCAGACAGCCAAGAAGGCCAGTGGCATCCTGGCTGGGTTTAGAAATGCTGTGGCCAGCTGGAGTAAGGAGGTGATTGTCCCCTTGGACTCTGCTGTGGTGAGGCCACATCTAGAGAATTGTGCTCAGTGTTGGGCACTGAAATACAAGAGAGATGTGGAGGTGCTGGTCCAGAGGGGAGAAATGAAGCTGGTGAAGGGCCTACAGAATAAATCTTCTGAGAAGTGACTGAGGGCAGCTGGGGACGGTTAGTCTGAAAAAGAGGAGACTGAGGGGAAACCTCATTGCTGTCTACAGCTTCCTGAAGGCTCATTGTGGAGAAGCTGCTGCTGGTCTCTTCTAACAGGTTATTGGAGACAGAGCAAGGGGGAATGGCCTCAAGCTGAGACTGGGTGGGTTTAGATTGGACATTAGGAAAAAGTTTTTCACAGGGAGAGTGTTCAGGCACTAGAATGAGCTGCCCAGGGAGGTGGTGAAGTCACCAACCTTGGATGTGGTGCTTAGGGATATGGTTTATGGTTAAACTTGTGGAGTAGGTATAGGTTGGACTTTGTGATCCTGAAAGCCTTTTCCAACCTGGATATTTTTGTGATTCAGTGTAATATACTCTCTGTCTTCTTTTTTAAAATATCATTAATATTGAACCTTTGCTCAATATCTCAGATGCTTTAAAAAAAATCCAAATTTCAAGTGAAACTGCTCTGAATGGAAGTTTTTAGGATGTGCTGATTGTCTACTTTGATGTTGAAGGTACTACAGTCTATTAGCCAAGGATGACTTCCAGAGAGACAGAAATTGCCACTCATTTTCAAAGAAGTTATCTTTCCAAATATCAGTTGCTCCAAATCTTTCTTGCTTGAAGCCAAATCTGTAATAAACTCATTAGTCAGAAACAATTATAAAGAGTTTTGTAAGTAAAAGTATAATCTTTGTTTTCAGCATGGAGTGGCAGAACTGGATGTCTCATTTCAGGGTTTAATCAGATATGTAGCAACATCTATGGCTGTCGCACTCATTAGTTCACACACAAGAACAGTTTACTCCTATATATGCTGAAGGAAGGGTCTTAGTCCCTCTGCAGAAGGCCAGTGTCACCTCTATAAACAGCAAAGCATCTCCTGCTGGGCTTGTGATAACTGTCCTCCTCATGCCATAGTTCTGTGACATTTAAACACTGATTCTCTACTTGCCTTAAACACATCAGCAGGGTTTTGATGGGGAATACAGCCAGTGATGAGCTCCTGTGAAATTCTCCTCCCCACAAGGTGACCTTGTGGCTGAAATGGTGGTGGAGACGTCTCAGGGGGTGGTGGGGACGCTGCACAGCTGGTTGGCCAAAGGGCAGCTTGGATAACAGTAGATCCTGAGGTCAGAGGACCAAAGGGTGTCCACAAACAAGGCCTACTAACCCATCCTTCTCCAAAACTACCATAGAGCTGTAAGGTTAGCAAACCTGCTTGAAGAAGAGAGATCCTCAGGCATTTCCTCCAGGCTCATGCGATACCTCTCAAAATATTTCAGTCTTGTTCCTGTTGTTTTTACAAGTGAGCAGAATGCAGCAGCTAAACAGAGAGGAGCCCAGCCTAAATAAGGAGGCCCATTCAGCACCCCATGGATGATGTCAGAATGACTACCAAGCATCTCTCCTGCCTAACTGCAGGGCCACTAGGCCCCCCAGCCTTTAGATCCCCTCCACCATTCACCCCTTGTGCACCATAAGGACTCATCAGTAGTGACAGGAGGAAGATCCCTCTACCCGTTTGGGCAAGATCAGGACTCCTGCTTTTCCTGGGGCTACTTATAAAGGGGCATGGATAGGGAGGGCAAAGTGGTCACACCTGGAGTGGGAGGAGACTCCAACAGAACCCAGGTGCTCTGGGTTTGGTGGGAAAAGAGGAAAATGTGGTGTGGGGTGGGAAGTGGGTAGGTGTGGAGGAAAAGGAGAGGTGGTGCTGAAAGAGGGAGATGGAGAAGAAAAGGATGGAAAGGTCTCTTCTCACAGGTAATTAGTGATAGAACAAGAGGGAACAGCCTCAAACTGAGATTGGGTAGGTTTAGACTGGACATTAGGAAACTTTTTTTTTTTAACAGCAAGAGTGTTTAGGCATTGGAATGGGCTGCCCAGGGTGGTGGTTGAATCACCAACCCTGGATGTGTTTTAAAGTTGTTTGGATGTGGTGCTTGGGGATATGGTTTAGGGTGAACGTTGTAGAGTATGGGTAAAGGCTGGACTTGGTGATCTTGAGGGGCTTTTCCAACCTGAATATGTCTATGATTCTTACTTCTCCTAAAAACAGTAATAAAAGTTGATTCACTGTACTTTAAATTCCAGTCCTGGTAATTTGGCATGCATGGGTTCACTGCTAAATTCCTGAATAATAAATTCATTGAATTACAATGGGCAATTTTTCATTTCTAATGCCATTATTTCTAATTATCTGTGGCAATTATGTTTCTGTTAGCCACTTAGTATTAGACATGCTTTTTATTTAATTGAACACTGCCAATTCTCTTAGGCGAAGAGTGGACTTTGAATTTAATTCCTGTGGTAGCAATACAATTGGATTTATTCATGTAATTCTGCCACTTAAAACAACCACTCCCTTTAATTAGAATGAACTTGCAAGACGTGATTTGCATACACAGAACATAAAGTAAGGCCTGAAAACTCTTGATCTATTCAGCCGTTTGATTATATGCATGTACAGAAATGTGGTGCTCAAAGACCCATTTTAGTTGCTGAAAACTGTGACTAAAAATTAACAAAGTAGTTATATTTCAAAACCTGGTAGGTATTTTTTTAGATTTTTCTAAATTACTTTTTTTTTTTTTCTTTTATCCTAAGCTGTAGATCTCTGAACGTTTTACCTGAATATAATCATATAATATTAAAAAAAAATGCTTCTGTTCCAACTGTTTTTCAGGTGTTTGGGTTTTTTGTTTGTTTATCTGGTTTTTGTGGTTTTGTTTTTTTTTTTACTTTTGGTTGTTTGGGGTTGGTGGGGTTTTTTTAAGAACTAATTATGGGTTGAAACATGGCAATCAAAAATTTCAAGCCACAGAGCAATTTTATAGGCAATTTGCTCCAACAGGTAGCGCTGGAAACAGCAAGATTCTCTGTTTATATGCACAAACTTCAGTGTGGCCTTACCTAGCTGAAATAAAATTTCCTCTTGGTTTCTTACTATACTTTTAAATAACTACTAGGCATTACATCTAGGTATTGCTCCATGATGCCAGATTATCCCAAGTTGTTGTGCACCATTGTTCTTCTAAATTTAATTGACTCTACTGCCTTTCAAGTGTATCTTATAAATGACTGACTTCTGGATATTTGTCTCTTTTATTGCATTCTTTAAGCTCAGGCTCTAAACATGAGTGTATTTTACCCAGCATCTATTGACACTGAAAGCAATATTGAGACATATCTCCAAATCAATTAAAAGAATGAGAACATTCCCTTTGATAAAAGTCTTTGTGTGCCTCAACTTCAAAATCATCAACAAAAATATATCTTCTTTCCAGAAAGTTTTGAAGTGACTTTAAAAACAGAACCACTGCAGTCCTCCTCCTATGCTAGATTTTGCCATTCTGCCTCATGTCCCTGTATGGAGGAACATTTTATTTCAGACCATTTCCTCTGTGCTTTTCTACAAGGAAAATGCCTTCTTTGTGACTAACCAAGACATCATAAATAAAGATTCCCTGGCAGTATTTTAATCTTATTTTAAAGGGCATTTTAATCTTGCTTTACATCTGCAGAATGAAGGAAGGTCACATAAACTGCTTGAGTCTGTATGAGAAGTTCTTAACAGATTTTCAGAGTTGTAGCTCAGTGGTTCAATTCAACTGACTAATCAAGTCAGTCTGTTTAAGCAAAAATTAATTTTGAGCCTTTGCTTAAGCTACACTTAATGCTCTCTCAAACATATAGAACGTTGTACTAAGTTTGATGCTCTGTAGTTTAGATTTTGTCAGTATAACAACTGAGTCTGCCAGCAGCAGAAGCCAGAAGCTTCATGCTTTGATTCACGTTAGAGTTGAGACACACAACTCCGATCTCAACAGTAAGCCATGAGTAAGTAATCACCTGAAATAACAACAGTTTGGGGACAGAGGGGCTGGAGAGCAGCCAGGCAGAATGGGACATGGGAGTGCTGGTAGATGGTAGGCTGAGCGTGAGCCAGCAGTGTGCCCAGGTGGCCAGGAGAGCCAATGGCATCCTGGCCTGTATCAGGAATAGTGTGGCCAGTAGGACAGGGGAGGTTATTCTGCCCCCATACTCAGTACTGGTTAGACCACACCTTGAGTACTCTGTCCAGGTCTGAGCCCCTCAATTCAAGAGTGTTGCTGAGGTACTGGAATGTGTCCAGAGAAGGGCAATGAAGCTGGTGAGGGACCTGGAGCACATCCCTGTGAGGAGAGGCTGAGGAAGCTGGGGTTATTTAGCCTGGAGAAGAGGTGACCTCATTGCTGTCTATAACTACCTAAAGGGAGGTTGTAGCCAGGTGGGGGTTGGTCTCTTCTCTCAGGCAATCAGCAACAGAACAAGGGGACACAGTCTTAAGTTGTGCCAGGGAAGGTCTAGGCTGGATATTAGGAGGAAGTTCTTCACAGAGAGAGTAATTTGCCATTGGAATGGGCTGCCCAGGGAGGTGGTGGAGTGATTGTCTCTAGAGATGTTCAAGAAAAGACTGGATGAGGCACTTAGTGCCAGGTCTAATTGATTGGATAGGGCTGGGTGATAGGTTGGACTGGATCATCTTAGAGGTCTCTTTGAACCTGCTTGATTTTATGATTCTAGTAGTGCCTGTTGCTTATTGGAGCAAACTGATGCCCCTCTTTAAGGCCATCCTTGAAGATGCAATCATGATAGTTTCTGTGAGTGAACAGGTGACTGCAGAAAGAGTAAATGAGATTATATTCAGGCTAGGATAGACAGAAAGACTTGGTCTTGCCTAATAAACTAATTTTTTCCAGTCAGGTTGCTGAAGCGTAATCATAACTCCAGTGGCTAATCACATTCTTTCCACGAACATAATCAGATTTGAGTTAGAGTCAAAGGTGTTGTTTCAGTAAATGTTGCTAAAAGCTCTGAAAATTGACAGAAGGGCTGGGCAGATTATCCATGGGCAGCTGGGTGTTTCCAAGGTAACAGAGCTATCTTGGTCTTGAAGGACTTTCTTCAGGTCTAGCAATGTGAAATAGTGTGAAGAGAAATCATTGCTGTCAGTGTTCCATCAGACTCACAGAATCACAGAATATATCTGCTTTAAAAGATCTTCAAGGTCATCCAGTCTAACTTTGGACACAATGCTGAAGGGTCAACACGAAACCATGTCCCTAAGTGCCAGGTCCACACGCCACTTGAACACTTCCAGGGATGGTGACTCCAGCAGTGTCCTGGGCAGGCAATTTCAATGTTTGATAATCCTTTCAGTAAGGAAATATTTCCTAATGTTCAACATGAACCTCTCCTGACAGCGTGTAATGATTTCCTGCAGTCTTGTCACTTGACATCAAGGAGAAGAGGCTGCTGCCTCCTCAGTCCAACCTCCCTTCAGGTAGTTGTAGAAAGCAATGAGATCTCCCCTCAGCCTCCTCTTCTCCATTCTGAACACCCCCAGTTCCCTCAGATGCTTCTCACAGCCCAGGTGCTCCAGACCTTGCACCAGCCTTGTTGCCCTACTCTTGACATGCTCCAGCACCACAATGTCCTTCCTATAGTGAAGGACAATACTGAACACAACACTCATATATAAAATATTCCTAATATCCAATCTAAACTTCCCTGGCACAACTTGAGGCCATTTCCTTTCCTCCTACACCTCCCCACCTCTCTGCAACCTCCTTTTGGTGTATTCCACTTCACTGTTCAGTGTACTTGCCCACTTATTAGTGACTTCACAAAGAATCTAGAGGAATTAGTAAGTATTTGCTGATACATCATTGCTTGTTCTGGGATCTTTATAATTAAAATCATGCTGAGCCCTGTTTAAATAACATTGCCCAATTTTGCTCATCTAGGCCGTAGTATGTAATAAGGATGCAACCATTTCTGCTGCAAGCAGAAGAGGATCTAGGAGGCACACGGATCTGCAAGGAGATCTCTGATCTTAAGGGAGAATAGCATATTACTATCTCTTACAGGATTACCTGTGAGCTTAAATCATGGATAAGTGCTACTAGGAGGCTCAACCAAAACTGAAGTAAGATTAAACTCTGTAGAGGTTCCCTTGAGCAGTCAGAAGCTGGTAAAAAATGTTTCTGTTGATGGGGAAATGGTGTAGTGTTTCTCAGCAAGCAGAACACTGGAAAAAAAAATCTGAAGAAGCTAGTGAAAATTATTAGAATGAACAGAATTATAGATTTCTGGACCTTTGCTGCTGTTGTCTATGCCAGCCAAGGTATCTCAGACGTTGTCTAATTTACCAGCAAATTTCACACACACAATCACACAGGATGTGAGGGGCTAGAAGGGGCCTCAGAAGCTCATCCAGTCCAACCACACTACCAGAGCAGGATCACCTATACCAGATCACACAGGAACACATCCAGGTAGTGTTCTGTCACCCTCACAATGAAAAAATTCCTCCTCATGTTTTCATGGAACTTCGTATGCCTCAACTTCCACCCATTGCCCTTTGCCCTGACATTTGGCATCACTGAGCAGAGCCTGGCTCCATCCTCGTGTCACTCACCCTTTACAGATGTATAAACATTGATGAGGTCAGCCCTCAGGGTCCTCTTCTCCAAACAGCAGAGCCCCAGCTCCCTCAGGCTCTCCTCATAAGAGAGATGTTCTATTCCCGTAGTCATCTTTGTGGATCTGAGCTGAACTCTCTCAAGCAGTTCTATGTCTTTATTGAACTGTGGGGCCCAGTTCAAGAACTGGACACAGTACTCCAGATGTGGCCTCACCACAGAAATGGTTGTATCCTTATTACATACAGCCTGGAGGAGCAAAATTGGGCAACATTATTTAAACAGGGTTCAGCTGTCTGTATCATTCATTTCATCATTTTCATTATAAAGGTTCCAGAACAAATTTCATCGTTTCTAAGGCTAACAGAGTTAACCCTAAAAGCTCTAAAAAAGAAAGATAATGACACCAGAACATGGTGTTTACTTTAATAAAAAGCACAAAGATACTATACACTTACATGTGTACTTGATGAAAATCCAGCAATAAATAATTCATAGGATACTAACTCATGAAATATATTGATATGATTTCATAACACTTCTTATTTTGAAAATATTCAGAAGCAGTCATAAAGAAGATACATTTTCTGTATTTTCACAGCTTTCCTACAGAGCAGTATCTTTTTGTGCAACGTCACACAGTGAGTGAGCTCCACAAAAGTGGCAAAGCTTTGGGGGCACACAGTCTTTGAAAATATTGGCAATCTGAACAAAGCATACCAGCTTTTTTTGTTAATTCTTCCTTTGACAGATATCAAAGGTTAGCTTACAACTTGTTCATTTTGAATACCTGCAACAGAGCTACCCTTACATTGTAGGTGGTAAAATTCTATTATTACCATAGCAAGACTTTGAATGGAAGTATTCTCTCTACCCTGCAAGTACAAGAATGTAAAAAAATTGTAGGCTGTGAAGAAAGCTTTAAGAAATTTAAGTAGTTTACCCTTTTATCTCTTATAAAGGAAAAGAAAAGGCAGTACTTTCAACTTTTCTTAAGAAAGTTGGCACAGAGGGTAGGAAGAAGCATGAAAAGAGGAGAGGGAAAGTAAAGAGAATTATACGTCTGCTCATCACCGCTCCAAACAAAGAAAAAGAAAGACAAACAATAGCTGATACAAGATTTAATTTGTGTTTAATTACCAAGAAGCATTGAGTTCCATCTCTTCTGCTAGGGACTGTGATAATTATTGTTCCTTAGATTTGTGGGTCTACAAACAGAATCATTCTACTTCAATACCTGCTTGCAAGAACAGAGTATTACTTTGTCTTTGGAGCCCCTGCACTCCAGTATTACTTTTTTATTCTTACAAAACCACTTCTATAAATGTTTTCAAAGCTACATTAAAGAAAGTGATTTGCCTGCTAGCTTGGGAAAAGCTTCTAGATAATGACCCTGATCAATTTGTCTCTTATTGAATAGCATGTCCTGAAGAAACCTTATACCTATTGCTTTAATACAAGAAATATTTGATAATGTGGCAGATCTTGTTCAGTTTTTCCCTATTTTCAAAATTCTTGATTTTTCAGAATCACACAGAATCACAGAATATTAGGGGCTGGAAGGGACCTTGAAAGATCATCCAGTCCAACCCCACTGCTAGAGCAGTGGTGGGTTGTATTTTTGTTGTTATTGTTTGTTTGTTGTTGTGTTTTTTTTTCACAGTCCAGTTTTATTTTCTTTTTTTTTTTAACCCCCTTCTCCCTCACCTCCTTCCTTTCCTCTCCATCTTCCTCTTTTCCCCCATCTTCCTCCTTTTGTCTCCATCTCCTTCCTTTTCCTCCATTTTCCTCTTTTCATCTCCCTCCTTTCAGCATCACCTCCCCTTTTCCACCATATCTGTCCTTTCCCCACTCCTCACCACTTTTTCCCCCAAACCCAGAGCACCTGGGTTCTTCTGGAGTCTCCTCCCACCCCAGGTGTGACTACTTTGCCCTCCCAGCCCACTCCCCTTTATAAGCAGCCCCAGGAAAAGCAGGAGCCCTGAGCTTTCTCAAATGAGAACAGAGATCCTCATCCTCTTGTCACCACTAGTGAGTCCCTGTGGTGCACACTGGGTGAATGGGAGTGTGATCTAACAGCTGGGGGGCCTAGTGGCTCCCCAGGTAGGCAGGAGAGATGCTTGGTGGTCACTCTGTCATCATCCATGGGGCCTGACTGGGTCTTCTTACTTTGGCTGAGCTCCTTTTTTTTTCTGAAATATAGAACAACTTGGAGGAATGATTTACTACTGAGAGAATCAGAGGGGCTAAAGCAAGTGTAGAGGAGGGCAAGAAAGCTAGGCAAGGGCCTGGAGAATAAATCTGATGAGTGACTGAAGGAGCTGGGGTTGGTTAGTTTGATAAAGAGGAAGCTGAGGGGAGACCTCATGGCTGTCTACAGCTACCTGAAAGGACATTGTGGAGAGGCTGCTCCTGGTCTCTTCACAGGTAATTAGTGGTAGAACAAGGGGGAATGATCTCAAGCTGTGACTGGCTGGGTTTAAACAGTGTTCAGGCATTGGAATGTGCTGCCCAAAGAGGTGGCTGAGTCACCAACCCTGGCATGTGTTTAAAGGTTGTTTGAATGTGGTGCTTGGGGATATTGTTAAGGTTGAACCTTGTAAAGTAAGGTCGTCAGTTGTACTTGGTGATGCTGAGAGGCTTTTCCAACCTGAAGGCTTCTGTGATTCTCTAATTGCCTGTGAGAAGAGACCAGCAGTATTCTCTCCACGATGTCCTTTCAGGTAGCTGTAGACAGCAATGAGGTCTATCAGCCTCCTCTTTTACAAACTAACCATCCCCAGCTCTCTCAGTCACTCTTCATAAAGTTGCCTTCTCTAGGTCCTTCCCCAGCTTTGTTGCTCTCCTCCGCACTCACTCCAGCATCTCCACATCTGTCTTGTATTGAGGTGCCCAAAACTGAACACAATACTCAAGGTGTGGCCTCACCAGAGCTGAATCCAAGGGGGCAGTCACCTCCTTACTCCTACTGGCCACAGCATTTCTAATCCCAGCCAGGATGCCATTGGCTTTCTTTGCCACCTGGGCACACTGCTTGCTCATATTTAGTTGGTTGATGGTTACGACTCCCCATGTAGTAGCTGCTGTATGCACATTTGTCCTCCTAATACCCCATATGAGAAAGCTGCCATTGCTGACTGTGTAACATTGCCAAAGTCTGGCTGAAGGTGTGTGTAGACCAATACAGACCCACACTTTAGTATGGTCTAATTTATAGATACTTGTTTTTGTTGATAGTTGCAGCTGCGTGGGAATCCTTTTACTGCCATTTGTGATTTTATTATTTATGTTACTGGTTCTTTATAGTAATTAATTTATGTTCTATTAATTTTTATGTTATGGATGAGAACTGAGACAGATGCAACAAAGGGAGCCTTGTGACTGGAAATTACTATAGGCCCCCTTGATTAAGGGGAGCCTGCTCATGAAACCTTTCTGCTCCAGCTAGAGGAGGCTTCATGCTCCCAGGCTTTTGTCTTGCTGGGGAACTTCAAATACATCTGCTGTAAAAACAGCACGGCAAGCTGCAGGCAATCGAGGAGGCTCCTGCAGTGCCTTAATGGTAACTTCTTAAACCAGGTAATGGACAGCCCTGATCAACGGAATGCAACGCTAGACATGATGGTCACAAATGCAAGTGAACTCATCACTGGTGTCAAGACTGGGGCACCCTGGGCTGCAGTGATCATGCACTGGTTGAGTTTGCAGAAATAGGGGATATGATAGATGAGACATATAGCCAGGACTCTGAATTTTAGGAAGACAAACTTCCAGCTTGTGAAGGAGTTAGTCAGTAGGACCCTGTGGGAAAGGATCCTTAGGGACAGGTGAGCAGAGCTGGCAGATCTTCAAGGCCATTATGCTTGGAACACAAGAGCCCTTGATCCCAGTGTGTAAGAAATCAGGCAAGGGAGAGAAGACAGCAGCACAGCTGAATAGAGACCTTCTGGTGAAAATAAAGAGCAAGAAGGAACTGCACAGATGTGGGAAGCAGGGACGTATAACCTGGGAGGAGTATGGGAGCACAATCTGGTTTTGTAGGGATGAGGTCAGGAAGGCCAGAAAATGGCTGGAGCTGAACCTGGAAAGGTACACAAGGAATAATAAGGAAGGCTTCTGTAGGTACATCAACCAGCAAAGAAAGGCAAAAGACAGCATTCCCCTTCTGGGGACTGAGAATGGAGTCTTCCCTGACAATCCCCCTCAATGGACCCCTAGGTGCACACCAGTGGGGTAACGTCCCCCTCACCATAAGGGAAGATAAAGTTCAGGACAACCTATGGGACCTGATGAGATGCATCTCAGAGTTGTGAAGGAATTGGCTGATGAAGTTGCAAAGCCACTCTCCATAATATTTGAGAAGTCCTGGCAGTCAGGTGAGGTTCCTGGAGACTGGAAGGAGGGAAACGTGCTCATTTTTGAAAAGGGTATAAAAGAGGACCCTGGAAATCACCAGCCTGTCAGCCTCACCTCTGTGCCTGGAAAGATCATGGAACAGATGTTCCTGGAAGGTATATGCTAAAGTACACTCAGAATAAGGAGGTAATTCAAGACAACCAGCACGGCAAGTCCTGCTTGACCAACCTAGTTGTTTTCTATAATGGTATGACTACATCAATGGACAGGGGAAGTAGTTTCCACCCTCATGAGATTTACCAGACTAACTCAGACAGCTAGAAGTTAAGGATGAAGCCATGTTTTACAGCCTAGCACAAACTTACAAGCATATGTACACAATATTTGCAGATATTTACAATTATGAGTTAGAAGTAGTACAAAAATTCAAAATTCATCCTGGACAGCCAGACTGCCCAGGAGAGCTCCTGACCAACCCCCATTCTTTCCACCCCACCCCTTATCTCAGAAGTAACCAGATAAAGATCTGTATAGCTCACATGATTAATATGGAGAGATCTGAGGTGAGATGACAAAAGGAGACAGGGAGTCAAAATGCTTAGATTGGGTTATAGACATTACTATTATTTTCTTTTCACAGCCAATGATCTAATTTCTCTCATTAATAGTCTAATTAGACTCAAACCAGCACAGGGAAGACCAACAGTTGTCATCTGCCTGGACTTCTGTAAAGCCTTTGATACAGTTCCCCATGACATACTTCTCTCTAAAATGGAGAAATTTGGAATTGGTTGGACAGCAAGGTTGAGCGCACCCTCAGCAAGTTTGCATAAGGATCCTTTCTTTCCCAGAGAACAGAATTGCAGAATCACAGAAAACATCAGTTTGGAAGAGACCTCAAAGCTCATCCAGTCCAACCTCTGATTCAGAACAGAAGGATCGATACTAAACTGTGTCCCTAAGCACCAGGTCTACACACTGCTTAACCATCTCCAGGGACAGTGATTCCTCTGCTGCCCTGGGCAGACCATTCAGATGTTTGAGAACACTCTGTGAAGAAATACTTCCTAGAATCCATCCTGAACCTCCCCTGGTGCAGCTTGAAACTGTTTCCTCTGGTCCTGCCACTTGCTACCAAGGAGAAGAGGCTGACTCCTCCTCACTCCAAGGTCACTTCAGGTAGTTTTAGAGGGCAATGAGATCTCCTCTCAGTCTCCTCTAGACTGGAACAGTGACTGGGCTGTGACTGTGCAAGTTATGTTCATTTAAGGGTGTCAAACCAGTTATCACTTATATTTTTCTGTTTGTATACAAGATATGCTCATTAGCAATTTTTTTTGTTGGTGTCATCTCTGCCTTCCACAACTGCCTTAATCCCTTTATTAAAATTTCTGATTGCAATATTTTCTTTTCTTTCCTCCTTCAAGTATTTGAGAAACAGTCTACTACACTTGAAATTTACTTTTAAGTTAATCGAGTCTTTTTCTCCTAGACTGCTCAATTTTCTACTGTTACCTACAAAATACATCATAACAGACCCCAAAAATTTGTAATTTGACCTCAAAGTCTTAGTACTGAGCTTATATAATTAAAAATAACAAAGGCTTAAGTAATACAGCTTTACAAAACATGGTTTAGCTACTACAACATAGTATTGGCAAGAAAAGTAGCAGTTAGATATTTGTAGTAGAATTCTCTTTAGAGCCAAAAACTTCTCTCCTTATTCTGAGGAAACTTGTATCAAAGCCAGTATTAGTAGTTTTTAATGTATCCAGAGGCAAATTCTGCAAAACATTTATCTTCATGTGGAGGAATAATTAAATCCCAGTCTTGTGATGGTCTATGCATGTATCATAGATCAGAATTCATTGTATGGAGGAAACGTACATTAAAGTTACAAAGTCAGAAGGTTAAAGAATTTGCATGTTTCTTATTTTCCCTTCTCAAAGATAATTGCAATTCAAGTACACCATCTACTTAGCTTTACATTGCTTCTTTGATTTTTCAAAGCATATACATAATTTGTCAATGAGCTAATGTCATCTATTTCATATTTACACTTCTCTACTCATCCTCTATATTTTGGTATAGACACCAGTTGTCAAAATGATATTACCAGTACAGCAAATGGGACTTCCATGGTGTAGTGGGTTTGTAGTGACCTGCCCCCCCCACCTTTTGAAACCCCGGCTAAAACTCAGAAAAACACACTGGAAGTTAATAAATGAAGCTTTATATTTACAGCAATGCAAATATACAAGTAACTATTTACAAGATATAACAGATATTTACAGAAATATACAGTAAAAAAGGAATACAGACACCACACCCCTCCTGGAGACCAAAATCCCCAAGAGAGGGAAACCAAACACCCCCTACCACCTCTCCCTCCTTCCCCCAGCTTTATCTCACCACTTGATGATGCTGCAGATAAGCTGAAGATCGGTCAGAAAGATTAGTGGCAGGAAGGAATGAATGGTTTTAGTGATTTTACTCTGAATTAGTTCAAAGGCAGAAAGACAAAGAAAAGAAGCTGCTGAAGCCTGCGTGGACCCAGAGCCGACTGACTGAGCAAGCACACTGGCTTATCTGGATGTTTTGGGAACAATCTCAAAACAACCTTCTTTCTTCTCTCTCAGTCAAACTGGGTGAAGTGGCACAGTGTTTAATTTCTCACTCAAATTCTCCAATTAGCTCAAACCAACACACATGGTGTAACAAATCCATCTGCTCCTGAGAGAAATGTATTACTGAGCTTCCTACTTTTGTGTCCGTGTGCCTGTAGTACACTATCTTAGTGTATAACTTTTAAAAGCAAGATATTTCACTGAAGTAGAGTGAGCCAAACACTGACACAGTATAAGGGACATCTTCCTTTTGAGGAAAGGCTGAGGGAGCTGGGGCTCTTTAGGTGGGAGAAGAGGAGACTGAATGACCTCATTCATGTTGATAAAAATGTAAAGGGTAAGTGCCCAGAGGATAGAGCCAATCTCTGCTCGATGATGCCCAATGATGGGATAAGGGGCAATGGGTGGAAATTGAGGCACAGAAAGTTCTATGGAAACATGAGGAAGAATTTTTTTTCATTGTGAGGGTGACAGAACCCTGGAACAGGCTGCCCAGGGGGGTTGTGGAGTCTCTTTGCAGATATTCCAGACCCACCTGGATGCATTCCTGTCTAAGTTACTATAGATGATCCTGCTCTGGCCAAGGGGTTGGACTGGATGAGCTTTCAAGGTCCCTTCCAGCCTCTAACATTCTGTGATTCCATATGATTTGTTTCTAAGTTCAAGATTTATGGTGCTTGGTATAAATTCAACTCAGCCTCCTCCAGGCAAATGGGGCTGCAGCTTTTTGTCCTTTCCCAGCTGGTTGTCTGCTTTCCCTGTGGCCCAGCCTCCTCAACACAGGTACCAAAGATGCCTCATGGCCATTTGCCCACAAAATCTTTGATCTTCAGCACTCCATCTCCAACTCAGTCATCTATCTCTCTGAGCACACAGACTGAGAGTCATGCCTGTATTCCAAAAATGATCATAGAATCATAGAATGGTTTAGGTTGGAAGTGACCTCAAAGATCATCCAGTTCCAACCTGTCACTATAGGCAGGGACACCTACTAGAAAAGCTCACCCAAGTCCTCAGCCAACCTGGCCTTGAACACCTCCAGGGAGGGAGCAGCCACCACCTCCCTGGGCAACCTGTTCCAGTGTATGACAACCATCACTGTAAAGAACTTTCTCCTAACATCTAGTTTAAATCTCCCCTCTGCCAGTTTAAACCCATTACCTCTCATCCTGTTGTAACAAGACATTGTGAATATTCTCTCCCCAGCCTTCCTATAGGCCCTTTCAGATACTGGAAGGTTACTAGAAGGTCTCCTTGGAGCCTTCTCTTCTCCAGGCTGCAGAGCCACATCTCTCACAGCCTGTCCTCATAGCAGACATGCTCCAGCCCTCTGAGCATCTTCATGGCCTCCTCTGGACTTGCTCCAACAGTTCCATGTCCTTCTTGTGTTGAGGGATCCAGAACTGCACACAGTACTCCAGGTGGGGTCTGATGAGTGCAGAGTAAAGGGGGAGAATCACCTCCTTTGCCTTGCTGGCCACACTGCTCCTGATGTAGCCCAGCACACTGCTGGCTCATGTTGAGCTTTTCATCAACCCAGACCCCCAGGTCCTTTTCCTTAGGGCTGCTTCCAGACATTCACCACACAGCCTGCAGTTGTGCTTGGGATTGTGCCTTAACCATATCCCTAGTCACCAGTTCTCCATTTCCCTTCTGGAAGGGTCCCACGTTCTCCCTAATCCTCCTATTCTAACTAATATACATGAAGAAATTCTTCTTGTTCCCCTTAGTGTCCCTAGCCAGATTCAACTACAGCTGTGCTCTCCATTCATCAATGCAGGCCTCCTTGTGTTGTTACCTGCCTTCCTCTTTTATGGGATGTATTCCTCCTGGATATAGAGGAGGTGATCCTTGAACATTGACCAGCTTTCCTGGACTCTCCTTCCTTCCAGAGGTTTTTCCCATGGCACCCTCTTGAGCAGATTCCTGAAGAGATTGAAGTCTGCTCTTCTGAAGCGCAGAGCAGTGAATTTGCTCTGCACCCTCCTTGATGCCTTCAGGATCTTAACTCTACCATTTCATGGTTGCTGCGTCCAAGGCTACCTTTCAGCTTTACTTCACCCACCAGCCCCTCCTTGTTGATGAGGACTAGGTCCAGCAGAGCACCTTTTCTTGTGGGTTCCTCTAACACTTGGAGGAGGAAGTTATCATCAATACATTCCAGGAAACTCTTAGATTGCTGGTTCTGTGCTGTGTTGTCCTTCCAACAGATGTCAGG
>VWZI01008391.1:112433-170829 GCA_013396835.1 Psilopogon haemacephalus
TAGAGGCATTTCAGTTGTGCCTCTATTGGAGCTGACTTACTCACTGATTTTCCTTTACCCTGTTCTTTGAGCATGCATTTCTCAGTCTGTACTTGGACATGTCCACACTCAGACACCTCTATAACTATCAGCCTATCTCTACCCCTCATGTCATCACTACCACATGGAGTAACACTTGATATTTCCTCATTGGCAGCTACTACCTGAAGTGGATCTGGCTCATGTCAGCAAGACTTTGACTGCATTATTCTGTCCTCGGTATGATTCTGGGCAGCAGGTTGAGAGCCATTACTAATCCCCCATTGCTCCTACACTGATGTGTCCTCCCACACCTTGCCTCCCCACCTTTTGCTGGTCCAAAGAGAAAATGGTTTAAACACAAGTATATTAGTGCTGATTGTGTTTTCTTATGGCATTTAATTACTGCTAATTAGGCATTCTTTGGGCTTAAAGCTTCATGATTTAAAATTTCAATACCTTTCCTTCTTTTTCTTCTATGGAATGAATCTGCAGATTCTCTTCACAGCAATGGATTTTTTTCTTCTTTCTTTATAGCTTCAACCTTTCTCAGATAGTCTTTTGATTTAGCAGTCCCTTTCCTTTGGTGTCTGTTGCCTGGCTCCTGCTCTGCTGACTCTGAATTTTGAAAAACTCATTAAACTCAGAAGATTGTCTGCTTATAGTTTCATTATATTAATGCTTCCTCATTGTTCCATTCAGAAGTTAAAACCAAAACAAATAAGGCTTAGCACTCAACTGAGGCTTGCAGCCTGTGATAGAACCCTTCAAATCAGTTAGAATTATTAGACTGGACTCTGATGGTGTCCCTGAACTGTCACATAAGCAAGGAAACCAGAAATATAAAATGATAAAGGAATGTAATATGTATGTAAACAAAGTCTTTGAATGTTAGTTTTGCATTGAAGCTCAATTTCTGTACCCTATAAATGGCTTAATTATTTTTTTTTAAAGACGCGTGATACACAAACATAATTCAGTTAAGCAGTCTTGTGTGTGCACACCTTCCTGAAGAAAAGGACTTGGGGATGCTATTGAGCAAGAAGCTCAACATGAGCCAGCAGTGTGCACTTGCAGCCCAGAGAACCAACCAGATCCTGGGCTGCACCAAGAGAAGCATGGCCAGCAGGTCAAGGGAGGAGATTTACCCCCGTCTACACCACTGCTGAGACCCCACCTGGAGTACTGCATCCAGTTCTGGAGCCACTATTACAAGAAGGATATCAATGTGCTGGAGAGTGTCCAGAAAAGGGCCACAAGGATGATCAGAGGACTGGAGCTCCTCTTCTATGAAGACAGACTGAGAGAGTCGGGGCTGTTCAGTTTGGACAAAAGAAGACTCCAATGAGACATTATTGTGGCCTTCCAGTATGTTAAGGGGGCTGCAAGAAAGCTGGTGAGGGACTTTTTAGGATATTGTGTAGTGATAGGCCTAGGGGAAATAGATCCAAGCTAGAGAGTGGGAGATTGAGATTAGATGTTAGCATGAGGGTGGTGAGACACTGGAACAGGTTGCCCAGGGAAGTGGTAGGAGCCCCATCTCTGGAAGTTTTTAAGGCCAGGCTGGATGTGGCTCCGAGCAACCTGATCTAGTGTAAGGTGTCCCTGCCCATGGTAGGGGCATTGGAAACTGGATGACTCCTGAGGTCCCATTCAACCCCGGCGATTTTGTGATTCCCTGCAATCCACAAACCTCTTATTTTGGCATTCTTGACATTTGAAATAATCAGGAGTATCTACTTCAGTGGACAAAGGAATCATGAAGATAAAAAAATTGTCCAGGAGGAGAGGAGGGAAATAAGGTTGTGAAGAAGGTTAGATATATCATGTGGGTCTCTAGATGTGAAATCAAATGAATGCACGTAAGTTCAACCCATAAAGTGGCTGTCAGGGGAACAGGTAGTTTTGAAAGAGGAGAGAGGCATCTTAGAGCACTGCTTGATGTACTTCTCAGAGCAGAATGCAGTGTCAAACCCAGGAGGCTTTTGGTTAGCTTAATGGCTCACCTAAAGATGAAAATGTTCAGCTTAAGGCAAGACTCAACAATTGGGTTTACTTTTTCTCTTGTCAAATAGCAGGTTGAAAAGGAAGCTTAAAATATGTTTTAAATTGAACTAGATACTCATTTAGGTAAGTAGCGTATTTCACTTCTGGGTGTGAAATATTGCTGTAGAAAGATATTTTTCAATATCTAAATTAGTATTTTGAGATAGAAGTTCAGCTAATTTTGAAGACATCAAAATTTAGCAAGAAATATTAATAAAATCTGTCCCTTAGTAACAGTAAAATTTTAACTTGTCATACTGACATGAATGTCTGACTTTTTGGTATTACTGTTAGAATGAAAACTAAATTCAGTTCATTATTTTTCTCATGACACAATTGTAAAATTATTTTCGTAGGAGGTTGACATGGGCCTACCTCTTCAAAAGTCCACCACCATAAACAGTTACATTCTTCCCATTGTTTGTGGTCTTGAGGTACCCTATTCAAACAATCTCAAGCATATACTTTATGTCACATAAAAAATAACTTCATGGAGGTATTTAAATGATGCTATATGAAATATTGTTAGAATGTATAGCTACGTATTTGTACTAGATAAATATATTTGTTGGGATTTTTATCACACAAAGCAGTTCTTTACCACTCAACTAAGCATTTAATTTTCATCTGTCTCTCATTTTCTCATCTCTGTATTCTCTCTCTTGCTTGACTGCTTCAGGAAGACTGCTGTAGCATGTACACAAATGCTTGTCATAGCTGATCAGAGATGAGTTTTCATATTGTCAGTGAGTCAAGTCTTCTTTCCCCATGTTCAGCTGCTCACAGACAGTGCAGGTCAGATTTGGGGCTGTACCAGTGCCTTCTTAGGAAAGCAGGAAGTCAGAAACATTCAGCGTGCAAGCCATGGGGCTCATCTTTCCTTTCTATGCCTTGTTCGTGCCTTTTTTTTTTTTTTTTTTATAACAGTGCTAGAACCATAGTGTGGTTTTGTTTTATTTTATTGTATTGGTAAAACACCTAACAGATGTGTGTGAACATTTCCAGACTTACAGGGGTCAAAGGAACAAAATCCCAGACATCCAGTGAATGGGGTTGTTTCCCTGAATCTTTAGTTAGCTCATTATTAGTTAACTTTAGTTATCTCATTCTTTCCCCACCTCTCCGCAATCCTCTCCCTCCCTTCTCTCCTCGTCTCCCCCACTCCCCCTCTCCCTCTCTTCTCCTCTCCCCCAATACTTATACCAATTTATGAAAATACTAATGTATGAAAAAGTAGCACTTAGCTTACACACAGCCTCTTGGTCATCTAAGAATCTGTAAGCATCACTTATTCTGACATCTGTCTCTTGATACAAGTGCCTGTTACTACCCAATCACCTCTACAAGCAGCTGCATCTGTGATTAAGAGGAGAAATACAACTGAAAAGCAATTTACTAACTCACTGCTGTTAATTTAATTTGAACATTCCTTAAGGCTTTAGTAATTCAGTTTTATAATGTGGTGTTTTATTTGATCTGAATAGGCTAACGAAGAAGACTGAAGTATGTATAAAGACAAGGAAAAAGTAGTGACAGTAAAAAAAAAAATGCAGTTCAGGAAGAAGAAAATTCTATGTTAGCTATATGTCCATCAAGTTTGTATTAGTGTTTTTTAATCCTAAACAAGCTGTGCCAAGACCATTGAAATATTTTTTTCAGGCTAATTAATAACACAGCAAAGTCACATTTACTGTTAACTACTACATGGTGTTGAATGGACAAATGAAGCCACTGTTTTGTGAGTGAATTATAAAGACTGAAGCTTTAGGCTTGTTCAACTGTATTAGACATCCTTAACTTACTTGATTCTGATGACCTTCTGTGGCTGATGAGATTGCTAGTGCTTAAAATAAAACACACGGTCTAGTAATTTGCAAGGTGAGAGACCCTTAAGGTTGATGCTCATTAAAAAAAAAAGAAAAAGAAAGAGAGATAGAAAAAGAAACAGGAATAACTCTTGTGTGTTAAGAACCTGATAACAGTATTCCATTTTCAGTAATGATACTTTTGATAAGCACAAAATGTCCAGAGATATTTAACTTAAACTCATCAGTGTGCAGAGCAATTAATTAGAAAAATAGACATTTGGGTTATAAAAAAGTAACATAGAGCTAATCATGAGACACATTGATCAAGTGTTAGAGAAAGGCACTTAGTAAAGAGGTAAATTAACCTTCACAAAAGAATAAACATTAGATAAACAACATCAAAACAGGGATATTTTAATCCAGGTGTCACAGAGGGGTTTTCTTTCTTTAATAAGAGATCAATACTAAAGCAATTAATGTATATTCTAATCAAGAAAAAATAAAGCAGAACATTTCAAACACTAAAAGTAAGATCCTTTTAAAAATTTATACAGCATTATTAACATTCTCATTGCATATTGGCATATGCCTGTACTTGCATGCATTTTTGTCTCAAATTACTCAAGGAAATAAATTATTTAGTGTCTTCCGTATGTTCTTCCTCACTGAGTAACACCTACAGCAGCGCTGCTGAGTTAATCAATGCCCAGCACTGAAGACAAGTGCTTTGACTCAGAAGACAAATGTTTTAAAGAGGAGGCCTGGACATCTTTTCTTTCCTCACATGCAATAATTTTAGAGGTGGCTTGGAAAGAGGTTTTGGTTTTATTAACTGTATTCATTTTGCCTGAGAAGATCATTTGGCTACTTTGAACAAAACATCAAGTCCTCCATTCTAACTTATTCTGAAAGGACTATGCCATATGATGTTTTTCTTGGTGGGCAAACACTTCTTCTTTCTTGACTGATGGAGGTGGTGTGGCTTTTCCCTCTGCTCTGCAGTGGCCTAGTAATTTGATTGTTATCTTGCTTTCTAGTGCTGAAGTACAAATCAGTAAATCATGCCCTTTTCTCTAAAATTCAGATGGGTATGTTTGACCAATTCCAAGAAGAACAACATTTTCTGAGATGCCTCTCAACAGTTAGAAACCACTGTTATGAAAATGTAAGTGCTCTCGCCTATTGGTCAAGTGTGAGATTTCACTGCTGTAAGGTTAAGTAAATGCTTCCCTGGCTCTTCATTGTGTTGGAGAGAACAGTGAGATTTTAGTTTCTGGACAGGTATGTTGGTCAGGAGGCTGCAATCACAGCAGGTGTAAGGAATGAAACATTTCCTTTCATAGCAGGAGCTTTTAAAAAATCCTGTAAAACCTGTCTAGACATCTAGGAATGTTTCTAGTTTGTTTGAAGTCCCAAAAGCTGACAGGCTGTTGTGCAATTATATGAATGAGCACCAACAGACAAAGTGTAAAGCTGGCTGGTGAGCCATGAGTTTAGGAAACAAGGTTAAGGAATTTTTAGATTGAGCAAGTGAGATATTTTATGTGCAGGGTTTTTTTTTTTGCACACATTTATGCAAAACAAGTAGTGCTTTTATTAGCAAGACACCAATATACACACCTTATGTCTGCTTGTTATTTCTTGTGTGTATTCAAGACAGCTGTGGCCTGTCATTTAAAACCCTTGCCCTGTATTTGTGTTGTGCTGGTTTGTGTGTCTTGGCCAGTTCAGCATTTTCAGAGTCTGTTTGTATACAGTTGAAATCTGAGCAAAACCCTCTGGGGTTGCTATTTCTGATTTTGTTTTGCTGTATTCTGTCACTGTTATGTGCATGTTTGTTCTGTTGCATGAAATGCGAAACTCCATATTTAATTTCTGGCAAGGGATTAGCTTCTTCTAGAGTAAAAGGATGCTTTGAATGAGCTTCCACTGCTAATAGTGAGGAGGATCCTAAGCTCCAAGTCTTTAAAGCATTTATGGGAAGGGATCAGTGGGGATTTTTAAGTTGACTAAACTGATGGAGATTACCATATTGAACACCCCTCAAATAACTGGAAAGGTTAGACATATGTTTCACACAAATGTACTTGAATAATTGGAAAGCAAAGCAGTGTCAAAGAGTTACAAAATATCATAGCAAAAAGTTGCAGAGGACTTTTACACAAAGCTTTTCCCTAAAATTTAATGTGCTGAGTATAAAGTAGTTGCTACATATGAGAAACAACGTTTTTTGTAATGTCTTTGGAATGCCACTGTTTAATTGTAAGTAATACAAAGATGGTATCCATTGGATAATTGGATTAAGCTGTAGTAAGAAAAAAAAAAAAGCTGCTAAATTATCTAAGTATCTAAATATCAAGGTAATGCTGTGTATTCAGATAATAAACTAAATCTAAGGAATACTTTTATTATAAAATCCTGGTTTTGCAATATATTAATGTATTTACAGTATTCAGGTATTGTACTTAGCTACAGGATGTACTTAGCTGCCCATCATATTTCATTCAAATTCTACTGCAGATTGACCAAAGGAAATGTTTAATGATGTGTTGTGGTTTGGTCCCAGCTGGCAATTAGACACCATGCCTAATCATTCCCTCTATCCAGTGGGAAAAAACAACCAATCAACCAAAACAAACTCCAAACAAACCAACCACCCCAACAAAAACAAACAACCCCCCCTAAACAAGCAAACAAAACTCCAAATCAAACAAACAAACAATAACCCCAGAATCACGAGTTGAGGTAAAGAGGGCTTAGTAGGAAAGAAAATGTTTTAAAAACACCATTAAAAAACCCCAAACGAACTCATATAAGCCACAAGTAATGCTTAACACAGCTGCTCACCACTTGCCATTGCCAAATGATGCCCAGTGAGTTCCCAAGCAATAGCTCCTGTTGAGATTTCACTCCTGTTTCCATACTGGACATGACTTTATGTGGTAGAGAATATTCCTTCAGTTAGTTTGGATCAGTTTGTGTCCCCATCTTGTGCCTCTCCAGCATTCTTTCTGGCAAAGCACAAAAAGATGAGGAGTCCTTGACTTAGGATAAACACTATTTAATGACAACTAAAACATCAATGTGTTATCACCATTTTTGTCATCCTAGATCCAAAGTACAGCACTGTACCAGCTACAAGGAAGAAAATTATGAAACTGGTTGCAGTCAAAACTAAGACATAATGGAAAAATATTACTTGTGCATAATTACATGTATTCAAGGCCTTTAAAAAGACCTTGGATATACTCCTCCACATACATTACAGTCATTCAAACCTCGCTGCACATCTTCATTGCACTGGGATTCTGGACACTAAAATTGGTTTGAGAGGAGTTCTTAAATTTTGACAGGATTAGAATCAAGTTAAGTAAGGACAAGGGCAGAGTTCTGCATCTGGGAAGGAATAACAGTAGGCACTAGTATAGGTTAGTGGGTGCCCTGCTGGAAGGCAGCTGTATGGAGAAAGATCTTGGAGTTCTACACAACAGATTATTCATGGGACAGCAGTGTGCTCAAAAAGGCCAATGGCATCCTGGAATACATTAAGAAAAATGTGTCCAGCAGGTCTAGGGAGGTTCTCCTCCCTTTTCGCTCTGCACTGGTGAGACCATGCTTGTAATGCTGTATGCAATTTTGGGCTCCCCAATTCAAGAGTGACAGAGATCTACTGGAAAGAGTCCAACAGAAAGCTACAGAGATGGCTGAGGGACTGGAACATCTCTTCTACAAAGAGAGACTGAGAGCCCTGGGGCTGTTTATTCTGGAGAAGGCTAAGAGGGGATCTAATCAACCTCTATAAATATCTGAGGGGTACATGAAGGTGCCACTTTCTTTTCAGTGGTGCCTAGTGATAGGACAAGGAACAACAGCTATAACCTAGAACACAGGAGGTTCCACCTAAACATGAGGAGACACTTCATTATGGTGAAATTCTCCTTTGGAGACTTTCAAAATCCACTTGCATGCATTCCTGTGCAGCTTGTTCTAGGTGACCTTGCTGTAGCAGGGGGGTTGGACTCAATTATCTCCAGAGGTTGCTTCCAAACCCTAACATTCTCTGATTCTGTGTAATTCTGTGTTTTTCTTCTCCAAAATTCAAATACATTTTCTAGGGAAATCAGCAAGCTTGAAGACGAAAGTGTGTATCTGAACAATTTTAACTTCATCAGAAACAGCTCTATTTTATTTTCTCACAGCATGCAGAAACCTATACTCAAAATCTTTTATTGTATTTTAAGAACCTGAAAGGAGATTTGCTGCATACCATCAGAAATACGTTTTTTCAGTCTCCGGAACTTTTGGGGTGCTCACGTAGGTGTGTGAGCTTGGACAGGGAGGGGAAACCCAAGGCTGCCCTCTAAAGGCACTTTCTCCAGTGATTCAGCGTAGCACAGCTAACCACAACAGCCTGGAAATTCCTGTGATTCCTGTAATTGTAGCTCTTCTTTATTTCTGGAGAACACCTGTAAAATATGTACTTCTTTCATCAAATTAAGTTGAAAATATCTGTGGCAAGTTTAATAGTATGGAGTTCACAGATGAGGGAATGGTTTTCACTCTTCACAAATAGCTTCTGTATAAAAGAAAAGAAAGAGGTACTTCATTTATGAAGCAGTAGGCTCTGCTCCTTGCTGAAATGAATTTCGTTTAGTTAGTGCACTGCACTTACAGAATATTAAGACAATGATTATGACTGTGGTTTGTTTTTTGGTGTGGTTTTTTTTTTGTTTCTTTTTTTTTTTTTAATATATCTTGACGCACATCAGAGCTGTTATCTTCCTTCAGCTGAGTATCATACTCATATTAGGGAGAGAATACATTCTGGCAGGAATCCAGACATGCTCTTTCCAACAGGCAACAGGTGCACCTGCGTGCTGAGTAGTAACGTTCCAAAGGGTCTACAATGTAAAAGACAACATAATTGTCTGTAATTATGGTGGGGATATTTGGAGTTTTGGGTTGTTTGTTTCAAGGTTGTTTTGGTTTGTTTTTTGAGCTTGAAGAAGAAATTACCCTTTGATGGGAAATGTCCCTACAATATGATANCTTAAATAATGCATTATTTTATGCACATTTCTTTTTAGCTGCTATGGACTCTGAGAGGTAATTCCAGCTACTGGAATATACACAAACCTCACATGTTCTTGTGCTTTAAGTGTGTATGTCTTTGTAGAGTATACACAAATCCCCTCTCTCGGTCCAGAGAGAGACTAAAAATGTCTCCGTCCAGAGGAACAAGATTCGTTCTTTTATATTTCTGTGTTGGGGAATTAAGGTACAAGCAAGACCAAATACAAAAGTGAGACTATTTATTAAAGGAGAATGTGAGTGGAACAGAGAAAGAAAGAGGAGACAGAGAGAGAGAGAGAGAAACAGAAAGAGAGGAGAAGAGCAGGAAAGGGATTATATTGCCATCAGCCAGAGGAGGGGAAAGAAAGGGTTTCCAAAGCCCAGTTCCTTGTCAGTTTGTGTTGCCCAGGGATGTTTCCAGTGAGAGATGCCTTCAGTGGAGTTCTCGTCTCTTCTTCAGGAGATCTTATTTCCTTCTTACAGCAGGCAAAATTTAGGGCATGACATGATTGGTGGTGGTGGTGGTGGAGAGAGGGTCCCTTGTCTTCCATGGTGATGTTTTCTCTCACATACACACTCTCTAAAGCTGATACAGGCTCAGTGTCTTTTATTCAGTGTTTTGCAGCTCCCCTTGGCCACCCTAGACACATTAATACATAAGTGACTGCCAGGTGTGCCAGTAGTGGGCAGAGCTGACCCAGCAGGGAGGTCATTTACAAGCATTGCACGTTCGAGGAGTCCTTACTGGCCAATAACATTGGCATTTTTAATCTTCAAACCTTTCAGCATTGCAACAAAACCAAAACAAACAAAAAATTTCAAGTATTTTACTCTCATCAAACCTGTCTGTTGGTCAGAAGGAGGCATGCTGGACTGATCCAAAGCTGAAATTCAGGAGCAGCTGTAAAATGTCTCATGCTCCATTGGAGAATTGACAGTGTTTCTAATGAAAAACTGCAGTAGAATTTAGTGAATCCACGTTGTCACTCTTAGCAAGTTACAAAAGTCACAACAATAACAGAGTGCTAAAAGCCATGTTTACACTTACGCCTCCTGTAGAAGCAAAGAGATGACAGAGTATAGCTCAGAAATGCAGACCCTCTTGTGAGTTACTCTATAATTTTGTGGGCTTAAGAGTACCTTTTCTGTAAGTGTTTAATCTTTTGTGGAGTTTTCATGCCTTTTCCATGCAGCATCTGGAAGATGTAAAACCCTGTAATTATTAGGAGAGCAAAAACTGCAACTCCTTGAACTCAAAATTGTGAGCTGTAATTCTCCAAATAAAAGTAGATACATGGATAAGAAAAAAATGAAGTGTTGATGTGTAGTGAGATGATCTCTAGACTCTTGGATCTCTGTTTTCCTATGTTCTCCTCATTTTGAAAGATACAATTATTTCAAAAGAGAGTTCATTGTAGAATCTTCTTTCAAATTTATACATCTTTTAAAGTAGGAGCTGTGTTTGCCACCAGCTGGACACATAGGAGATACTTCTGTGTTCATGGAGGCACAGCCTGGCCATTGGTCTGTCAGAAGCATTAGAAGGGACATTTCAGAGCTCCTTAGGAATGCTTTGTGTCTGTGAAAATTAGGTACCAAGTCATTCTAACTTCACTTTTCATGGATACCAGAAAACTATGAGCTTCTCCAGCTTTGATGGTGGAAGAGTTGGATTCAGTCAATGCTTCATATTGATAGTGTTTCACCAAGATAGAGGCGAAGTTACATTGCTTATATTGTGTGTTTAAGATAGCTTTCTTGGCAAGGGAGACAGAGATGCTCCTCCATAAGACCAAACTTAGGACTCACCTACCCTCACACTGATTGTGTAGACCCCTGAACTGAGATAGCAGCCACTTACTACCCATGGCCCAGTCATGGACCTACATTCTCTCCTCTACTTACTAGGTTGTAACCTCAAGATTCTGCCTTCCCCTTTGCATTGCCAGGACATTTGTTGGATAGTTTGTACCACTCTCATGGTACAAACTCTCTGAAAATTTCTGTGTTTATTAAGTGATCTCACAGAGAGGTCAAGTAAGCTCTGGAGGTGCGTAGGGCCTTGCAAAGACTTATGTGAGCTTGTTATGCCTCCTGAATGTGTACTCAGAAGCACTCCTGCAGAGATGCACAACTCTGCTCACTGCTTGCAGGGGATGCTGGTGGAGCGGTCTGTCTTCCAACCTACATGCCTCAGGTGGGCATCATTACTGTTCGCCCCTGCTCCCAAAATCAGTGAAGAAGTCATTTTAATTTTCTCTTTGGCAGTCTTGTACTCTGTCACTCTCTGAAGGTGGTGAACTCTTTCTAATCTACAGGGTCTTGAACCACTAAACTCACATAATTTATCATGTCATTGCAGCTGCCCTCTGGGATGTTGCAAAGGAATTTAGATTATTTTTATCACAGCATAATTTTAATTGACCGTATGAATGATACTCTTTAAAACTTAGTTTCCATTTTGAAAGAGCAAATAACTCATGATACTGAATGATTAATACATTAACTTGACCTGAAGCTTTTTTATATTATGGTACCCTGATACCAACAGCTTTTTAATATCCTTTATACTTGATGCTAATTCTTAGAACAGTGGGTTTTGAGGGTTTGGGGATTTTTTTTTTCTTTTAATGTCAAGTCTCCCTAGAGGCTAAAGATTAAAAGAAAAGACTCTCAGAGGCACCTCTCTGAAATAATGGAACAAATCCTATAGGTCTGAAAATAACATACTAATGTAGCTATTATGTTGGTCTTCCCCAGTATACAGGCTAATTTATTTGCTCCTATTTGTTTATCAGTATTTTCTCATAGAAATTAAGCCAGCAAGGCTTTTCTAGTGTACTACTTCCCTGTCACAGCTATAGTTTAGTATCAAGCCAAGTCATGAATGCCACCTCCTGTATTGAAAATATCATTGGAAATTGGCATGAAAAAAACAAGGAAAAAAAGTCCTTAACTAAATAAAATCCTTTTCTGTTGGCAGTCTGCATGCGATGAGACCAAAGAAAATCAGTAACTTTCATTCCCAGATGTGTTCAGTTTTGGGCACCTCATTACAAGAGGATGTTGAGGTGCTGGAGCAAGTGCAGAGGAAGGCAAGACAGCTGGGGAAGGGCCTGGAAAATAAATTTGATGAGAAGAGACTGAGAGAGCTGGGCATGGTTAGTTCAGAAAAGAGAAGGCTGAGGGGAGACTTCATCACTGTCTACAGCTACATGAAAGGACATTGGGGAGAGGCTGCTGCTGGTCTCTTCTTGCAGGTAATCAGTGACAGAACAAGAGGGAATGGTCTCAAGCTGTGACTGGGGATGTTTAGACCAGATATTAGGAACATTTTTTTCATGGCAAGAGTAGTCAAGCATTGGAATGGGCTGCCCAGGGCGGTGGTTGAGTCATCAACCCTGGATGTGTTTAAAATTCATTTGAATGTGGTGCTTGGGGATATGGTTTGGGGTGCACCTTGTACAATAGGGATATCAGTTGGATTTGGTGATCTTGCAGGGCTTTTCCCACTGGAGTATTTCCGTGATTCTGTGGTTCTGTGAAAACAAATACTCCATAATTATTTCTTCCTAATATCCCAAATCAGCATGACCATATACACACACTTGTGATTGTTTCTCAATATAAAGCCTAGAGAGCCTCTACTCTCATTTTCAGTATTTAAATAACAGAATAATATTCCACTACCTCTTCATCTCCTAAAAGTCAGCTACACCCATGTATAGAATCTCACTAAGTATTCAGAATCATAAATAAAGTTTACGCCTAAGGTATTCTAAATATTGGTTATGGTGAAACTCCAGGGACACAGGGAAATTTTCTATTAATCCAAACAATTTTGTGATTGTCAGAACACCAACTAATTTTTAAATCTGAAAATATTTATTGTAAAAGTAATTCGTGCGTTTCTCTTGATTTTTGAGTAATCAAGTTCACTGCAGTGGCTTTAAGGGAAACCTGAAATTGATAAGCACAATATTAGATTTAGTTTTCTTCAGCAAAACACATTCTGTTCAAACCTTTTAATCCACTGAACATTTCTGCAGTAACGTAATAATATGCCCATTATTTTTTTTTAAATAATTTTGCTTCTTAATATATTCTGAGAAAAGGTCACAATTCTAAGAGATTTGGGCAGTAGAATTTAAAGTCAAATTATATTTCAAAACTGAGGAGCAGAGAGTTTTTGTCAAAGAAGGAGTGTGCTGACACAGTTGCTCTGAGCTGCTATTACTAGACTGTGTCAGAGACGCTGAGTAGTTAATAGTGCAAGCTGATCTCCAGCAAGCATCCTTGTATTTCAAAGTCAGAGCAGTTTTTGCTTTGCCTGTCTCTGAGAAATCTGACCTGGTGCAACTGTATTTAAATGAAAGCTGATTTTTTAGGTATTAAACTAACTGGACTTACATGACAATTGGTGTTCTTGTAAATCCCACTTTAAAACAGTGCAGCTCTTCCATGGTAAACAACTAGAGTACAGTTTTCAGTGATTCCAATTTTTTTTCCTTAACATTAAATTATATTTGGGATACTTTTAGTTCCTAATCGCTGGATACCATCTCCTCCAATAACACTCCCCACCCGTGCATCAAATCTTTTCGATATTCTGAAGTTGTGCTTTTTCATATATAAGTAAAATTAACTGGTGTTAAGTAGGTGTTGCTGTAGCTGAACTGTCAACACAGTAAGAGGACAGATGTTAGTTTATATAATCTCCTTTACCTTGATGCTGTTGTATAGTTAAAGATTAGGGTAATAACTCTGACATTTCCCCTGTTTCAGTGTTGGTAGTGTTAATACTTGCAATGGTTTGAATCAGGGCTAAACTCCCTGCTCCTCCAACACAAAAGTGAGGGCAAGAGTAACACACCAAAACTCGGGATTAAGACAAAAAGAGTTAGATAAGAATAGAAAATCAGATAAACATAGCACCAAATGCATAATTCCCTTAGTTTGTTCACAGAAAAAACATAGCACAAAGTAGCAGTAAGCAGCAGCAAGTGAGCCAAAAGCCTAAGCCAGAAAACTACTTCCCCATCCCTTCTTGTCCTGCCACCATCCCAGCAGCAAAGCCAACACCCTATTACCCAGAAACAGCAACTGAAACAAAAATCCTCCCATTGCTATCTGAATTTGAAGCCATATCATATTTTGCTCCAAACAGCACTTTCATTTTTAAGCTGTCGTGGCTTCAGTGCGGTGTGAATAAGAGCAGCGGGTTCAACTGCACCCATGACAACTCAATCCTTTTACTTCCGTAAGTTCTAAAAAGAAAACAATGGGTTGGAATAACTGTGTATGAAACGTGTGTATAAAAATGGCAAATGAAAGCTAAGAAATGTTTTCTTTTATTAATGGTATTAATAATTCTTTTATTAATTCTTTTTTTTTTATTAATAAAGTATGAACAGACAAAAGGTATGTGTTACTTCTTCATAGAAAGTCTTAAGGTAGAACATAGTAATTTGTAGCTTCAGGTGACATAGTTTGGCCATCACATTATTTCCTTCCTTGTTACCACCTTATTAAGGTTTTGTGAAAGGGTTAAAATTACCTCCAAAATAAATTCACCAGACTAGCTCAGAAGGTTTGGAAGTAAGCTATACATTTACAGCAAGCTAAAATCTAAAAGCATACAATACAATGCATACGTACAAAGTAAATTTACATAGATTTACAATTATTTACAATTTAGAAATAACAGAGAGATCCTCCCACCCTGGACAAACCCAGAAGGGACTAACAGCCACCTTCTGCCACCAGAGAGAAAATCAGGCCCCACTGTCACCTCTCAGCCAAGGCTAGTGTAGCCAGGCAAAATCAATCAGTGTGGGGACAAGAAGAGAAGGAGGCAGAAGCAGCAGAGAGAACAGGCTGTGCAACACATCATATACTAGTCCAGAAAACAAATGAAATTATATAGATTTATCTATTCTTTTCCTTCCATAGTCAATCCTCTTATTTTATTTACTTCCCATTAAAAAATGTCCATCAAGTCCCTATTTTTTTTTGTTTATTTCGCTAGAGTATTAGCTATAAACCACTACAGGTTTACCAGTATTAAAATGTATTTATATTGCAGGAATGACTTAGGCTACATATAAAAAGGAAATTGGAATCTTGCATATTAAGACTGGACTAGAACAGTGTATCCAGAAGAACATTAATAGATCTGTTATGACACTTCTTTTCCTGTTAGAGGGTTGTTGTCTATATTTATAGATTACATCTCCCAAATGGATATATCTGTTTTGAGACAGATGGGAGAGTGGGCACTTTGTACCAGCTGTAGTGAGATAGGCATTAAGCAGTCACAACTTGTCTCTGCTGTTACTTGCACATCTTGCCTCCTCTTAGAAGAAGCTGCCTTTCTTAATTTTGTATTTACAATTGCTACCTGTTGCATGTAGTTATTTTTCTACAAGTCACTTCTATTTGTTGTGGAAGATCATTGTTCAAATACATTCACAGTGGTAGGAATAACTGCTTATTGAAAATAATATATTAAAAAGTTGAAGGTGCAGTACAGAATTCAGTGATGCCTGTGTGCATATAAACATACATAAACATACTAGGCATTAACGTCCTGTTGCTTGAATAACACAGAGGGACTGTGGTGGTGAGGTCTGTACAAAGCTGTTTGTTTTCAGCTGAGGAGGTGAAAACAGCAGCAAAGAGTAGTTTACTGAAATATTCCTTTGCAATTCTGAAGAGCAGTGTAAGTGTGTTCTAAGTACCATGTCTCCAAGCTACACATCTGTCTGTCTGATCAGGTAGCCTGCACCATGTTCTGTTAAATCCAGCATTGTAATGCATTACTTATTCCACTGCTTCCTCAGCATGAAACGATGGGATTTATAGACTCTCGATGCATGCCTTAAGCCAACAATCCAGTCTGTTTCACTTGTAGTATTTATTTTACTGCAAGAAAAACTAAATGTGTCCTTAGACTTACAAAATACTGTAATAGTGGCAAAATTTCTCATTTAACACATTTCTTAAATGAAGTATCTCAAAACTTCTTCATAAACCCCCCTCCCACCCCACCCCCTCCCCCTGCCCTTTCCTGCTGCTCAGTGTAGCTGTCAGCTTGGCTATTGTGAATTGGTGTTATTGTGAATTTGTTCTATTGTGAATCTGAAAGTGGCCTCTGCTAAACACGATATAGGAAATGTGTTTAGGTCTGGGGCTCTGAGAGTCCCTTGATGAATACAGATGCCAACCTGTCATGTAAGGAAAAAAAGTTAGTTAAGTTCTATTAATCAAAACAAGCAATTTAAAGTAGAACCATATTTGCAGAAATAAAGAAGTAATAATTAAGAAGGCTGGAAAAAACCAATTAATCCAGATATATCCTAAATTTCACTGGAAGACCCCTGGCAATGGTACCCCAGTCTTCATCATAGTAAATAGATCATTGTAGTTTCAGTCAGAGTATTAATTTGATAAGGGAACTGATGCTTGAATCATCTTAATTTTGAAATGGACTTTATCTGCTCTTGTGGTGCAGAGAAAAGTCAAGAACAGATCGGGGAAAAAAAACAACTTTCTGATGGTTTTGGAAGCTTTTTCATCCATCCTTAAAACCGAGTTTAGACATGTGTAGGGTGTGGCGCTAGTTTGCTGTAACAAGGCACTTTTAAAATAGCTGTTGAATAAAGTTGGTTTTCTGCTTGCCAAAGAAAATCCTGTAGACAGAAGCAGATAAAACACAGCCTTAGGAATTTGTTTGCAACAATAAAAAGAGCAACAATGATAAGGAAGCAAAGTGCTGAGGTGGAATATTAATAAAAGAATCAACTGCTGATCTGTAGCTCCTAATGGTAGTGTTTACTTCCATCATATATCATCATGACTACTAGGTAGTTAATACTCTAATAACCTTAGTATTCCTCTGAGACTCCGTTGGTGGCAAGTTCTAGCCAACTTCAACTCTTAAATATGATGAATGTAAAACCAAATATATTTGACACTGCACACACTTAGTGCATGCTGGAACGAAACAGATGAACTCAAGAACATCTTAGATTCGTCAAAGAATAACAATGTTCTGCCCACTCTGTAATCCTGTGACCTGGGATTGCAGCAGAAGGAGGCTATGAGTGTGCAAGCTTACTCTGGTTGCAAATTTACCATAATCTGACTCTGAATAGGAAGGAACAAGTTCTCTCTTTTGCTCCTCTCTGATGTGTTTTTGCTTGTAACTGTACGGAAACTTCTACATTAATATTACAGCCTTTCTGTGCATGCCAGCTACAGAACTTACTCACAAGGTACAACAATGTGGCTTGCAGGGAATTTTACTAGAGTGGTTGACTCTCCATGGTGGTATGAATCTACAGATGACCTCCAAAGTTTAAACCTGGATGCTGCTGTGGAGTTCATCTACTGGAAAAAGTAGTTCTGTTTCAAGAGCTGGGGATGAATTTATTGGTGATGTCAACAAGTAATGGGTAATTGCTCCAGAGGTAGAATTATAGTGTCTGAAATTTTATCTTATATTGAATACATCATGTGGGGTGGTGTTGTCTGCTGCATTTCTTCAATTTGTCACAGGTTAATGATAAAAACTTGAAAAAAATCAAAATGGAAATCATATCTGTGAGGGAAATTATATTCCTTCAGACCAGTTATAGAAAATAAAGCCTTTATAGCTTTGCCGTTTAGATAGAAGAGTTCTGTGAACACCAACAGTATAGCCTGATAATTACCCCTGAATTAAAAGCAATTTGTATCAATAAAAGAAAATTAATTATTCAAATTTATAATTAAAAAAATGTTTACTCAAACTCCTTTTGAACACTATTTTACAGTAGTTATTTTGTTTCTTCCCTCTTTGTATGTCTAATTACCTATTTTTTCTAGTTACTAGAATTAACTACATCTAAGAAATGTATTATTTTCTTAGGAGAAAATCTGCTAACAGTACAAAAGTAAGATTTGCTACATTTTACACCATTATTTCCTCCAATTCTCTAGATCATTGCTATTAAAAATCTTCCACATGGAGATTGGAGCAGGAGAAGTTCAATAATGTTCCCTCATGGGGGACTATTATAGGGAAACAAGTGCAGAAGGAATAATGAATTCTTGAGAAGAGACTCAGTTTTCTTATGTCCTGTTACCATGAGAGGTTTCCAATTATTCTGTCAGGTACCTGATATTGAGAGATCAGAAGGTTAGAAAAAAGGCTTTGTGTGTTAAAAAACCGGAAATTGCACAGAGTGCTTGCACATTTAGAATCAGGTATTTGCTCCTGAGGGAGGGAACTCACATAAATATACACTTAGTTAAGCAGAAAGATAAAGGGATATTCTTCATTTGCAGCTTGAAGTGAAATGGACAATGGGCTAAATTTGGCCTCTCATGCCCATAATATTACAGTAATTTTATTTTTGTAATTATAATTTAAGATAACTTTGCAGCCTGTCTGCTCTGTAAAGGAGCTGTGGAGAAACATCATCATTACACTCCACTGATCTACCTCTCGCACGCATTCTGAGTCACCCACATGCACTTCAGGGACAACTATTTTTTCCTGTTTTTCTCTGCTCTGTGGAATGCTAATATCAACAGCACTCCAGGAAATGGAGGTGTGATATATTCCACCCAATATCATTAGCTTGACTCCATTCTGATTCCAAAATGTTAATTGTTCCCAGTGACCAAGATAAAAATAACCATTCTTGACTTTCAGCTTCTGGTGTCAAGCTGCATACAGTAGATTTCTCAATGCCTTTTAACTGAAACCTGTTTTTCATGCTAGAATAGTTTTCCAGTGTTTTTTAATATTAATTATAATATCCCCTGTAATACTACTAGTGGGAACATTGTTACTTTGTGTCTTTCAGAAAAGCCCAAATCTAACATTTATTTTTCAAAGAATAGGATTTTAAGTAGCTTTCATCGTCTTTCCATTTTTATTGGCAAAACCGTTTTTTATTTTATGCATTTCTTAAGAAAACTGCTAAAAGAACATTCTGAATTTCCTTTTATCCTTAAATGCTTACTGTACAGTAGATCATAGAAACATAGAATGGTCTGGGTTGGAACGGACCTCCAAAAGTCATCCAATCCAACCTCCCCTGCAGTCAGCAGGGACATCCTCAACTAGATCAGGTTGCCCAGAGCTCTGCTGAGCCTCTTCTTGAATATCTCAAGGGATAGGCCCTCAGCCACTTCCCTGGGCAACCTGTACCAGTGTTCCACCACCCTCATAGTAAAGAACCTGTTCCTAACATCCAACCTAAATCTGCTCTTGTCTAGTTTGAAGCCATTGCCCTTTGTCATCACCACAGGCTTTTGTAAACAGTCTCTCTCCATCCTTGTAGACCCCCTTCAGGTACTGGAAGGTCACTATTAGGTCTCTCTGGAGCCTCTTCTTCTGTACAGTCTGGTTTAAAGATATTAAATAATTTTTAATTTTCAATATTTGTGGATACTGATACAGAGTTTAAATTATTTTTGTAGTGCGAATCAAGTTCCATGGTTTTAGGCTTCAGAAATTGTAAAGAAATCTTTAGAGAGGTAGCTATTGAAGAAGTTTCAGAGTGCAACACAAAGAAGTTCAAAAGCAATCACCAACCTGCAAATGTTTTGTGTCTGTTTTTCCAGGTGCATGCTGATACACTAGAATGCTTGGAGAAGAGCTGAATATGCAGTTTGTTTCTTATTTTTCTGCTTTGATGATACCCGCATTAATACCAAAATAGTCATGGATTAGGTTTTAAACCACAAATTCTTGAGGATTCCTGTAACTATATTCCTATTTACTTATTTCTGTGTTCAAATGAAATAGAGACATAAAACTGCATTCATTAGTAGCTTATCCCTTCAAAATCTGATGGAATTTAAAGACTTAAATGGTTACTAAAGGAGGATAGCTGGGAAATAGGTTTTTATTAAATATAAAATCTAAATCTATGTCATTTTGTTCTAAACATAAGAGGGATAAGTATAAGTAGGGTACAGTAGCACTGTCCAATTAAAAAGGGCTTATTTCCCATAGTTCTGCTATTAGTCTGTCTGGCTGACTTAATTCCACAGTAAAATTGTTCTGTTAAAAATTCTTGTAGCAGCATATGGACAGGAGTTTATATTAGTCAAGCAGATGCACACAGAATTCTAATATGTACTTAAAGAGATACCCTTTTAACAATATAAAGGCTTAACCTATATTTACAGCTTGAATGTGCATGAGGGTTTGTTCAGTAAGGTTTTAGTGGCCACCATCAAGTTAAACATGCTTTTATATTTTTTCTTTTTAATGGGTGCATTCAAATAAGAACAACTCAGATCAGCACAATGAACATTATGTCAGAAATATCCTTTTCTTTTGGTTTATGTGTGTGTGTGCATAGATATATCTAAGTTTAAATCAAGCACGGACTTTGAACAAATACTATATTATGGGGGGTTTGAACTAGATGTTTTTTCAAGGTCACTTCCAACCCCTAATATTCTGTGTTATTCTGTGAATGCTTTTGGACTAATTCAACACACTGCAAGCTGTTAAAAAACCTTGAGTCTGTTTGCTAGTACTACTCTTTAAAACTATTTAAAAAGCAACTGATATGGTTTTTAACCCTGACAGAGATGCCTAAACATCATATAAGGACACAGAAGTGTTGGAATGAGTCTACAGTCATAAAAATGATCCAAGGCTGGAAACCCTCTGCTATGAGGGTAGGCTGAGAGAGCTGGAGTTAAACCTGGAGAAGAAAAGGCTTTGAGGGAGACTTTAGAGATCCTACAAGGAGGCTTCAGAGGGACTTTTCATAAGGGTGTCTAGTGATAAGACATGGGGGAATGCTTTTAAGCTGAAGGAGGGTAAGTTTAGACTGTATCTAAGGAAGAAGTTCTTCAGTGGTGTGGAGGTGGGAATAGATAATATCTAAGGTCCCTTCCAGCCTAAGCCATTCTATGATTATAATATAAAGTTGTTACACACAGTAACTTTCTTGAAGCTTGAGAAAAGGGGACATAGAGAAGTGGTCACAGGACATGTAATATTTATATATTGACTCCCATTAACTTGAACTTGAGATTCTGCTATGGACCTCTGTGAAGTCTCCTTCTCTGGAGACTTTCAAGGCCCATTTGGATGTGCTCCTCTGTGACCTGAGCTAGATTTTATGTGTCCTGCTCTGGTAGAGGGGTTGGACTCAATGATCTCTTTGGGTCCTTTCCAACCCCTGACAGAGGTTACAAGAAAATATGAAGTACAGGGAGTCCTGATGTGTAAAAACTGTAAATCTAAGTATGAGACTTCTCAGATATTTAAGTTGCTCTTGGGCACAACGATTTACAGTGTTTGAGGAAAAGGTGGACTGACACACAACAAAGAGCACTGCTGGCAGATTTAGAAATGAGAAGATTAGGAGCAAATTGGCAAAAATATGCACAATGAAACAAAGACAATAGCTAAGTGACCTTCTCTGTCTTAGCCAAGTAAAATTAGCATTTTGATGATAGCTGTCTGTTAGTGTAGATAAACTGTCTTGCAGTGAAGATCAGGACACAATATTTTGGGTTTAATTTATTTAATAAAGTAGAATACAAGCTTTAGTTTACATTGTTTATGAGTTTTTACTTTAGATTGGTTATGAATTGCTCTGAGCTTTTTATGTGAGCACAGAGAAGGTACTGGATGTGATAGAGTATTAATCATTATATATATATGTATATATAATATAGCAGATATTTTTAGTCACATACTTGAGAAATGCAGAAACACTCTTGGAATCTATGACTCTCACAATGTTTGAGTTTTTTCTTCCATTAAAATTTACAATGTGAAGTAAAATGACACCCTTCAGTGTATGTTTTCAGATTTAACCTCGCTGCGCAAAGGCTGCAGTTCAATACATTTTGATTTTCAGAGGCAGCAGCTCTTATCTATAACTAAACACCTATACAAAGAACCCTTTTTTGCTCCTGCCCAAACTTATTCCTCAGCTTTGCAGCTCTTTAACTCCTGCAGAAACACAGGAGTAAAGCTTTCTAAAATGGGAAGCTGGCCAGCAGTAATCAGCTGTGTTCCGAAATTCTGCCTGCTGCTCTGCTTCTGCCTCATGATTTTACAGATCGCTAATCCACAGGATCCTTCTTAATCCATGTCTGCCAGCTTTCATTTTCAAGGTTCTGTGGTAAGGTTATACCTTATGTAAACACCTTGGACTGACTAACTATAATATTTGTGAAGAACATTTTTATACATTCATCACCATGAGGTAGAATATTTGTAGTCTTCAAAAATATTGCATCTGCTTTTAACATAAGGGCTATTAAGTACTCTATGTGTGTTAGGTGCTTTATGTAAAGTATGCACTCTTCAATACTGGTGCAGCTAAACTGGTGAGGCGTCTTGAACACCAGTCCAAGAATGGCTGAGGGAAATGGGATTGCTTAGTCTTCAGAAGAGAAGGCTGAGGGGAGATCTCATCACCCTCTACAACTATCTCGAAGGAGACTGAAGCAAGGTGGGATTCAGCCTCTTCTCACACACAAGAAGTAATAGGCTGAGGCAACAGCCTCAAGTTATGCCGGAGGAGGTTCTGGTTGGATATTAGAAGAAAATTCTTCACAGAAATAGTTATCAAGCATTAGAACAAGCTGCCCAGAGTGCTGGTGGGGTGAGCAGCCCTAGACGTTTAATTACATGCTCATGTGGTGTTTGCAGACATGGCTTAGCAGTAGTCATGAGATTGCTAGCTCTAGGCAAGTTGTTGAACTCTTCCAGCCTCTACAGTTCTATGATTACTTCTATGATATTATTTAGAATATCTAATTAAGGGTGTTTTAGGCAGGGTAGAGATGTCATGGCTCCCACACCAGATTAAGGAAAGGCTGGAAGATAAGTGTAAAACCAGAAAACAATCCATCACTGCATAAGACATGTAATGTTAATTGTGCTTGCAAATAATCACAGAATCACAGAATGTCATGGGGCTGGAAGGGACCTCAAAAACTCATCCAGTCCAGTCCCCCTGCCTGAGCAGGATCACTTAGGCCAGATCACACAGGAACATGTACAGGCAAGTCTTGAATATCTCCACAGGTGGAGACTCCACAGCCCCCCTGGAAAGCATGTTCCAGTGTTCTGTCAGTCTCACAATGAACAGATTCCTCCTCATGTTTCCATAGAACTTCCTATGCCTCAATTTCCATCCATTGCCCCTTGTCCTATCATCTGGCATCACTGAGCAGAGCCTGGCTCCATCCTCTGGGCACTCACCCTTTACATACTGACACTCACCCTTTACATACTGATAAACATGAATGAGGTCAGCCCTCAATTTTCCCCTCTCCAAGCTAAAGAGCCCCAGCTCCCTCAGACTGTCCTTGTAAGGAAGATGTTCCACTGCCTTAATCATCCTTGTGGCTCTGCGCTGGACTCTCTCGAGCAGTTCCCTGAGGTCCTTCTTGAACTGGGTGGCCCAGAACTGGACACAATATTCCAGATGCAGCCACAACAGGACAGTGTAGAGGGGGAGGAGAACCTCTTTCAACCTACTAACAACAGCCCTTCTAATACACCCCGGAATACCATTGGCCCACCTAGCCACAAGAGCACATTGCTGGCTCATGGTCAACCTCTCATCCGCTAGGTAATTTGCAAACTTCCAGGCTTTTGAGGCATTTCACTTGTTTCACATTTGATATTTATCAGCAGTGGTTTTCAATTTCAAAGTTCAGTAATAATACAGGATGAAGACCTTCTAAACAGCAATGACAGAAGCATGCAGTTCAGAAGATGAAATATTAAGGGAAGTATTCAAAGTCATAACAAAATAGCAGGTAAAGATATGACATTTCATTCTCATCCAGCAGATGTTTAAAAACTAGCATCACTCCATCTTGATTTCAAAGTGGAATTAATTTTTTCTATGCAGGTTCTTTTATCTAGTGTCAGGAAGTGACATGGGAAATAGCATGCATGGAAATTTATGGGTATCACAAAAGGAAAGCCTTTTCTTTTTATTCTTTTCAGTCCAAGTTTACTTGTAAGAGAGGGTTTTGTTGTTTGTAACCAGCACATTCTCCTAACTGTGGTTTCAGAACATTGAGTACTGAGTGCCAGATCCAAATGAGTGTGGGGTTACTTTTCCATCAGCTCATGCTGACAGCTTTGAAAGTTTTGGAAGCCTGGAAATGATGGTGTATTAACTCCATAAAAGGCTATATATTGGTTACAGCTCTTGAGATTAAATTCTCATCTCTGTCATCAAAGAGATCAGCTGGCAGTAGTGCTGATAGCTTTGACTTGTCCATCTTGGGCACTAAAAGACTATGAAACCAAACATTTGCAAGGTATTTTTAAACAACTTTTCGTTTACCTTTATGGAATGTCAGCACAGAATATACCCATTCTACTTTCACTTGGTTGCAAGGATGTGTTGAGGACGAATCAACATAGGCTGGATCAATTAGACAACATTAATGGAATGATTTTCAACAAGGCTAAATGCCAGGTCCTGCACCTGGGTCACAGCAACCCCAAGCAACACTACAGGCTTGGGGCAGTGTGGCTGGAAAGCTGCCTGGCAGAAAGGGACCTGAGGGTTGTAATAGACTTCAGGCAGCTGAAAATGAGCCAGCAGTGTGCCCAGGCAGCCAAGATGGCCAATGGCATCCTGACTTGGATTAGAAATGCTGTAGCCAGCAGGAGCAGGTAGGTGACTGTCCCCCTGGACTCGGCTTTGATGAGGCCATACCTTAAGTGTTGTGTTCAGTTTTGGGCACCGCAATACAAGGGAGATGTGGAGGTGCTGGTGCGGGTCCAGAGGAGGGCAACAAAGCTGGCGAAGGGCCTAGAGAATGAATCTTATGAAGAGTGACTGAGGGAAGCTGGGGATGGTTAGTCTGAAAAAGAAGAGGCTGAGGGGAGACCTCATTGCTGTCTACAGCTACCTGAAGGGACATTGTGGAGATGCTGCTGCTGGTCTCTTCTCACGGGTAATTGGAGACAGAAGAAGGGGGAATGGCCACAAGCTGAGACTGGGTAGGTTTAGATAGGACATTAGGAAAAAGTTTTTCACAAGGAGAGTGTTCAGGCACTGGAATGAGCTGCCCAGGGAGGTGGCTAAGTCATCAACCTTGGATGTGTTTAGGGGTCATTTGGATGTGGTGCTTAGGGATATGGTTTAAAGTGAATCTTGTAGAGTAGGGTTATAGGTTGGACCTGTTGATCCTGAGGGTCTTTTCCAACATGGATGTTTCTGTGATTTTGTGAATATGCCCTTGTGATGGCTTAAAATGTATTCTTTAATCATCAGGTATTTTGGATGTTTCACAAAGGTCTATTTTGGAAATTTTGGAAAAGAGATTAAATACTTTTTATCTGAAATTCCCTTAAAATAGTCTTCAGCCATTGAAGATTTTGATAATGCCTCTTGTGCCTTATGCTAGTCTAAAGCTGGACATTAGATTTCAGATTACATTTACAAGAACAATCTTAAAAGATGTAAAAATAGCAATTTGATTGGAAGTAGATAGAAATCTGAGGCATTAGCTCTGATAATAGTTCATTTGTAACATTGGTGAAGTTACTGAGTGTTTCTTGTTTCACCTCTCTGGAACTGATAAGATTGCTCCTGCTAATCTTTAGTGCGAGAAATGAGTGAGCTTCATTCACGTTCTTTTCTATTTTAGTTTGTGTTTCTGTTCATACAACAGACAAATCTGTTAGGATGGGTTGTTCTTTTGGTTTCTCAATATGCGTCTAATAATGTTTATAGAAGGATTTTGGAAGACTTAAAGACATTTTTTTCTTCAAGTGTGAAGTGTTACAGCAAACTCTTCATACAGTAGCAACACAGTTTTGAGAAGTTTCAGTCTACATCTCCTTGTTTACTGAAGTTCAAGAATTCCAGTCATGTACTTTTAAGTAGTTGGCTTGATTGTCTTACCTGCATTTTGAATTGAGCTTATTTGGAGCAGCTTTCCCACATGGTATTATTCTACACAGCATGCAAGGATTTAGTGTTCATGTCATTATGATATTAAGTTCAGCAGAACTGGTTCAAAGCAATAGATCATTTCATTTTTCTGGCTCTCAAGGGATTACTTCGTTTTCTGGAGCAATATATGCAAACAGAGTATTAATTTACAGCAGGTAATGTTATCATCATTGAAATGAAATGATTAAAACTGAAGCTCTATTCATTAAAAAAAAAAAACAAAACCACAAAAACATCCAGAGCAGGATCACCTAGACCAGATCACACAGGAACACATCCAGGCAAGACTTGGATATCTCCAGAGAGGGAGACTCCACAACACCCCTGGGCAGCATGTTCCAGTGTTCTGTCACAAGGAAAAAATTCCTCCTCATGTTTACATGTCATTTCCTATGCCTCAGCTTCCACCCATTGCCCCTAGTTCTGTCACTGAGCATCACTGAGCAGAGCTTGGCTCCATCCTCCTGGCACTCACCCTGCAAAACTTTATAGACATGCATGAGGCCAGCCCTCAATCTCCTCCTCCCAGTTCCCTCAGGCTCTCCTCATAAGAGAGATGTTCCATTCCCTTCATCATCCTTGTGGCTCTGTGCTGGACTCTCTCGAACAGTTTCCTGAGCTCCTTTCTGAACTGAGGGGCCCAGAACTGGACACAATACTCCAGATGTGTCCTCACCAGGGCACAGTAAAGGGGCAGATAGAGTCACCATCCCTGGAGGTGTTAAAGAAAAAACTGTATGGAGCACTTAGTGTCATTGGATGGGGCTGGGTGATAGGTTGGACTGGATGAGCTTGAAGGTCTCTTCCAACCTGGCTTATTCTATTCCTATTCCTATTCCTATTCCTATTCCTATTCCTATTCCTATTCCTATTCCTATTCCTATTCTATTCTATTCCCTCTCAACCTACTAACCACAGCCCTTCTAATACATCCCAGAATAGCATTGCCCCTCCTGGCCACGGAGCACATTGCTGGATCATGGTCAACCTCCCATCAACTAGGACCCTCAGATCCTTTTCTCCTTCACTGCCTTTCAACAGGTCAGTCCCCAACCTATGCTGATCACCGGGGTTGTTCTTTCCCAGGTGCAAGACTCTACACTTGCCCTTGTTGAATTTCATTCATTTTTTCCCTGCCCAAGTCTGGATGAATGGCAGCACAACCCTCTGCTGTGGCAGCCACTCCACTCAGTTTGGTGTGATCAGCAAACTTGATGACAATGAACTCTGTGTTCTCATCCAGGTCACTGATGAATATATTGGATAGAACTGGTCCCAGTACTGACCCCTGTGGGACCCCACAGGTTACAGGTCTCCAACTAGACTCCATCCCACTGACCACAACTCTCTGGCTTCTTTCCTTCAACTAATTCCTAATCCACCTCACTACCTGATCATGCAGACCACTGGATCATCCAGACCCTGCAGGCAAAAAATACTGCTGCATTTGATTTGTCATTGGATTAGCCAATAGTATTTATATTAATAATCTCAATTATAATTTATATTAATAATCTCAATAATAATATAAATTGTAGTATATTTTCTTATACATAGTGTATGATATACCACCCTAGGGAGCAATGCTGGAAACCTGATAAACCAAATGTTTAAAATCTAAGGGCATTGCCTGTTGATACTTTATGAAAAGCTTTACTTAGGAAACGCTGCCCACATTTTTTGGATGCAAGTTTCTGGTTTTTTAAGTTTTGAAGGTTATAAGTTGTCAAATGAGCCATCAGAGAACTTAGAAACAACTAATACGAGCTGTGAACCATTTCACCTTCTCTTTTGGAGACCCATGAGTTTATACAGCTCACTGTAGACCCAAAGGAAGCTAACACCTCATCACAAAATAGCACAGAGCAGCATAAAAGTGCCTGCTTGGCTGTTGTTGTTTTTCCTGATTTGGAGCACTCCTTCTTCATATTGTGTTTCACCAGTACTGCTATGCTGCTTCCCATATTGGAGTTAGGTCACTCAGGACAAATTCACAGGTCTCCCATTGCAGAGCATAGCTGTGTTCACATAGTCAGTTCTTTAGTTCCATCTCGCTTAAAAATCCTTTCCTTTTTTTTCAATAAATTGCTTTTTCTTATTGGTACCATTGGGACAGGGCTTCTTTCTGCCTCTTATATTTGCCTATATTTCTACTAAATAAGCAATAATAAAATGTACTTTTTGTCCTGTGTGCCACTTATGCTTCCACCCAAAGAGCAGAAGGCTCCAAATGAGTGCATCGAAGAAGTGCAGTCAGATCAGAATGCATTCCAAGCTGACTAGCACCTGAAACTTGGGTGGAGGCTGCTGGCACTGGCTACAAGATGCAAGCCTTTCCTGGTGCGTTCTATTGCCAGACTCCATAGTAATAAAAACACATTAAAATGTAGCAATTTCCTCTTTAAAGCATGCTGATGAATATGTGAACAGAGTATTCTTCTTTTTCTGCTGTGAGAGTTAAAAGAATTTCAGCAATGTGTAAACACTGTGAAAGAAAAATTAGCTGTGCCATCTGCTTTCCTCTGACTAACATTTATTTCATCACATGTTTAACACTAAGACACTCTGATGGAATTTAAAATAAAAAGCTACAGAGCAGCCTACATCTATTCATTGACACTCAGTCTTTGAAACTTATAATCATAAAACAAATCAGTGGAGTAACAGACCCAACCAGACATATATGTAGAAGCCAGATTTTCATTAACTGCTCTAGTTGCACTGTTTCTGTAACTCATTCTCTTGGGAAAATTCTGTTGGGAAGTTCAAGATAAATTGATGAAACTTGCACAAATTGGAGAAGTAAAAGGGGTTAATGTTAATTCCTTCAGGATGGTGAAAGGCAGAAGGTTTTGTTTATTTTGGCTGTCATCACAGCGGAGCCTAGCACTGCACTATCTGCTCACCTCAGAATCACTGTGATAGTGCCAGTGAATAACTGATGTTCTTGTTTGGTATGGTACAAAAATGGAAGGGGGTAGACAACTCACTTGCTTGTCACAACCTAAAAGGTTATCTGTCCTGTGGGTGAGTAGAGATCACAACTGTGGATTATTTGCAGGACATGGAGGTTTTATCCTTTGAATCTCTTCTTTATTACAGATTAACACAAATACCACAAAAGTCACCACTAGCAAGTGTGACACACAGCAAGAGCAGGGAAGTGATTGTGCCCCTGTACTCAGCCCCAGTGAGGCCACAGCTTGAGTATTTGGTTCAGTTCAGGGCACCACAGTATAGGAAAGATATTGATGTCCTGGAGCATGTCCAGAAAAGAGTAATGTGGCTACTGAGGAGTTTGGAGGTCATCACACAAGGAGTGGCTGAGGGAGCTGGGGTTGTTCAGTGTGGAGAGGAGATGGCTGAAGAGAGATCTTATTGCTCTCTATGACAACTTGAAAGGAGGTTGGAGTGAGGCTGGTGTTGGTCTCTTCTCCCAAGAAACTAGTGATAGGATGAGAGGAAATAGGTGTAAGTTGTGCCAGGGGAGGTTTAGATTGGGCATTAGAAAAAAACTTCTTTACTGAGAGAGTGGTGAGGCACTGGAACAGGCTGTTCAGGGAGGTGGTAGAGTTGCCCTCCCTGGAGACATTTAAGAAGTGTGTATAGGTGGTGTTTCAGAGGATGGTTTTGTGGTCATGGTATCTGGGTTACGTTTGGACTTGATGATCTTAAAGGTCTTTGCCAGCCTTAATGATTCTATGATTCTATGAATAGTATACTAGCAATCAGTACTAGCAACAATCAATAAGAGCAGAGCCTAATAATAGCAGCAATCAAACAATAAAATATTACAGATTACTACAAACTTAGAACTAGGGCAGCAAACTTGCCAATAATATAACAGCAAATATACTTATGACAAACTATTTCTACGGTACCAAGTGCATTACAACCATTCTGGAATGGCCAAACCATCCCAGAAGGGGACCAGACCATCCTAGAAGTAGGAGGATAAAACAAACCAACCTCAAATATGTTTCCCAGACTGTTTTCTTGTTCTCATAGTTAGAGTAGCCAACAGCAGTCATAATCTCTATTTTTTTCAGGACAATCCCCCCTTTTTCCAGACTGTTTTTCAGGCTTTAAGATGATAAGTTGCCATTATAGTTCGTAGAGTTTGTGCTTATGATTGGTGTCTCAGCATGTCTCTAGTTTCTATGTACCCACCTATGTTTCAAAGATGCCAGCTGTGCTTCTGGGGGATGCTTATAGTTCACAGGCCTAGCTCCCAGGCTAACAGCTCCCAGGCTGGAGGCATGTTCTTTCTCAGTATTTCAGCAGGTATTTTCTTCTATTAAGGCATTTTCCTTTCTAACCAGTTCAGTTTTATGGCTGCTCAGATCAAACTTATGAGTTTGAGTTTTGTTTTTTTCTAGTAATAAGAATTTTATTTAAAGAAAAAAAAAGGTGAGATATTTGGTTACAAAGCTGATAGTTTACATAGAAAATTTAAGTAAACTAAAGATGTGTGGTGTGGTCCTGTGTTTCACCTGTTGTTTGTTAGCTGTGACATTTGTCTAAGATCAGGCATTAAGTGCAGGTAGCCTATAGATTCTTACTGTGCTTAGGAACATTTGCTGTCAGTTCTGCCATCTTTTGAGAGTGTAGCATCCAGGCTATCCATCCTTTGACCTGTACTCATCTCCTGCTAGGTACTTAGCCATTATGTATAAAGCCTTAACAACCAAGTAGGGCAGGAACAAAACTCCCACTGTGTTGTTGCTGCAGGAGGTGCCCCAACCAGTCTGAAAGTAATTTTCTCTTCTGGAGGAGTTAACCATATGTAAAGGAGAATAACACCATAAGAGAGATTGGACATTGACCTGAGTGGTAGCAGGCTTGTTCATATCCATGTTATTTCCATTAAATATGGTTACAGGATGCTCATTGCTAAGTCTATCAAATGAATATACTTATTGGTATCATTTGCATGTCTTTGTTCCACAAGAAGTGTTGTGTATATGATTAAAACCATCACACTTCTGACTTACTAATTGTGTCTTCTGCCAGTGATAATCATGTATTACATTGATATGGGAAAGAACAGCCCAAGGGATCAGTATAGGTTGAGGACTGACCTGTTGGAAGGTAGCGAAAGGGAAAAGGATTTGGGGGGTCCTAGTTGACAGGAGGTTAACCATGAGCCAGAAATGTGCTCTTGTGGCCAAGAGGGCCAATGCCATTCTGGGGTGTATTCTGTGGTTAGTAAGTGGAGAGAGATTCTCCTGCCTCTATACTCTGCCCTGGTGAGGACACATCTGGAGTATTGTGTCCAGTTCTAGGCCCCTCAGTTCAGAAAGGACCTCAAGAGAGTCCAGCACAGAGCCACAAGGATGATGGAGGGAATGGAACATCTCTCTTATGAGGAGAGCCTGAGGGAACTGGGAAGAGGAGATTGAGGGCTGGCCTCATGCATGTCTATAAAGTTTTGCAGGTTGAGTGCCAGGAGGATGGAGCCAAGCTCTGCTCAGTGATGCTCAGTGACAGAACTAGGGGCAATGGGTGGAAGCTGAGGTATAGGAAATGACATGTAAACATGAGGAGGAATTTTTTCCTTGTGACAGAACACTGGAACATGCTGCCCAGGGGTGTTGTGGAGTCTCCCTCTCTGGAGATATCCAAGTCCTGCCTGGATGTGTTCCTGTGTGATCTGGTCTAGGTGATCCTGCTCTGGCAGGGACATTGGACTGGTTGAGATTTCAAGGTCCCTTCCAGCCCATGACATTCTTTGATTCTGTGATCTGCATGAGTACCTAAGCCAATTCATTGTTTGCAGGGTCTAAGTTAATGTACATCTGGTGAAATCCTTCATAAGTTTGCTTTTTTATATTGTTGAAAAGTTAGATACTGTGTATAAAACATTATTTAGACAATTGCATATTAAAATGAAATACAGAATGTTGACTAAATATCATCTTTTTTGGTAATTATTTTTTTCATGAGCTCACTTCCTGTAGCTACTGCTACAATTTTAAGCAATTTTTCTATCTCCATAAATTGTAGTGTCCCATTTTAATTAAGGCCATGAACCAAAGTTCAAGCAAAAAATACATGAGAAAAGGTCAGGAATTAGTCATACTTTGAAGTCCTGTGAGTAGGTGAATGGATGGAAAAAATTCACCGTGCACGCTAACAAGACACCATTTCCACAGTCACAGAAAGTATAATGATTAGAGAAAGACACCTTAAAACCAGTTATTACTAGTTGAAGCTGTTTCTTAATTACATAAGATACTTCACTCTTCATGTTAATACCCATGAGACTAGCTTCAGTGGTGAGGTCTTTACAGCATCCAGGCCTATACAGAGCTGTCACCTTTGAGATCTGTTCTTAGGGGCAACTTGTTTGGGGAAGCACTTGTACATGCAGGTTTTGGAAAGTGACTTGTCTCACGCTCAACTAGCACTTCTTCTGACTTCTGGGAACATCATTCTGTGGGTGTCCCTGAGGACCAATAGAAACAATAAGAAAATTATCTGTTTACCATCCTCCTTCCCCCTACCAAATGCATAAGCTGTTTTCACTGGTTTTAAGATATTAGTCCAGCCTGGATAACTGTATATGCCCACTGTTAACTGATGCTGTGTGCAAGCCAATGCAATTTGGTTTAGACTGCAGTGAAAAAAAAACTAAAACCAAAAATCACCAAACCAGTTACTTGGATCATTTCAAGTGGAATTACTTTGCATTTTCCAGAGGCCAAGAGCCATCAGTCTGTCTGCATATTTACAATTATAATGCTTTCTGCAAAGTCTTAATACTTGTACGTCTTATTAGGAATTGTGATACTGCAGATTACATTAAAGTTCACCTTTTAACTTCATTTACAACTGGAATACAGAACAACTTGGAGAAAGGGTTTAATACTTAGGGAAATTAGAGGTGCTGGAGCAAATGCAGAGGAGGGCAAGGAAGATGGGTAAGAGCCTGGAGAATAAATCTTATGAGGAGTGACTGAAGGAGCTGGGGATGGTTAGTTTGAAAAAGAGGAGTCTGAGGGGGAGACCTCATCACTGTCTGCAGCTACCTGAAAGGACATTGTGGAGAGGTTAGTGCTGGTCTCTTCTCACTGGTAAATAGTGATAGAACAAGAGGGAATGGCCTCAAGACGAGACTGATTATGTCTAAACTGGACACTAGGAAACATTTTTTCCCAGCAAGAGTGGTCAGGCATTGGAATGGGCTGCCCAGGGAGGTGGTGGAGTTACCAATCCTGGATGTGTTTAAAGGTCACTTGGATGTGGTGCCTGGGGATATGGTTTAGGGTGAACCTTGTAGAGTAGGGATATCGGTTGGACATGATGACCTTGAGGGTCTTTTCCAACCTGAGTGTTTCTGTGATTCTATTTTTTATGTGTTCCATGCTGGAATAAGTTTGCTACATTTAAATCTTATTATGCTGCAAGGAACACAGTGTGTTTGTTTTCTTAAAGAAAATATTGCTGCCACAATCCCTCAGTAGTCTGATTGTCTGGACATTCTCTTGGTCTCTGAGTGCATCTTTTAGAAATAGTTAGCAACTCACTGATGTTTTACTTGAAATGGGAACAAGCTCAGCGTCCCTCTGACAAACATGCAGTAGCCTTCAGTGGAAGCCAGAAAATCCAGCGTCTTTGGCACCTGCTAAAGTTTGCCTTTCCCCTGCTTGCTTGTGAGCAGTGATGATGCCACAGTGGTGAGAAATCAGCCTGTCAAAGCAAAGTATAGTGTTTTGTTGAGAAAAATTGAATTAAAGAACAAAATGCCTTGTCTGTTCTCAGCATTACTTAGGAAGTCGAACTACCAGCTTTTTGGCTGAGAGAAGACCATGCTATATTCAAACCATCCAGCTTTAGGCATCCCCTCAGATCTTAGGAGTCACCTTTGAAGGTAGCTGCTTTTGTCACTCACAGGTCAGGAATCTTGAGGTTTTGATTATGAGTACTCTGAATTATATTTAGTTTAGGTCAGATGTGCAAATAATTCAATTTCAGCTTTCTTGGCACAGATTCTGGGTTGTAGTTGCCCCTTACTGATCTGTGTTTTCTCTATTTCATCTCTCTAGGACTGCTCTTTTAACTGATCAGGATGTTTTGATCTGCCCTTTGCCAGCTGTTAGCAAACTTGTCCTCAACTTCCAATACTAAGATCATCACCACACCATGACTGCTGCCTATATGCCTTATGGGGTTGCTTCTTCTAGGGACTATTAATTAATATCTTTTTTTTTTCCCCTTTATATCTATCTTTTATGTGAGTGAGTTGGAGAAAAAATACAGCAAATATTTATACAGCAAGGCTTTGATGCTAATTCTTTGGTGGTTTCAACCAGAATCACACAGAATCAATCAGGTTGGAAAAGACCTTCAAGATCATCAAGTCCAAGCTATTGTCTAACATTATCTAATCAACTAAGCCTAATTTCATCACTAAGTGCCTCATCCAATTTTTTTTTTAAACACTTCCAGGGACCGTGACTCCATCACCTTCCAGGGCAGCCCATTCCAATGCTAATCACTCTCTCTTGCAAAGAGTGTCCTAATGTCCAGTCCAAACCTGCCCTGGCATAGCTTGAGGATGCGTCCGCTCATTCTGTCAGTGGGTGCCTGAAAGAAGAGACCAACCCCCACCTGGCTACAACCTCTAGTTGTATACAGCTTTATGGTTCCCACTAAGTCTCCTCTTGTATACAGCTTTATGGTTCCCACTAAGTCTCCTCTTCTCTGGGCTAAACACCCCCAGCTCCCTCAGCTGCTCCTCACACACCTGTGCTCCAGCGCCCTCACCAGCCTTGGTGCCCTTCTCTGGGCACATTTGAGCATGTCAACATCTTTCTTAAATTGAGGGGCCCAGAACTGACTAAGTGTATGACTAAGTGTTGTCAGGGTTTAAAACCCTTGTCAGTAGTCAGCGAAGTGTGTGCTCTTAAATTTAGCAGTTCAAGTTGTGTTACAGTCTCACTTTTCTATGGGGCATGACAATTACCTTTATGCTTTTGAAATCCTGGTGATTAGCTAGGTAGGATGGCTGTATGAAGAGAAGCAAAACTGTAGGTATGAAGAAACCTGCTCCTCTGTGGACCACTTCTTGGTCACTGCTGCAGCATCAGAAAATAGCAACAGCAGCACAGAAAAGCTAACTGGGCTCATGGACATGCCCTCAAGTTTCCTGTCTTACACACATTTTAAGTGCCTTTGTCAGTTTTTTTCAACAGCTTCAAGATCTGTTTCTGTTCCTTTTCATTACAATGACAAAGGTCTTCCAACATTTTTGTGTTAGGAAATTTGGTCTGATTTATGTCTCAAGAAGCTGAAGAGAAAACAAACTACTTAAAGAAAATTTCTCAAGGTTTGCTTTTTAAAAATTATTTTCCTCCTTGGAGCATTTTAGATTTGGGCTTTCAATCAGTGAAATGTTGAGTCATAAACAAGTGTCAAAAATAATGGTTGAGAAAGATCTTTACAAGACTTTGTGAATAAACATGCTATTTTCGTACAAAAAGACACATAATCCTCAATCTGCTTGTCTTCAATGCCAAATTTAATATATAATTTGTATTTTTATTCAATTCTTTCCTTTACAATTAGAATTTAATTTAATTTTTTAATATGGTGTTCTTAATAATGGTTTCCATGAAAGCTGATGTGGAAGGAATGGATGCCCTCTCCAACCTGGCCAAGTCATCAACTACAGAAATCTAACTTTGAGCTATTGTTGATGCAGAGGAATAACCAAATTGCTGTGCATTTCATCCTAAAATGGATCCTGACATTGGTCAGGTGACTTCTGTTTTATTTTGACTGTGTATGATTTTTTGGGTTTGGACCTTGCGGATCAACACATTTTTACCTCCCTGCCCTGGTGCAATACAAGAGATTAAATCCTATCTGAGGACTAATAAAATAATCTTTTCTTTTAATTCACATGGATACAATCTACTGCTTTCCAGATTCTTTCAGGATTTTTTTTTTTTTAAAGGCTTCTGTTTGCCTTTTCCTCACTCACAGTTTCACAGTTACTGTTACTCACAGCCTCCACCTTTGGGCTGTCTTTCCAAGGTGCAGTTTTACTGCACACATCTGCCACTGCCCATGGATTTTTTTCAAGTGACATTAATGTGAAGCTGAATTGATTTCTGACATCTGTCTGTTGCCCACAGTGTTATGAACAGCTGAGAAAAACACCAAAGTCTTGTTATTTTGTCTTTGCTTCTGATTAACAGCATCCTAAGCAGTCTCTGTCCCTGAAGCTATGTAAAGCATTAATGCATCACTGGACTACTGCATATTTGTTTGGTATTTGCATGTCTTTTGATATCTCAAAGGTTTGGAGGTGTGTCTTTGAATGAAAAGAAAAATACTGCTGCTGAAGCCTGTGAATTAGGCTTCTGTACTCACCAGGAAAATGAAATAAAGCAAAAGCAGCAAGGAAGTCTCTGTATCTGTTTTGTCTTTTTATTTTTTTTTCTTCTGAGGGGACAGGCAAAATAATCAGTGGTAGCCCTATTTACTGGGCTTATAGAATAAAGTCGTAGTTATAAAAGTGATATTTAAGTTGTGTAAATGATTTGGTTGAGGATTAATTGGCCAAGGCAGGAATTATAAAAACAGAATTATTTTTATTTTCCTGGAAACCCCACCCTCAAACTATATACAGAACTAGTTAAGATTTATTTACAGGTTTTAATTTGGTCAGGAGATCTTTATAAGGATGCTTATGGGCAAGTTTAGTAATTTAGGAAAGTCAGAAAATGGAAAAGGCTAACCTACAACACAGCTTTACCCCGCTTATAAATCAGGCTGAGCAAAGAATCTAAGGGAACAGCAGACTTTACTCACGGAGGTGAGGTAGGAAATTTAGCGATGATCCCTAACGAATTTCTCCATTTGGCAGCCTCCTGAAACTGCAAGCTAAATCTGCACTGTACATCCATGTGGCAAAAGTCTGAGGCAGAATAAAACCTGCCAAAGTCAAAGTGTCTCTGACATTTTGTTCCACGATACAAAAGGTCACGGAACCATCACTGCCTCAGCAGCATAGGGGAAAGCTAAACTGCCAGCATGCTGCCCAGCTTGGGTAGTGAGCAGGAAGTCAGGCTGTGCAGTGTGGTCCAAGAGAAGCTGGTCTGGGTGCTGCTGGCAGCTGTCTCTCAAATGGACCTAAGGACTTGCCAAACTTGCAGACTTGCACAGAATAGTGCAGAAGTGGGTGACCGTCCAAAATCAGCGACGGTGCAGGAACGGGAGCAGAGCAAAAGTGGGAACTCTCCAAAAGCAGGAACTCTGTAAAGGTGGGAACTCCACACTTTTTTCCTCACTCTATTAATAATTTTTCCTAGACAATGTGTCCACTTGCCATATATACTGGGAACACAAAATCCAGCCAATCCCTGCCAATTCCAGCATGGGTTTCCCATGAGTCAGTGCACATGTGGAAAAGGCGCCTTTGCTGTTTCCCCTTCAAGCCTGCATGGAGGGGGAGGAAAGCAGTTTTCATGCCTTCTTCTTGCCCCATTCAAGCCTCTGGAGATGGAGGTGGGGGGAAGAAGGGATTTGGAGTGCCCCCCAACACTAACAAATAGCAAATAGAATAAGAAATTGGTTTTGTGGTTTGAGGATTTCTATTGACATTCTCAGCAGACCTGTTGTTGCTGGAATTAGAATTGGCAGTTTTGACCAAAATGCCTCCTTCCTCTTGAATCACCAGGCAGGAGAGAGTGTTTTTATGTACTTTTTACTTTTCTCTTTAACATTCTCCAACTCTATGTTTTTTTAAAAACGTAGATTTTTTTTTCTATTCTCCAAGCAGAAATAGTTTCTTAATCACCATGTAGTCAAATTCCAAAGGGGAAATCATTATAAATTAAAAGATGCTCTTCCTTTTTTGTGGATGCCTTTCCAAAACGTGTTTAAATCAAAGTTGGAGAGAGAGAAGAAAATATCCATCCTTCAAAATGCCTTTCATATAATATTTTCTCAGATAATAATTTTTTAAATTACTATTTTAGTAGATATTACTAATAGTGTAATGATACCTAAGATTGAAGCTTGTAATTTGAGAGGCTGATAACTACATTTAAAAGCCCTAGTGAGACAACTTTCAGTTATGCACTTAGTATTTAAAGTTGAATGAAATATTAAATGTGGCCTTTTCTGTATCCCCCATCTCTGAGCTGTGTTTCACAGTCTGGAGTGGAGGATGTAGAGTCAAAGTCAGACTCACTCTCAGCTTGTCCCTGTAGTGGCTGAAGCAGTTTTCTTCACAGATTTGCTTAGATTTGCGCAGGTCTCTTGGCACAACTGCAGCAAACACTGCAGTGTGGTGGGGGTGTGGTGAATCCTTCGTGACTGGCCTCCTTGGCCACAAGGGATGGAGCACGTCAAGTAGTTTATCTTTCATCCTGCACCATGGGACTGAACTAAAGAAAGATATTGTTCATTTTCCTTTGTAAGAGAAGTAAACCAGTAGTTTTCCACTTTCTGAAGAGACAGACCTCGTTTGCTTTCTCTTGTTTTGACTAGGAGTCATTAATCTACAGTTGAAATTTGGCATATTGGGGATTCATAAACCAACATAGCATAGAGAGCAGAGTACAAGCTCTCATGTGACAAAGCAGGCAATGATTTGAAGAGTGGATACAGTAGGAAGTTCCCAGTCAAATGTAGGAAACTTTAAATTAATACAAGTTGGGTTTTATACTCTAATGTTTTAGGGGTTTCTTTTATTTTCGTGTTTTGTTCTGTTATTGGAAACAATTCCAGCGTGCTTTTGGCTTTGCTGTCTGCTGTAGTCACATAGTAAGAATGAGTCTACAAGAACCAAAATTTTCAAATAAGAGCAAGTATGAATCACTATATTTTGAATGTGTTTGGAGAATTTTTACTTCATTTTGCCTTCGACAAAGCTCTCATAGTCCCTGTCATATTTTGTCCTGTTTTGGAGCTTTCTCACTCTTATAAGGTCCATGAGACTTCTGAAATATATTTGGGCTCCTCAGGTGCTCCCTAGCTCTTTCTAACCTGGATCTGTCAGAATTCTGATCTCCTGGTTCCACGTGCACAGTTCAGCATTGTTCTTAACAGATTCTTTTAAACCGTGTTCGTCTTATTGCAGTATGAAGACGTGAACTTCTGAATCTTCTTCACAAAGTCTGAGAGATCATTACTGCAGGCTGGGGACAGGTTTAGAAGCAGGATGATTAGAAGAGGATTTCAGGCAGCGCAGGGAAACACTCTGGATTTGTGTGGATTTTTTTTCTCTTTTTCCATCCTCCCTTCCACCCTCCCTTCCTTCCTGTCTGCCTGCCTTTTGTCTTCCTGCCTGTCTTCTTTCCTGGCTGTCTTCCTTCCTGTCTTCCTTCCTTCCTGCCTGCCTGCCTGCCTTCCTGCCCGTCTTCTCTGCCTTGCCTGCCTCCCAGTACTACTCATTAATAACATGGCTTGGAATTGGATATGGAATATAAATATCAGACTCTTTACACTTCATTAGTGTGAAAGAGTAGTCTGCAAACAGACCTAGTTTGAAAACCAGTTAGCATAACATTCCTGCATATTCATCTAGTTTCATGTTCTTGCATGATATCAAATAAACATATTTTGTGTTTGCTACACAGAATCACAGAATGTTAGGGGTTGGAAGGAACCTCAAGAGATCATCCAGTCCCACATACCTGCCAGAGCAGGATCACCTAGGCTAGGTCACACAGGAATACATCCAGGCTTTGCCCTACTTACAAATAAAAGGCAGCCCAGAGCCCTAGGGAATGTCTGTGCTACTCTTGGCAGTGCAGTCGGAATTTTGATATGGTTCTTTTGTCTCCTTTGTGGCAGTGTCTTTCATGGCAGTGTCTGGAACTGCAAATTATAATCCAGCAGTGGCTCAATCTGGCACAGAGTCCAATGCATGTAAACCCACCAAAGTCCAAAGTGACTGTAGACACAGCTTCCACAGACCGAGATCGTGGGGCAATGCAGGGCAAAGCTGGGCTGCTGGGCAGTGTTCCCATGAAAGGCAGCTGCTTATGGCAGAGGCAGGTCCCTGCAGCAGGAAGTCAGGACGCGGCAGTCCAAAAGAGAAGGATCGTGCGCTTTCTCATCACCATTCTTCCAGATGGTCCTCAAGGTCCGACTAGAAAATGTGTCCAGTTGCCATATATATATGCTGGGGCGATTTGTTCCTTCCCTGTTCAGGCCCGCGGGGATGGGGGAAGGAACTTCTCACCTACTTCTTCCTACATTCCAAACCCCCAGAGCCGGAGGTGGGGGGAGGAGGAAAACAGTTTGGTGCTCCATTCAAACCTCCAGTGGGGCAGGTGTGCCCTGCCACATGTCCACTCCACCTGTTGAAAACACCACAAAGAACCCACGCTAATTAATTTTGTGTACATGTATGTATCATTACAATATAGATGAAACTGACTTCAAGTTAGCTGAAGGTACTGGCTGTTGAAGTAAGCCTGTCGGCTGCATGGGACAGGCTGCACGGCACAGGCTTCATATAGGCTTGGGTGAAGGTACTTTCCTGATGTAGTGAAGAGAATAGAGAGTGAATGCCACTAAATTTCTTTTAGCTAAACGGTATGAAGTATTTGACTCAGGTATTGTGGAAATTGTTCCGGTTTTTTGTTATTTTTGGTTTTTTTTTTTTTGTTTGGCTTGTGTTTGTTTGTTTCTTTTTCTCCAAATAGTAAACTAAAGGAATATTAACAAATGGAATAATTTCTACAGGAATGGCTTTAGATAGTAGGTAATGAATCTATTCATTTGTGGCTTTTTGCCTTGATGACTGTTCAGATGGTTTGCTAAGCATGGCCTCAGTTAGTTCCCCCATACAGAGATGACACAGAAAGGAAGAAACATTTCTGACATTGCCTCGTTTCACCTATCAACGTGAGTAAATAACATTTTCAATAGACTAAATCACTTAGACATCATTTTGGGCTGTGGTGAGGGATATAAGACTAATCACCATAAAATCCTTGTCAAAAAAAAGCATCAACTATTGCTGTGAAGGAGATTATTTTTTAAATTTCTGAGGTCAGTATTATTCTTTCTATTAAGTTCCACCTGTGAGATACCTATGTTATAGAAGCAAAATAGTTGGGGAGAATTCTGCACTAGGTTTCTTTAGTCTGACAACATTTATGTCTTTCAATTTATGGTATCACAGAGTCATTTTGGTTAGAAGTGACCTCAGAGATCATCTAGTTCCAATCCCCTGCCATAGGCAGAGAAACCTCCCACTTAAATGGGTTGCTCAAGGCCTCATCCAATCTGACCTTGAACACCTCAAGGGAGGGAGCATCCACAACCTCCCTGGGCAACCCATTCCTGTGTTTCACCACCCTTACTGTAAAGAACTTCTTCCTAACATCTAGTTTAAATCTCTCCTCTGACAGTTTAAACCCATTACCCCTCATCCTGTCACTACAGTTTGTCAGGAGCTTTGTATCTGTGGTGGTTCAGGAGTTTCTCCCCCCCCAGCTTTGAAATAACCCAGACTAGACTCAGATGGCTGGAAGTTAAGGAATGAAGCTTTACATTACAGCTTTGCACAATATACAAGTAGATATTTACAATATATAACAGATATTTACAGATACATACAGTGAAAAGGTAATACAGAAACACCACACCCCTCCCAGATAAGCAAGGTTGATTGGCCAGGGGAGTTAGAAGCAGGAAACTGGTTAGTGAAGTTACACAGATCCAGGTAAGAAGGCAGGGAGATAGACATGCATTAGCCAGCACAGCTCAAAGCGGTCTGAGTTATCTTTTGGTTTTGGTTCTAACATATATACCATTTCAGTAAACAAATGAGTGAAGGAGACACTGGAATGTTTTCCTTTCTCAGCCTACAGTCTAATTTCTTATTAAAATCCTCCAATTAGTTCAAACCAGTACAGTATACCACACAGCCTTGAAATTAGTGCTGTACTGCTCATGGTGTAACTGAGAGCAGTCCCTCCTCAGCTTTCTTGTAGCCTCCTTCAGATACTGAAAGACCATGATAAGGTCTGCTCAGAGCCTTCTCTTCTCCAGACTGAACAGCTCCAACTCTCTCAGTGTGTCTCCATAGGAGAGCAGCTCCAGCCCTCTGATCACCCTCATGGACCTCTGGACACATTCCAGCATGTGCATATCTTTCCTGTAATAGGGGATCCAGAAGTGGATGCAGTATTCCAAATGGGGTATCACCAGAGTGGAGTAGAGGGTGAGAATCACCTCCCTTGACCTGCTGGCCACACTTCACAATGTATTTGCATTAACATATATAATTTGAATACAGACCATTTTAGAATTAATGCACAACTTTTATAATTTTATTGAATATTTTTTCATTCATTTCTTTACTCTTATGCTTGACATTGTACATATTATGAGCCAACTGGATAGGAAATTACCATGGCTATAAGAAAACAACCTTATGGCACTGAAATGTCAGGACTTGCTCATTTCTGGTTGTGTAAAATTTCTGTAGTAGGCCTAAAGCCTCAAAATACTGGACTCCAAACCCATCAGCTACTAGATTTGAACACTATTCATTTTATATTCTTCATCAATAAACCTTTAATAACAGTTATACAAGGGGAAAGAGTGGGAAAAACCTTTACAATGCTAAGTTACTCAGAGATTAATGCTGTTAGCAGTGACAGAGAGCACAGATGAATTAGTTAACAGAGCGCAGATGCAGCAGTCAAAAGTATTCAGTAGATCTACCTTTTCACACAAATGTGCAAAATGATCAGAAACCAGTGTATGTAAATTTAAAAAATGTGCAAGAATATATAAAAGATTTATGCATTCACCCAGGTGCGTTTGTTTCAACTGTTTTTTCAGCAGGTGTGTGTGTATATATATGTATGTATTTAGTTAGCATTGAACTATTTTAAAATAAAGATGTGTGAAACTGAAATGATGGATGAATGAATAAAACTGATAATGTGTTTGTTTTCTTGTGCTGAGACATTGTTTATTTAAACTAGTGTTAAGCTGACATAATGCGGGCTGTGTTTTCCTTACAAAATTCTGGAACAACAGTGGCATTAGTATCTATCCAAAATGGATGCATAAATTGACCATGAATTTGCTTTGCATGGAAAAGGTCTTTTCAAAAATAGTAGTAGCTGCTTTGTGTAAAGTGAAATCTCCTTAAAAAAAAGAAAAAAGAAACAAACTAAACAAAAACCACACATACACACACACACACAAAAAGCAACCCCAAACCAAAACAGAAAGCAAAGTTAAGAAAAAAGCATTTAAAAAAAAGTTTCCAAATATTCAAGGGTATAAATCTAGAGAAGGCAAATCTGACTCAAGCAAGTTAATAACTTGCCAGCCTATGTGGAGAGTTTTGCTTAAAATTCAAGATTTACTTACTTTTTTCACCACTTCTAGCTTATTTATCCTTTTTAAAAGATGCAAACTAACAGAAAATTATTTCAATATTTAAGAGGTGTTACAAATCTCAGCGTGGAAGTCCCTTGGCAGTGTGGTTTGTAGACAGATGAACAAGGCTACCTGCCTGTGGCTGTTATTAGATATATTGGCAATGTGCATATTTTTGTGTAGTACAAAAGTAAGCCATAATATACACTTAAGCTCAACTTCTTCATAAATTCTAATGGTAAAGTCATTGTAAAACACATCTTGCAATATGTTATATTTTTTCAAATGCTATTAAAAATGCTCTGATCTAAAAATGTTCTGATCCAAAAATACTCTCTTTTTGTCAGTTCTGAAAGCATATTTACTGATTTGAGTTGGTGAATAGTCACAGAAATAAAGTTCAGGTCAATATTTGAGAGATGATGAAGCTCAACTATAATTAGCAAGAACATTGTATGTATTGTTACATATGCTCTCAAAAATGGAAGTAAATTGTTTAGAGATTTAGCCTAGAAGTATTGAGTTTTCTTTTAAATGGCAGCCAGGCTAAACTCAGAGAGATGTTTAACAATTAGTGGCAGAACCTTTTGGAAAGTTCTGCTGTTAAATTCCTCAGAAATAGCGAGATCTGGAGAAATGTCATCTGGGCAGACTGCCTAATAGTCAGAGTCTTTCTAAAAAAAAAAAAAAAAAAAAAAAAAAAAAGATTCTTATATGTTTGACTCTGGCAAAAATAAATTTAAAAGACATGGGAAAAAAAGGAGGAAAAATAGTATTCAATGCTAAAATGTATTCTTCAGATAGCTAAAGATACTTCCATTTTTTTCACTGCACCTAACTTTTTTTCTACCGATTTCCACTCTTGTGTTTGTTTGGAGCAACAGTGAAGTGTAAGAATTTTTCAATTTAATAGATAAATTCTACTGAATAATTTAATAGACTTGCCTCTTCTGCTGTCTTTCCATAGATGTTTTAATCTGGGGGAGAAGATCCTGCTTTCTTCAAACCTCACAAACAAATAAGCCTCTCACTTTATGTAGAGACTTTAGATTAAAATTAGCCATGGAGCTGTGATTATTTCTCCATAGTTACCTGCCTGTGCCTCTCTCTCTGAACACAACACAGAAGAATACCAAAGTGTCACACTATTTGCTTATGAGCCAGGAAATGTAACAATACTTTCAATTTTTCTGTGTGAATTTTGGTTGAGCCACGTTTTTGTTCTCTTAGATCAGCTTGCCTGACTGACAATTCATCTTGTAATCATGGTGTAATTTTAATATACTGTAGCACTGTACAACATTCTGTTCCATTCAGCAGAATCTCTGTTGCCCCCTTTTTCAGATGACGGTTGCTGCTGGTACGAGCATTGAGAATAACATTCAAAGGACCATATCCTGCCCTAATGTATGTTCAAAATATCTTGGATTTTTTGCATAATTTAAATGTGAAGCCTCCTGATGTGAATTTGATTATTTTGTTGCCCACAGAAGCTTGTGTATCTTGAGGTCCCTTCACATTATATATTTCAGGGTCAAGGAATTTTGTGCTCCACTTAGAAAAGTTATCAGATTACTGTTCTTTGGTTTTGGTTTTTTTTTTTTTTCTATGCTGTTTGGTGGTGCTGCTAAATAAAGACAATGGGAACATATTCACCACTCCTCCTGTGTTCACATTGGTCCCTACACAGCAAAATGCTCCTTTTAGTTAAAATCAGTAGAACAGCAATAAACAAAATGAGGAAAGAAATGAGAGTCAATATGTACTCTACTTAACACAGTTCTAAATTAGATTTTGATTTAAAGATGTGTAAAACTAAATCTGGAGGGAAGCTAATTTCGTTTTTCTTGCTGAAACAAATATATTTCATGACAAAATAGAAGAAGGGAGGATTTACTATTTCTCATGAAAGGTAAATTAAGAAATCTGTTTTGTTAGCAGAAGCAACAAATTATCCATTTGTAATATAATAGGTAATTTGTCTTTCTTTATACTGAAGCTATTCAGGTAATGGAAAGTCTAAACTGAACTCTTATACATTAAAAGGGAAACATTAAGGAGAACTTGAGATGTACCATGGAGATGAAAGTATTTTTTTATAATGTATTAAACAATTTTCTTTTCAGCTAAAGAAGCAGAAGAAATTCTGTGTAGACATTTCCAACACCTTAAGTTCTTTTAAGATACAACAAATAATCAAGGTACAAGAGCAATATAATTAAAATAACATATAGTGAAGAGAAAAAAATAACATGATTTAATATTAGCAAGAAAATAGATCTGCCTCCTTATCTGGGAAAAAAAACAAACCAAAACAAAACAAAAAACATGAACATCTTAAAACTACTTTTTCTAGAAAGTTTATACTGTTAGGGCAACAGAAAAATTCTTTACACTGAATTCTTAGAAGATACTCCATTTTCCTACCTGAGTCATGAAATTCAGAATTTCCTGAATGAACCAACATTATACATTTTTGGCTATGATTTGTGCTGTTCAGTTTCAATATCAGACTTGCTTCTATGCAGAGGAACAAAGCTTCCAAAATACATAGTGCATTATGAATCCCCAGTCTCTTCTGGATTTTCAATATGACTTTACTCCAAGGCGATTTTAGTATTTTAGTCTGCAAGTAGTACCATTTTTAATGGAAGAGAGCAATATCAATTACAATAACGTGACGGAACTGACAAGCATGGAAAAATGCAATCCATATCATTACTTCAATATTGTTTGTGGTCTTAGTCTGTTTTCTTGGTTTTGAAAAGTGCATTAAGACAGTCTCTAAACAAATGCCTTCTTAGAAAAATTAAATCAACACAGAAGTTACCTTTTAATTTTTTTAATTATTATATGCATTAGCACAAAAATCAGTAAGCAATTAATTAACAGTCATTGAACAGGAGCATCCCCGTTCTTGCCTTTAGACATCACAAGAGCTGTCATAGTAAATCATATTTCTTTATTAGCCCTCATTTTTAATTTTGTTCCTTCTGTTTGGACTTGTGTGAGTATTTTTTGTTTCACCAAAAAAAGAGAGATATCAACCTTCACAAGAAAGGGGATAAGACATAGAATGCATTAAATGCTCTTTTATCTCAATTTCCTGACTATCCTGCTTAAATTTTAACGCTGGATTTAATGTTGTTGTCTCTGCTCTAGAGACAGCAGAGGCTACAGTCAGTCTCAACTGTAGGATCTCTGAAGGTATCAGTCCTTCCCAAGTACCTAAAAGGCCATCCTCATAGAATCATAGAATGGTCTGGATTGGAAGTGACCTCTAAATGTTATCTAGTCTAACCTCCCTGCAGTCATCAGGGGCATCCTCAACTAGATCAGGTTGCCCAGAGCCCTTTTGAGTCTCTCTTTAAGTATCTCCAGGGGTGGGGCCTCAACCACTTCTCTGGGCAACCTGTTCCAGTGTTCCACTACCCTAAATTCACAACCTAAATCTATCCTTCTCTAATTTCAAACCATTATTTTTCATCCTATCACTCCAGGTCTTTGGAAACAGTCCCTCTGCAGTCTTCTTGTAGGCCTGTTTCAGATACTGGGAGTCCACTCCTATGTCTCTCCAGAGTCATCTCTTCTCTATCTTGGCTTAGATACCTTTCTGGTTAAAGTTAAGTAATACAAATCATAGAATGCCAGGTTGGAAGTGATCCCAAGTATCATCTGGTCCAACCTTTCTAGGTGTTGGTGTAGATTAAATGACATGGCCCCAAACCCCAAACCCTCCCAAGCTGAGTCTTAAATCTGACCAGTGTAGGGGAATCCACTACATCCCTCAGGAAAGCATTTCAATGTCTAACTGTTCTCACTAAGAAAAATTTTCTTCTGTATTCCTATGGAAATATCTTCAGGCTACCTTGAACCTATTAATGTGTCTTTTCCATGTGACTCCTTGTGAAAAGGGAGTTTCCATTGCCCAGGTTGGCACCTTTTATGTGCTGGTATATAGCAACAGAGTCTCCCCTAAGGCTTCTCAAGTCCAAAAAAATCTGGTTCCTCCAGCCTTTCCTCACATGGCAAGTCTTCCAGTCCTCCAATCATTCTGATCACCCTTCCTTGGACACTTTCCAGCCTGTCTGCATCTTTTTTGTACAGATTTTGGACACTGAATATGATATTTGTGACAAGAACTCCCTCAGCAAACTGCAGCCTCCTAAAAGTCTAGGCTATGAGTGTAATGGCAGGTAATTAGTGATGCAAGATGTGTTTGGTTATTTGTTTTTTTGTTTTGTTTTGTTTTCAAAATTAATATTATTTATTAATTTTGGTATTCAGGACTCTCACCACCTGCCCTGTAAATTTTTAATAATAATTGGCTCTTTGCACGGTCATGAAAACATTATACAAAGGGTAAACATAATCTTAAGAAGTAACTAGCAAAAATACGAACATTAAACTGTCAGAACTGCAGAGGTTCTTGTGGTCACTTGTACCTCTTGTCCACTAGATGGACTCAGGAAGCTCCTTACTGCTAGGGCAGAAGGCTTGGATTCAATTAGACAATTTGCAGTTTTGCTAAAGAGCCTTTTGAGTATTTACTCATAAATATGAATCTCCAAATTCCTGACATTAACTACAGTTTCCAGACAGTACCCAAACACTTGCAGGGAGTTGTGTCGGTGTCTTGTCAGCCAATGAAAGGCTTCTAAATCTTCCATGGCTCTTAACTGGGGTGCTGGGAGAAAGGCAGATGATCTCTGACCTGATCTTGGTTCTTCTTGCACATGTGCAGTCTTAGCATGGTGTCACGCTCGCTAAGCAAGCCTATCGCGTGAAGGCACTGAAGACCTATGCCTGGTAAACTTGAGCTACTTCCCAGGTAGAGAAGCCCAAAGTATCAGGGCTTGCTATTATGCAGCGGAGCTAGGTTATAGCTTAGCAGAGCATGGCAGGACACAATGGCAGTGAGGCAGAAGCAATGGCAGGAGCACATTGTCTCTACCTGCTCATCTCTTTTTATCAGTACGGCTTGAGACTAGTGGCTCTCTGGCCACAGATCAGCCAATCAGAATTGCACTTTGCCAAACTTAACCATATTAACTAGAGTCAGGGCTTACTTTTACATTTTAGGGCAGAACACAAGTGTAGAAACACAGTACCCTCATGTGTTTACAAGTTTGCACAGACATGGAGGCACCAGGCCCTTTTGTCTTCCTTTCCCTCAGTTGCTTCTCCCATCAGCAGGAGGGAGAGCAGAAAACATGTCTGGGCAAGCCAGGATATGTTTAGGCCTAAATTAGCCTATTTTGGCCTTCCATGACAATGACACAGCCCCTTTCACTGCAGAAGACAAGGTATTTGAAGAATCATACTGGGTTGATTGCCCCTGAGGGTTCTTTTTTCCTTAACTTAAGCAGTATCTTATACAAACAGCTTAGTCCAGACATTAAAAACCATCCTCGAAGCTGAAACTTGGGGGGTGGGGAAATATAATTTCTATATGGACAACAATGAAAAATTACACAATTGAGTTGAAAGATGAGGCTTTAATAATTCCTCCTAAAATTTCTCCATGAACTAGAAAGAATTCTTAAATGGTCTAATAAAAGAATTGGTTCCAATTTTAGATTTAATTTTTACTGCAAGTGCACTAAAAAAAAACCAAAATGAAACAAAACTGTCACGTTTGAAACTACTGTTTATTTCATCCCCAGGGGAAAATGAGGTGGCTTAGTTACAAAGGGTGTGAAACAACCTCCTGTCATTATTTGTTTCTTGAACCCAAAAGCATTTTCAGTTGGTCATGAAGTATCACTTTATAAACAGATGCGAACAATCAAATTCTTAGCAAAAAGATACAGTAATTTTTTTTTTGGATAGTGGGAGGTAGAAACTGCTGCTCCCCCGCACTCCAGCTCAGGATCCAGACAGACCTAAAGATCAGGCTTGCAAGGAGATGGTCTTGATCAGCTTTTTGTCTCTGGTGCTCCTCAACCTGAGATTTCTTTGTTTGCTTGGAGAAACTGGTCCTCCAGCTGATTAGGCAATTGTCCACAGCCAAGCTGAAAGGGGTATAAATGGAATTCTGCTACAGAGAAGAGCTTTCTTTCTCTTGCTCTGCAAAACTAGTTTTGGCAGCTCAGAACTTCTCCCCTTTAGAACAGAACCTAAGGAACCTCACCCCTGCCACCCTTGGTAAGTAGAGATGTGTGTGTGTATATATATGTATATATATATATCTCCTGGTTATCCATGGGAGATTTTCCTTTTCTAAGTTGTGTGCATGCTTTGGTTCATCTCTCCAAATACTTTGGTAGTTTACTTAGTTGTGTAACAGTATTTTCCTAACTGACATCCCAACCTGTAATTTTACTGTGTCAGAAGAAGAAGGGATCTAACTGCAATAAATCAGTGGCTATTAGCAGCCTGTTTTGGTGTTTCCTTCACAACATAAACTTCCAAACAATTCTCAATGGAAGTTTATTTGATGCAGATAATTTTGTTATACTTAATAATGACCAAGCATTGTGTTAGATACAAAAGAATCCCATCCAGAGGCAGAGTATAAACCCTACAAACACCTATATGTCATCCAAATGCACAAAGTGTTCAGAAAGACAAAAGACAAGCAACTGAATCTGATCAGGCAGTGTGCCCAGGTGGCAAAGAAATCCATTGCCATCCAGGCTTGGATTAGAAATGCTGTGTCCAGGAGGAGCAGGGAGGTGATTTTCTCCTTGTACACAGCTCTGGTGAGGCCATACCTTGAGTATTGTGTTCAGTTTTTTGGCACCTCAATACAAGAGAGGTGGAGGTGCTGGAGCAAATACAGAAAAGGGCAATGAAGCTGGGGAAGGGCCTGTAGAATAAATCAGATGAGGAGTGACTGAGGGAGCTGGGAATGGTTAAGTGTGAAAAAGAGGAGGCTGAGGGGAGACCTCGTTGCTGTCTACAGCTACCTGAAAGGACCTTGTTGAGAGGTTGCTGCTGGTCTCTTCTCACAGGTAATTAGTGATAGAACAAGAGGGATTGGCCTCAAGCTGCCACTGGTAGGTTTAGACTGGTCATTAGGAAAAAAAATGTTCATGGAAAGAGTGTTCAGGCATTGGAATGGGCTGCCCAGGGAGGTGGCTGAGTCACCAAACCTGGATGTGTTTAAGGTCGTTTGGATGTGGTGCTTGAGGACATGGTTTAAGGTGAACCTTGTAGAGTAGGGATATCAGTTGGACTTGGTGATCCTGAGGGTCTTTTCCAGACAGAATGTTTCTGTGATTTCTGTGAAGTCTGCATTCAAGCTTTCACCCAGCAGCTTGTCAGAAAGATAGGAAAGGAAGGCAGTTTTACTTTACAAGTAGTTCTCTTGCCTCCAGGTCTTCCTGTGACACTGTGAAAAGCAAAAGCAGATCAAGCTTCAGTTTAAGTAGTGTAACAGAAAAGAGTAATCCAGAACTTGATAAATAATTGCAAAGTGGCTTATTAGATCCTAAATTATTTGGTTTCCTGGTGATTGGAAAGTGTTTCTGCAGATATTCATTACTGAACAAAATCCAGCTGATTATGACTGATTGATCTTATGCTATTTAGAAAAATAACAAAACACACTTAGTAATATATGAGAAAGAAATTAATTAAATTATTCCATGGAATTCCAAACCCACAATTACCTACATGAACCATAGCCTTAACAACTGGCATTAAGGCTGCTGAATCTACAGCTGAAATGGTTTGAATGCATAGTAACTTTTTAGCTATTAGGCTACATTACTCTGAAATATTTTCTGGTTTTTGTAATCTTTGTGAATTACACAACTTTTCATTTCTGCATTTTGCAAAAGGGGTTGCTGTGGAGGCTGTTCTAGAAGCATGACATTTTCAGTCAGTTTATATTGCACTGCTTCAAAACTCTAATTGCATGGCATTCATGAATTCATGATACAGATATAATTAATTACAAAACTTAGTTACTTAGCCAAAGAACGGCACAATACATTTGATTTGGCTTTTCTGGCTCTTAATCTCTGACTTAATATGCATTTATGGAAGCAGAACTCGAGATGCTAAAACTCTACAGAAAACACAGATAGTTCATGAAGCATCCATGCTGAAACGTTCTTTAAAACAGACTATTAAGCCTGATTAACATCTCCTAATGTTTTTAGTAACAAATTTAAGCAAGGTTTTAGATATTATATATATTGTGTAATTTTGCTAAATAAACACCCTGCAAAACTTGCAATAAAACTGAAACTGAAGAGGAAACTGCAATATATTAAAGTCTGAGAACTATTATTATGATGATTTTTTTTAAGGTACAATTTTGTGGGCAGTTTCTTAATTTGCATGCAGTTGCTATGTGAAATTTACACTTCCAGAGTCTTCACTACAGGCCTGCATTTACCTTTATTCCCACATAAACTTTCTGGTTACACACCTCATTTTACCATTATTCACCTTTATTATACCTTTATTTCTCATTATTATAAATCGCTTACGCGACAGAAGCTGAGCGAAGAAACTGATATTATATACAATATTAATACACTATTGCAGTTTATTCCCTTCTCTTCTTGTTTAGTGACATAATAAAGGACTCATTCTGCTGCCTTTAATGTGAGATATCCCAAATCTTGACAGCATCCACATATGCATTTTTTTAATATCTTGAATTTACAACACTACAGTTGCTGTAGTCTTTGAAATCACTGTGTTTTGATAAGTATTCTGTAGACGTATGCTTAAAGCAAAATGCTTTTAATACGGATGGACACAGCTGATGGATATAGAGACATTTAGACAGATCAATCTATCATATTTTGATATTTCAATGTCATTAATTGATGGGAATATTGCAAGCTGATGGCCATAACAAAGACAGTGCACTATTTGTGCAGCTCTAGTTGCTGTGGTTGCATGACCTTGGACTTCTTCAAAGTGTCAGCTTTAATGCTCCATTTTTGTGCAGCTCTGTAAAAGTCAACAAGAAAAAGTGCAAATGCAAAATACAAAAGGAAAGTATTTAACATGCTGCATTCCCATCATTCAAAACAGCAGAACTGTGGGTTTGGTTTTCTTTAAATTGCTCTATATAATAAAAGAAAACACACTCTACTGCATGGATCTGGGAAGAAAACTAATTGTTAAATGCAAAATTAATGCATTTTGTTATTGCACCATCAGCCATTCCACTGCTTTTTGAGGGAAAAGCCTCATTTGTTCCAAAGGGCCACATACTGTTAGGAATTCTTTATAGAGCCAGTCACAAGTGTTAGAGAAATTAAATTTAAAAAAAATAATTAAATTCCAGCATGTCATTCAGGCCATTCACTTTAAGTAGATATTTTTAGGTGCTCAAATGTGTGTAAATTTTTAACATAAATGTTTTTTATTATCCTAAGGCTTTAAACAAGATACTGAAGATTATAAATATAAAAACATTTTCTACAAGTTCTGTAGGAAAACAACAATTTGCTTACAATCTATCTAATTTGGCCGTTACTCAGCATCTTATGAAGCTGCTGCTTCATAAGCAGCTCATGCATTCATGGATGAGGCCTTGAGCAACCTGTTCTAGTGGGAATTGTCCCTGCCTATGGTGGGGAGCTGGAACTAGGTGATCTTTGAGGTCCCTTCCAACCTAAACCATTCTATGATTCATCAGCAATCTTAATTTCTTTATATTACTACTCCACCCTGGTGAGACCCCACCTGGAGTACTGCATCCAGTTCTGGAGCCCCTATTAGAAGAGGGATCTGGACATGCTGGAAGGTGTCCAGAGAAGGCCCATGAGGATGATCAGAGGGCTGGAGCTGCTCTGCTATGAAGACAAACTGAGAGTTGGGGCTGTTCAGTCTGGAGAAGAGAAGGCTCCAATGAGACAAGAGGAAATGGCCTCAAGTTGCATCAGGGGAGGTCTAGATTGGATGTTCAGAGGAAGTTCTTTACTGAGCGGGTGGTCAGGTACTGGAACAGGCTGCCCTGGGAGGTGGTGGAGTCACCATCCCTGGATGTGTTTAAAAACCACATGGATGTGGCACTTGAGGCTATGGTCTAGTGATTAAGGATGCTGGTATGAAGGTTGGTGGATGATCCTGGTGGTCCTTTCCAACCATAGTGATTCATCGTGATTAGATGTTGCGCTGAGGGATTTGGTTTAGTTAAGGACTTGTCAGTGTGAAACTAATAATTGGACTCAATGATCTTGAAGTATTTTCCAATTTAAGAAATTCTGAGTTTTCAGAATGTCAGATAGTGATAGGACTGAGGGGAATGGAGCAAAGCTAGATCATGTTGCTCAGAGCTTTGTCAAGCCTGACCTTGAGTATGTCCAAGGATGGGGCCTCAACTACTTTACTGGGCAACCTGTTCCAGTCTTCCACCACCCTCATGCTAACCCCGTTCATAACATCCAACCTATTATCTACTTTTCTCTAATTTCAAAGCATTACTTCTCATTCCGTCACTACAGTAATTAATTAAGTAGAAGTGTCTAAGTATCTCCATCTCTAATGTTAATTAAAAAAAAAAAATCTGATTACTTGTAACTTGATCAATGCATCAAATTACAGACTCCAAGTGTATCTGAAAAAAGGTTCACCTACTTCTACTCTTCACTTTTTCTATACTATGAATTTGAAAAGTTGTACTAAGGTTAAGTTTTATTCTGGGCAAGTGAGAGAGTAGGGATTTAAGATAGAAACACGCTGTATTGGTTTAAAGCCAAGCTACCCCGAGCCCAAAAGCCCAAATGAAAACTCGAAGCGGTTTGGAAGTGAAAATGGGTATAATGAAACTTTTAACAAATAAATTAAAGGGAAAAAACGAAAATGCAACGGTGTGGAAGCGAGGGAAGGGATACAGAAAACCCGGGAGAAGGGGGGAAAAGGGAAAAAATACAACCGCGGTGGGGATTTTAGTCCTAAACCGAGATCCGGCGGCTTGGTGGTGCTGAAGGAAAAGCGGGTTGCAAGAACAGTTCTTAAATGCAGAGAGGCAGTCCCGGTTCCAGGCGAGAGAAAAGGGTAATGGCAGTTTCCACGCAGTGGGTTTGCTGAGCATGTGGATGAGCGGCGGGGAACGGCAGGCACAGCCTCCAGCAGTGCGGCAAAGAGGGGAGAGAGAACGAGGGGGGGCTGGGTCCCCCCTCTTTATAGTCCAAATCCTAGCAGGAAGTGGGAGTGTCTAACCATGATACCTGGGAGAAAAGGGTCAAACCATCCCTTGTGAGGAGGGACCCACCTGGGTAGGGGTCAAACCATCTCTTGGGAAGAGGCAGGGGGTCCCAGGTGGGCTTAACCCTTTACACACAAGTATCATGATCGTGAAGAGCTGGAACTAGGAAAAAGAAACCAGCTCAATTTCAATTAATTTTTACGTTTAAAATCTCAAGGAATTCTTCCATTAAAGAAAGCAATTAAAGCTTAACTTTCCTTATTTTTGTTGGATTTTGACAATAGCATCAACTTAACAGTTGTTTCTTCTTTCCTCTTACATTGAAGTAGTTGTCAAAGAATATATATAAAATGAACAGATGTTTTTTCATTATAGTTTTATAGTGTACTAATATGTACAAAATGCACATCAGTATCCAGCAGGTTGAAATTGTTAGAATTATACTAAACAGATAATTGAAAGTATGAAAATCAGATACTCAGAATCGTAGAATGATCTGAGTTGGAAGGGACCTCTGAAGGTCATCCACTTCAACCCTCACCCTGCAGTCACCAGGAACATCCTCAACTAGACTAGGTTGCCCAGGGCCCTGTTGAGTTCATCATCACTGTCCTGGTCAGAGGGGCAAATTCTGTGTTCCTTTTGTGAAGTCTACAAATACAAGGATTATGAAATTATACTTCAGGTGTTGGATCACAGAATTGTAAAATGGCTTAGGTTGGGAGGGATGTTAGAGATCATCCAGTAGCTGCTGGTGTTTGGTTGCTAATTGTTACAGCAGTGACAGCATAGAGTAAGTGCCCTGGTTTGGCTTGCTTTTGGTGTATAGCTTAGGCTTAGTGAAACTGGGAGCCTTTCCTGGAGGCATGGGGATCCAGCGATGGCATTGCCATACAAAAGGGAAAAATAGAGTAAATTTGAAAAGGGCAGCCATGTGCTGGAAGGGGGGAAATAATGATGAGCCATTAAGTACGGAACCTGGAAGAAAGTGGAGGATCAGACACTTGTGGGAACTGGTGGCTGTGGCATTGGACATGAAATTGAGACAGATGAGAAGTAAGAGTGGAGAAGGTAGTGTTCAGTGACAAAGCTCTCTCAAGAGAAAAAAAAAATCATTGAAAAGAAAACTTTTCATGAAAATGTATCAAACTTTATAGGAAAGATGTCTTAGATCTAGAAACTGAGGGATCATAAGTGACAGAGGTGTCCCCTCAAAAGGTAGCCTGAGTTCCAACAGACAAGGCTGTAAATTGTGATATAACAGTGACTGTGTGCATGAGACATTTCTGTAGACAGCCACAATCCTGGTACTAACACCTAAATAACACTCCTGCACACTTCTAATATAGCACTTTTACTTGTATTTATATATAAAATATATTACATTTTGAGAGGAGAGATAGACAATTTACAGTGATTGTTTCTCCAGTCAATAATTCTGGTTTACTAAACTGCTAATATTTGTCTGTTAAGAAGAAACAAACATGCTTTAGGAAAGGAATTATTTTAAAGGTCAGTATTACTTAAGCACCTGTTTAATGCTTACAGCAAACTGGAGCTAGAAATTATTTGAAAGCTTATTGATATTACACCTGATGGATCAGAGGAAAAAACTTGCACCAAAGACTGTGTCTTTGACTTTATGCAATGCCTCAAGGAAGCCATTGGCTTGGAAATCCATAATGTTTGATCCAATAATGATTCAATGTTATACTAAGACAAGCACTAAATTTCATTTCCATTTCCCAGAGGAAATGCTGGAGGAAAAAACCACAATATATACTATAAAAACTCTACACTTCACATCTCAAATATAGCCCATAAATTTTCTTGATTTATGGGGGCATGATTGTAGAATCATAGAATGGTTTAGGTTGGAAGTGGCCTCAAAGATCATCCAGTTCCAACCCCCTGCCATAGGCAGGGACACCTCCCACTAGAACAGGTTGCTCAAGGCCTCATCCAACCTGGCCTTGAACACATCCAGGGAGGGAGCAGCCACAACCTCCCTGGGCAACCTGTTCCAGTGTCTCAGCACCCTCACTGGAAAGAACTTCTTCCTAATATCTAGTTTAAATCTCCCCTCTTGTCAGTTTAAACCCATTACTCCTCATCCTGTCATTGCAAGACCTTATCAATAGTCACTCCTCAGCTCTTCAGTAGACTCTCTTCAGATACTGGAAGGCTACTACTAGGTCCCCTTGAAGCCTTCTCTTCTCCAGGCTGAAGAGCTCCAACTTTCATAGCCTGTCCTCATAGCAGAGGTGCTCCATCCCTCTGAGCATCTTCGTGGTCTCAACTGGACTGGCTCAAACAGTTCCATGTCCTTCTTGTATTGGTGGCTCCAGAACTGCACACAGTACTCCAGGGTGAGGTCTGACAAGAGCAGAGCAAAGGGGGAGAATCACCTCCCTTGCCCTGCTGGCCACACTGCTCTTGATGCAGCCCAGCACACAGTTGCTGTCTGGGCTGTGTGCACACTGTCAGCTCATGCTGAGCTTTTCATCAACCCAGACCCCCAGGTCCTTTTCCTCAGGGCTGCTCTCAGCCAATTCACCACCCAACCTGGAGTTGTGCTTGGGATTGCAACCACCCAGGTGCAAGACCTTTCACTTGGTCTTGTTGAATTTTATGATGTTAGCCTGCTGACAGACAATTGAATTAATTAAAAGAAATACTCCTGCCAATGTTACATTTACACTCGTGTATGTGAGTGAATTAATTTGTTTGCATAAAGACAGAAGTGGGAATATGATCCTTCTGTAGGTTTTGGATTTCACCTGACCTTTGAATTGCATCATGCCTGGTAAGCATATTAAAGGCTGCCTGAGAAGCGCTACAAGGAATTTTGCAACTGTCTTCTCTTGATTAAACTACTGATGCATTTTAATCTAGCCAAATAGGACAAGCCTAAAACCACTCTAGAAGTTACTTGATACAAGAGGGATTTGGATGTGCTAGAATGTGTCCAGAGAACGGCCACAAGGATGATCAGAAAGCTGGAGCACCTCTCCTATGGAGACAGACTGAGAGAGTTGGGGCTGTTCAGTCTGGAGAGAGGGCTCCGAGGTGACCTTCCAGCATCTAAAGGGGGCCTACAAGAAAGCTGGGGAGAGACTTTTTAGGATGTGAGGTAGTGATAGGAGTAGGGGGAATGGAGCAAAGCTAGAAATGGGTAGATAGAAATTAGATGTTAGGGAGAAGATCTTCGGCATGAGGGTGGTGAGACCCTGGAACGGGTTGCCCAGGGAGGTGGTGGAAGCCTCATCCCTAGTGATATTTCAGGCCAGGCTGATGAGGTTCTAGACAGCCTGATCTATTGTGAGGTGTCTCTGCTAGTGGCAGGAGAGTTGGAACTAGGTGATCCTTGTGGTCCTTTCCAACCCTGACTGATTCTATGATTCTTGTCATTCATAAGTTATTTGTTGTATCTAATTTTGTCTATATAAAATATTTATTTTTGATCTTTATATGTCCATCCTTTTTATTTACACACCTTAGAGACCAACTGGTTTCTTATTCTGTTGTTCTCTGTCTTTGGGGGGTTTTACATAATAAAAGGCATAGCTGTAGGCCAAAGGAAAAGCGTGAAGAGACAGAAGATCTGAAATAAGAAAAATATTTTAAAATTATACTGAAAGAATGAAAAGAAACACACTGAGGGAGAAGTGACAAGGAAGAAATGTCATGAAGATGCTTTTAGAAGGCCATCCTGTGATCTACTAAGCACTAATTCTGTCTCTTAAGCATAGTGAACAAATTTTACCACCATGACTTCCTGATTTTGATGCATGTTGAGTTCATTCTTGGCTTTATTATTCTTAAAATTAGACTTAATACAGAATGTATAGAAATGGAAAAATAGTCCTTTTCAGATCTTCAGTTTAAACACTTCTCATGATTAGTCTGACTGTCCATTCTGAGAGTAGTGTTAACATAATTCTGAAAGCTGGGTAGTGAGAAACCCTAATAAATTTTATATAAAGTGAACAGGT
>VWZI01008391.1:170911-213537 GCA_013396835.1 Psilopogon haemacephalus
AACAACAACCAACCAACCAACCAAACAAAGCTTATCTTTGAGGAAATAAGCTTACTTTTTACATAAAATAAAATTAGCTTAATATTTTATGTGGTCACATTCTCCAGGTGCTGATCAGAAACCATTTATCTTTTAAAATTCTGTCCTGATTTAAGGAATCAACTAGTACTGCATCTGAGGAACAGATAGATTAACTTTGATAGAATCAGAACCGAAGCAGCTGAAGATGTTTTGACATATGGATAATCAGATTTAGATGTAGCAGCTGTGCTGGGAGGTTGGTTTCCTCTTGTGACTCTTTAACTTCTTGTTATGAGCTCATTGTGTGCCCCCCCCTCCCCCGCCCTTGAAGGGCAATATTGCCACCAGAGAGAGGAGAAAGGAGAGCAAGAATGTATTTGACTACACAATTATAAGAATGAAATTTAAAAATATCAAAGAAATGGTAACTCCATAAGCAAACAGTGTCCTTATGAGGAAAGGCTGAGGGAGCTGGAACTCTTAAACTTGGAGGAGACTGATGGGTGACCTCATTCATGTTTGCAAAGGTGTTAAGGGCAAGTGTCAGGAGGACAGAGCCATGCTCTGCTCAGTGATGTTTAATGATAGGACAATGATAGGGCAATGAGTGCAAGCTGGAGCAGAGGAGGTTCCATGTGAACACAAGGAAAAACCTTTTCACTGTGAGGGTGGCAGAGCCCTGGAATAGACTGCCCAGAGGTGTTATGGAGTTCAAAACTTGCCTGGATGCTTTCTTGTGCCAACTACCCTGGATAATCCTGCTTTGGCAGATGGATGGACTTGATTTCTAGAGGTCCCTTCCAACACACACACACACACACACTCTGTGTGTAGATGAAAGTACATACAGAAATAAACCACTCGTTCAAACAATTGNTCTGTGGTTCTTTCTTTATCTCTCTTAAAGTAGATGAAAGTACATACAGAAATAAACCACTCGTTCAAACAATTGATTTTAAAATATTCATTAAGCATCAATATTTATCTTGGAAAGGGATCAATTTTGGTTGATAACAAACAACATCTTTGAAAAGATGCAGTTTCTCAAGATGTGTTTTTTTACTCTTAGATCAGGTTAATATGTGAATTACCTGCCTGTGTATTTGGAAAAGGATATGGTTTGTCATAAATTACATGGGCTGTGGCTGAGGTCTTACAGGAGGCTATGCACTGGTATCCTCATTTTTGTTTTCTCAGAACCCAAATCCAAATGATGCTGGTAAAAGCAGATGAAAGTTAAAAATATGAGTAAGAGATCACAAATCCCTGGGGATTCTAGTAGAAATATACAAAAATTTATTTCATATAAATAAATCTGTTGTGTGTAATGGAGTGTTACAGCATAAGGACTGAAGGGAAAGTTGGGTTACTTTCACATGGATTGGCCAGAGATGACATCCAATATCTTTGACCTTAATGAGAACATTTCTCCAAGAATTGTACTGCTGGTGGCAAAAATTTCCAAAGCTGTGTATGATATATTTAGGTTCCTTAATCATAGAATGTTAAGGGTTGGAGGGGACCTCTAAAGATTGTCAAGTCCAACCACCCGGTCAAAGTGGAAACACCTAGAGTAGGCCATATAGGAACACATCCAGATGGGTCATGAAACTCTGTAGAGAAGGAGACTCCACAACCTCCCTGAGAAGCTTGTTCCAGTGCAGCACCTTTTTTTTTCTTTTTTTTTTTTTTTTTTTTTTTTTTTTTTCTTTTTTTTTTTTTGTCTATCAAGTTTGGATAGTTTAATTCTTGTTTCTTCAAAAGAAGTTTACTAGTTTGGACTGGACTTTAAGCCAGACTGACTTTTGAGACATCTGAAGTTGGACTTCAAATTATGATAGCGGAATCCTAAATATATAAATTGATGACTCCATACTTGAGGAGGAACTCTACACTTCACATCTCAAATATAGCCCATAAATTTTCTTGATTTATGGGGGCATGATTGTAGAATCATAGAATGGTTTAGGTTGAAAGGGACCTCAAAGATCACCCACTTCCAACCCCCCACCATAGGCAGGGACACCTCCCACTAGAACAGGTTGCTCAAGGCCTCATCCATCCTGGCCTTGAACACCTCTAGGGAGTGACCATCCACAGCCTTCCTGGGAAACCTGTTCCAGTGTTTCACCCCACTCACTATATAGAACTTCTTCTTAACATTGAGTTTAAATTCTCCCCATTTCCAGTTTAAACTCATTACTCCTTGTCCTGTAATTACAAGACCTTGTAAATAGTCCTCCTGTAGCCCTCCTGTAGCCCTCCTGTATTCTCCTTTCAGATACTGGAAGGCTACTATAAGGTCTCCTCAAAGCCTTCTCTTCTCCAGAAGAGAGAGCCCCAACTCTTGTAGCTTGTCCTCATAGCAGAGGTGCTCCAGCCCTCTGAGCATCTTCGTGGCCCTCCTCTGGACTCACTCCAACAGCTCCATGTCCTTATGTTGGGGGCTCCAGAACTGCACACAGTACTGCAGGTGGGGTTTCACAAGAGAATCCACCCATTAGATTGATTTAGGTATCAAGATTTATCTTATTTTTTAAAATTAAAAGTTCATAAAATATGAAGGCATTAATAAGATCTAGCTTAGTAAGATTTAGTATGAGTCATTTGGATTGGGGTCATCCTTACTGCATAAACATATTGATGGAGAGTATGGCGGATGATAAACATCTGTCATCTGGGTCCCGATATGATTTTTTTCTTCTTGATTGAAAATAATGCATTGCTTTCTGGTACATCTAAGCCACAAGGAATGATTTTTTACATTACTGCTACCATAGAAACCTACTTTAACTCAACAGAAATTTAATTGATGGAAAAAGCTTTTGAATCTGAATCATTCCTATGTTGTTGCTCCTAAGAGGTTTGCCAATGCAGTCAATATTTCTGGAAGCAACAGTTTATTCAGATGCTTTGAAACTCTATATCCACAATGTGGTCCTGTTGGTCTGTCATTTTAGTAGGGCTCCAAAATAAACTTCCCGGCATGTGCATATGTGGTATCATCAATTGCATAAGAAGTGAAGAAATCTGAAAGAGCTATTAAATTTCTCCTGCTGAGTTTTCCGTATATCAAAGCCCTATGCTCTCTGACAAGATTCTTTTATATATTGCATATGAGGAAGCTTTAATATTTAATGCCAGGATTACTTGTTTGAAGGTACTTGACATTACCTGGGATTTTGAGGTAGAAAAGCGACACTGCAATATTCCAAAATCACAAGTAGAATAAATCATGCTGCACAGTGAAACTGTGCAATGAACATAATTCAATTCACAATTTTACCTTTTCATGGCACTGGGCTTTCCTAGCTGGTGGGAGGGAATATGTAAATCAAAGCCAGCTCAGACCTGTTACAGTCTTTGAAGTTACTTTTGCTGTTTACTCACTGTTTGTATTCTGTTGGGGTGATCCATATACATAGCTACCCTGTGATGCTCTGCCTGGCTCAGGAAGGTAACCTTTTCTATTGATTATTCAAGAGAAGGTCATTTGCATAACCATTTGACCGCCTCAACTACTACTGACATTCTTCTGCAACAAAAGCTACCTTCTGATCTCCTTGTTATTAACTTCAGCTTCCTTTGTGGTAACTGTAGCCACTTCCAATATTTTTCATGAGCTCCATGAGCCCATCACAAAATCACAGAATTAACCATATTGGAAAAGACCTCTGAGATCATCCAGTCCAACCTATCACCTAACCCTTCTAATAAACTAATTAAATAAACTGTGGCACTAGGTGCCTCATCCAGTCTCTTTTTAAACACCTCTAGAGATGGTGACTCCAACACCTCCCCAGGCTGCCCATTCCAATGCCAGTCATTCTTTCTGTGAAGAATTTCTTCCTAACATCCAGCCTAAACCTGCCCTGCTTGAGACTGTGTCCTCTTGCTCTGTCACTGGGTGCCTTTCAGGTAGTTGTAGAGAGCAATAAGGTCTGCCCTGAGCCTCCTCTTCTCCAGGCTGAACTCCCACAGCTCCTTCAGCCTCTCCTCACAGGGCTGTGCTCTAGGCCCCTCACCAGCTTTGGTGCCCTTCTCTGGACATGTTCAAGGACTTCAACATCTTTCTTAAATTGAAGGGCCCACCCATCATGCTTGTCTGTTCTCTCTGAACTTTATTTTATTGTAAGAGTTCGTATATTTAAGTCTCTATACGTGTGTTTGTGAGTGTGCATGTGTTTCATGAAAACTAGCTCAGACCGATGATTTTTATTTCCTCTTGAGTTAATATGACGTTTAGGATCTGTGATCCTAAACCGATCCTAACTCTGAGAAGAGTTCGAAGATGCCCTGTATGCTCTGTCCTAAACATTATCATCTTTGTTTATTTGATTATCTGAAGACAAAACGTAGTAATGGGGGACAGATGTAACATTGAATTAGTAGTAATGCAGTAGGATAATGGACTTCAAACAGAAACAGTAGCTCTGCAGCACCTCAAAGGCAACTGGACTTTTGAAGTGTAACTTTCATTTAGAGCAGTGAGATCTGGATCAGAAAATCTGATTTGGTTTTCAAAGTGGCAGTCACACTTCAAACAGGCGCAGATGCTTCTGAAGTCTGTGAGTGAAGATGATATCAAAAACATTTTTGTGAAGTGCTTGGAGTAAATATTTAAAGTATTAAAAAGAAACAAACAAAACAAACAATTAGAACCTCATCCCTTTTATGAATTTTCCTGTTCATGGAGAAACATGGATCTTGTTAGGTTGAGTCATCTAAGCTGTATAACTAAATAAGCAAAAGAATTAAGATAAAAAAAGTTCCAGATCCTATATTGTAATATTTATGTCAGGTGATCATATGCATGTGAGTAGTTCTGGCACGATGTGCCACAAAACTCAGGGGTGTGCCTGCATTTGTTGTCGGAATGGGTAGCACACAGATTCATAAGAGTTGCCACAGGCTAGGCCCTAATTTTGGGGAACCGTGTTGATGGTAGTCATTCAGTTCTCCAGTGCTGCACAGGCACTGCCCATGCCTGAAGACTGAATTACAAGCTGTGGACAGAGAGGCATGAATTGCCTGGGCTCTGTGTAGAATTGGCCTCTGGACCACCCATTCAGTGGACAGCTCAAAAATCTATAGCTAGTGAAGTCTTATTTTGATGTACTTTTTCTATTTATTGAATTCAGCCACCAGAGTCCTGCAGAGCTATGGATAAACAGTATTTTTTCTTATATATTTAAGTACTTCTCACAGCCAAGAGTACACCATGTATAGAGGATGCAATTTATAAGTTTATTTCTCCTTTGGTGAATACAGCACATCATTCAACATCAGTTGACTTAGCGTCCTATTTTTATGAAGTCAACAAGACTCCATTGCTTTTGCTGACTCAAAATAAGTAGAATCCCTTTAAGACTGACAAATATTTTTTATTTTTATCATTATTAACAACTTTTTGACAGACTTTCTAAGCTTCTTTCTTGAGAGAAATGAGTAAGTTTAGCAGTTAAACTGCTGTGGGTTTTATGCCAATTAGTATGTACCTGTTCCTAAAAAAGAAAAAAGACAACAAAAGAACTTAAAAAGACATTGGAGTGGGTGACAACATATAGATGAAATTCCTAGGCTTTGACTGCTACAGTCACTTTAAGATGTTTAATTGTTCCTTTGTAAGATGCTTTATTATTCCATATCTTTAATACGTCTAGTCATATCTTTGTTGGTTGAGAGTTTCTGATGCAGAAGATAGCACTCCTTAATTTGGTGTTCTTGACATCTGTAAGAACATTGTATATTTTTCCTCAGGACAAAGTCTATGCCAGTTATTACCAGTTCATAATTTTTTGTTGGTGGAGAACATCTGCAACCAATTATCTTGTTTACTGAAGTTTTATAAGTTAATTAATAGAACAGAATATGCCAGATTGGAAGAGACCTCCAAGATCATCCAGTCCAACCTATCACCCAGCCCTATCCAATAGCACTAAGTGCTCCATTTAGTTTTTTCTTTAACACCTCCAGGGGTGGCAACTCCACCACTTCCCTGGGCAGCCCATTCCAATGGCAAATCACTCTGTCTGTGAAGAACTTCTTCCTAATATCCAGCCTATATCTCCCCTGGCCCAACTTGAGACTGTGTCCCCTTGTTCTGTTGCTGGTTGCCTGGGAGAGGAGATCAACACCCCCACCTGGCTACAACCTCCCTTCAGGTAGTTGTAGACACCAATGAGGTCACCTCTAAGCCTCCTCCTCTCAACAGTATGGACAAAATGAAAGATTGCTGTTTTTCATCTCAGTATATAGAATCATAAGAATCACAGAGTGGTAGGAGTTGGAAGAGACCTCTGGACATGTAGTCCACCACCCCTGCCAAAGCAGAATCATCTAGAGCCACTCAGACAGATGCAGGATATAAAATGAGATTGGGACAAATTTTAGTGTTGCTTCTATTGTATGTTAAAAAACAGCCAAATGTTTGCTGGAAAGAGCAAAATTTGGATTCCTTTTTGAGGTACATCTTTGTAGTTTGTGGTTATTAGATAACTGGAATGTGAACTTGAGTCAACATAAGAAAAAGTCAGTTTTAGTGCAAGGATCATTAAAACATTTTTATAAAATAAGTCAGTTATGTCTTACATCTCTCATGAAATAGAAAACAAAGTAGGGACTCCAACAGAGACCCCAGGAAAGTACTGTGTGTAAATGCAATTTAATCATGAAGTTGATACTGTAGTCTTCTAAATTAAAAGATCCACCAATAGAAAATTAAATAGAATTCCAAGTAGTGAAGCTTGTTACATGCGTGGATTCATTGTCATTAACTCAAAAAAATCTTTCAAATTTATTTTATTCCCTCTTTGCTGTCTGAGGAAAGACTATAAACTACCACAGGCGTATCTATTTCATCACCAAAAGTGAAAAGTTGTGTTGCTACACAATTCCTCTATAGCTGGGTTTGTTGCTTAGCTATTCCTACACAGGGTTTTCCTGATACCAATCTGAACTACCATAACTGTGGGTTAATCTGGTACCCTTAATGTACACAGGGTAATAACTTCTGTCCTTATAACAAATGACTTTTTGCTGATTGGAGCATGGAATCATAGAATGGTTTAGGTTGGAAGTGACCTCAAAGATCATCCAGTTCCGACCCTCTGCCATAGGCGGGGACACCTCTCACTAGAACAGGTCGTCCAAGGCCTCAACATTACTTAGTTTCCAGTAAAACTTCTCTTTTTAGAGAAAACCATCTTGTAGATGCTCTCTCCCCTACATTTCATTATACTCTCATTTGAACTTCCTGATATTCATCCTGTCTCTGTTTCCTTGTCTTGTCTTCCCCAAAGATCAAACCACCTCATAATGCTCTAGCTGAATGTTACCACTTACAGTAGAAACATATTGCTTATGAGGAGAGCCTGGGGGAGCTGGAGCAATTTACAGCAATTTAGCTTGGAGATGAGGAGACAGAGGGGTGACCTCATCCATGTTTATCAATCTGTAAAGGGTAAATGCCAAGACAATGGAGCCAGGCTCTGATCAGTGATGCCCAATGACAGGACAGGGGATAATGGGTGGAAGTTGAGGCATAGGAAGTTCTATGGAAACATGAGGAATTTTTTTTCCCTGTGAGGGGAACAGAACCCTGGAATGTGCTGCCATGGAGGGTTGTGGAGTCTCCCTCTCTGGAGATAATCAAAAGCCACCTGGATGTGTTCCTGTGTGATCTGGCATAGGTGATCCAGCTTTGGCAAGGGGATTGGGCTGGAACCTTTCAAGGTCACTTCCATCCCCTAACATTCTGTGGTACTGTGAATTGCAACTAATTTATATGTATTATTTTCACAACTTTTTTAAGGATATGAGGTGATGAAGGTGACTACTACTAGTGATGCCAACTATAAGCTTATCCATAGTATGTGAAGATGGAAATTTTGTTTACCTCTGTCAAACATGCTCTAGTTAGGGTGGGACTGGCCAGACCAGAAGTGAAAATCTGTGGTGTAGAACTGCCTTTATAGAAACCCTGTACAGAAAAACAAGGAATTCGAAGGTGAAGTACTGTCCAACCCAATTGATAGATGAGGTTAGTTAGTAGACTTGATTCTGCATTTAGCTTGACAATTTAGCTATGAAGATGATGAAGGGTCTGGAGTACAGTCCTATGAGGAGAGGCTCAGGGACCTGGGGCTTTTTGGTCTGGAGAAGAGAAGACTGACAGGGGATCTAATCAATGTTTATAAATATCTGTGGGCTGGGTATCAAGAGGGAGGGCTCAGGCTCTTCTCAGCTGTGTCCTGTGAAAGGGCAAGGGGCAATGGATGTAAACTATAGCACAGAAAGCTCCAGCTCAGCATGAGGAAGTTACTGTTACTGGGTCACAGAACACTGGAACAGGCTGCCCAGAGAGGTTGTGGAGTCTCCTTCTCTGGAGAATTTCCAGCCCTGTCTGGATGCATTCCTGTGTGGCCTGCCCTAGATTCTGTGGTCCTGCTCCAGCAGAGGAGTTGGACCTGATCTCCGGAGATTGCTTCCAACCCCTAACATCCTGTGATCCTGTGAATTCTTTTTCTGATAAGAACCCCCTCATTTTTTTTTATTTTTTTTTTTTAATCAAGTACATCTAATATTCTAAAGTTTGGAGGTTGTTATGCAAAATAAAAAAATCAAACATCTTTAATTTTACTTTTCTGTCCTCCTCCTTTTCTACACTGAGCAAATATATGAAAACAGCCAAAATATCAGGTACCTTTCACTCAGCATTATTAACTGATGAAAAAAAAACTTTATTTACAGCATATTTAAAATATTACATTATTTAATGTCAACAACTTAATATACTATTTCACATTCTGAAAGGGGAAAAATATAATTTTACCATGGAAGGAAGGATGTATTCTGCATCAGAGTGATAGACTTGTTGACCTCACAGAATGAGTGATTGGGGACAAAAATTATGGAGACAATGTGGAGTAATAAGAAAAGTGTTCTCCAAAATGAGGGAGAAGGAAAGGTCATGCTGTATTTTGTCAAGTTTGCCTGGAAGAAAACAGCAATATGCTGTGTGGAGAAAGGAATCAAAGCTAGCGAAGTAGAATTTGAGAAGTCAGGCAGGCATGCTAAAAATCAGCCAGACTTGCAAGATGGAATTGTCACCAAAATAAGTTGTGCATTCCTTAATAATGTTATAAGACAAAGCCTATTCTATTTACTGGTAAGTATATGCTGCTTTTTACAGTCGCCCTTCATATAGTCTCTCAGTAAGGATTTATTTTAGGTTGTTTCTCGGGGACATATGCTGACCTCAATCTGCCTTGCAATGCAAGTTGTATATGTGTTTGTGTGTGTGCTGAAGCATTGTGCTGTTCAGTAGTTTGCATATTGTCCAGGATGATTCCTTTCATAACTTAATTTAATTAAAAATTTCTAAAAATAGATTAAGAGCATAAAATAAAAATCTACGCAAGCAATGGGAGGTGGTAGTCTTTTAATTCAGTACAGCAATTTATTCTTCACTTGTACTGCTGCTCTGTGACTGTATCACAGATTTAATATTTAACTATCTGGAAAAATATCCTTCTTATAAACTGGAATAAAATCAGTCCAATTTTCCTTTATTATTTTACAAAGTAGTCATAATCACCTGTTTTAGTCCACGTTTTGCTCTTTATTAAGAAAAAAATCATATAAATAATATTGTATCTGGAGTAGCAAATTGTCATCAATTTTGTTGCCATAGAATATTGAATCACTCAGGACATACTCATCGCCATATTCTCAAGCATAAAAGATTTCACTTTACTGCTTGAAAATAGTGTAGTCTTCAACATAACGTGCCTGACAGTTAGTTGTGTGCCTTTAAAAGAAATTAATACAAATACCTGCAAAACAAAAGCAGAGACTCAACTTCCCTTATGTACCTGATTTGGTTCCATACTTCATCAGTGTGATTTCAAGAAAAAAAATAAATCACTGTGGCCCTCAACTAACAGCACTTCCATCCCATTTCTGAAAAGTGTGCTGTCATGGCATCCTTCATGAGTGAGACTTCTGCAGAATAGACTATTTAAAACACATTGTAAGCCAGTCTGCAGTTTCATCCTACACTATCTGTAATATTATGAGTTTTCTTATATTTGCAGATGTTTATATGAATGATATTTTTTCCCCTACCCCGCTTCAGTAATAATCTGAGAGCCATCTAAATGTGGTTGTAGACCTTTCATGTCTCTGTGTTCTTGTTGGTCAGAAGCAAACCACTGAAGACAGTGGTTACCGGACAAAGTACTGGAGTACTTTGAAGGACAGTATCTTGTTCTTCACTCTGGTATATTTTACAAACTAACAGACCTAGTTAACATCAACACCAACACAAGAAACTAAAAAATTTCCATTTCCTTTTTTTTTTTTTGTTTGGGTTTGGGGTTTTTTTAGGGAAAAAATCTAGTTCATAAATATGGTAAAATTACTCTAGTTTGTTATATTTGGATTTTCTATATTCTAGTAAGAAAAAAATATTTAGAGAAATGCCCTTTAAAGCCTAAATCTTTACAGCTTGACACTAAGGATGACAAATAAGGAACATTGGATTTTTAGCATCTATTGTCTTTTGCTTGACACAATTACAAAAGATGTGAGCTTACAAAATCTTTTAAAAAACAATCTGAAGGGTCTTACAGAACACAGGAAATTTTAGGTTAAAAAGTTTATTTTTAACATGCATGTTGTACTTCTGGTTTAGCATTATTGTAAGCGAGAAAACTAGCTTTCTTTTTACATACCAATACCCACTGGATGGACATTATTACAGAATCACAGAACATTAAGTGTTGGAAGGGATGTTGTGTTGATTTGAGCTAATTGGAGAATTTGAGTGAGAAATTAGACTATTGGCTGAGAGAGATAAACACAGTGTGTCACTTCACCGAATTTTGCTGAGAAAGAGAAAAAAATTGTTTTTAAGGACTGTTCTGAAAACAACCAGATTAGCAGATTGCTTCTGTCTGTGCTGGCGGCGGCTGCTTCTCTGGCATGGTCTCCTTTGTCTCTGTCTTGGTAGCTAATTCAGAGTAAAATTACTAACTCCTTCCTGCCACTAATCTCTCTGGCCGATCTACTTCAGCTTACCTGTAGCATCAACTGGTGGTGAGATAAGACTGGGGAAGGGGGGAAAGGTGGTAGAGGGGGGGTTTGGTTACCCTCTCTTAGGGATTTTGGTCTCTGGGAGGGTGTGGTGTCTGTATTACCTTTTTACTGTATATATCTGTAAATATCTGTTATATCTTGTAAATATTTGCTTGTATATTGTGCATTGCTGTAAATATAAAGCTTCATTTATCAACTTCCAGTGTTTTTGAGTCCTAGCTGGGGTTTAAAAAAGGTGGGGGGGCAGGTAACTGCTAAACCACTACAGATGTCCAGAGATTGATTCCAGCCTCCCCTGCCAAAGCACCGAGGGTAGTTTGCACAGAAACACACCCATGCAGGTTTGGAAAGTCTTCAGAGAAGGATACTCCACAATCTCTGTGGGCAGCCTGCTTCGGGGCTCTGTCACCCTCACTGTAGAGAAGTTTCTCCTCATGTTGAGGAGAAACCTTCTATGTTCCAGTTTGTATCCATTTTTCCTCGTCTTACTGCTGTGCACCACTGAAAAAAAGATTGGCTACACCCACTTGACACCCACCCCTCAGATATTTATAGACATTGACCAGATCCCCTCTCAGCCTTCTCTTCTCCAGACTAAAGAGCCCCAGGGCTCTCAGTCTCTCTTTGTAGGAGAGATGCTCAAGTCCCCAAATCATCCTCATGGCTCTCTGCTGGACTGTGCAGCAGGTCCCTGTCTCTCTTGAACTGGGGAGCCCAAAATTGCATACACTATTCTAGGTGTGGCCTCATCAGGGCATAGTAGATGGGGAGAAGAAGCTCCCTAGACCTGCACAGATTTTAGAGATGAGTATACAACAGATAATCCAGACTTCCAAATCAAATGCATTTAAAAATAGAGGGAATGGGGGAAAACATAGAAATAAGATTCCATTCAGTGGTTTTCCCGCAAAGCAAAATTGACTGTGAATAATCCAAGAATGTAAATTGGGCACTTTTTAGCTGATGTGCAGTAAAACTTATGTTTTTAAATTAGAGTTTTACAGACTAATTTGTGAATTGATGGAACTTAAGTTTGTATGTGGTTGTTTAGCTCTGATTAGAGTTACACTTGGATCGTTGCTTGCCAATTCCATAAAAATAAAGGAGAAAGAAAGGCAGAATCACTTTGCTTACTGTTATTTGTGGAGGACAGGACTGTCTCCATGCAAACAGCATCATAGCCCAAACTGGTTCGATAATATTTTTAAAAGACAAAAATTTTAGTCTTGCCATCCAGACACATTTCCTGGTTTCACCTGGGTTCTGTTACAATACAATATTCTAGGGTACATGTCTTCCAGTCTAGAAGTTGTGTGCGAACGAGTTCTCGCTTTGAGCAGAAATAGACGTTTCAAAAGACTGCCACCAAGCCCAGGTATTTCCATTTTGCATTCATCCTAACTTAGAATCAGAACTAGTATTATGGCTTTTCCGCAGTAAGGAGATAAATAGTGACTTAAAATCTGAATTTTGTAGTGTTTTGTTAATAGGAGTCAACAAGAAAAGAATTTATGCTGAAAATTGCTAAAATAAATCCTTATTCATTTAATATAGCAAAAAATTTCCAACATTATTTCCAATGGAGGAATAATAAGAAAAGAAAAGGTTCTTTTTTTTTTTTTTTCCTAATTTAAGCAAGTTACCCATTAGCTTTTGTTGATTGCAAAATAAAAATCATGAAACGTTACCATTTTACTTTGTGAATAAATTAGTTCACTGATTCATTCCCAAAATGAACTGGTGGTTTAAAGATGGAGAATCCAGAGATGTTATGCTGAATATCCCCAATGTCTGTGATAAAAAAATTTAAGGAATATTTTTTTCCTTATAAAATTTAACCTTCTTTCAATAGAGATTTTTATTATTCTTTTTTTTTGTTCTGGGGACGATGAGAGACTATTTTCACTTAAATGCTCTCTGTACTGGGCTGTAAACAGATGCTGAACAGTTGAGCATCACATCTCTGAGGTCTCATAGTTTCTGTGGCATACCCTCAGCTTGGGGACTAGTTATATAGGTTTTCTGCATATTCGGTCATAAAAAGTAAATCTCAGTGGCCTTTCCTGGGAAAAATAAGCAAAGAAAGCAGCATTTGTTAACCCAGACCGTAGAGACAGATTTAATAGTAAGAGAGCTGTGGTGTACCTCCCTTGCAGAGTCCTGCTGCCAACACATCTGGCAGTGCTGTCAGCCTGCCTGTCCTGATGGACTCCCACTCTCTTGGGCACCCTGCAGCCTCTGCTCTGACTGTATCTCAGCTGCTTCACCAAAGAAAATTAGTGATTTTTTTCATTTGTAATTCCTATCAGTCCACTCAGTGGTTAGAAATTTCTGTTGAATTTGTTGTCAGCGCTTCTGCCCTTTCTTCAAAGATATGCAAGGGGTAAATGAAGAGCTGTCATTTTGAGTCATGTGTTTTTCTGTCAGACTGGGTGTTACAGTCCAAGTATTAAGACAAAAAGAGAAACAGCGGCTAAATAGGCTGTTAGATTTTGTTCAAATGGCAAAAAATATAGCTCTTGAAAAAAAATTGTCCACGTCCTGATGTCACAGTATGGTACAAAAATAGTGCAATCAACTGAATAATCTTCATGCAGTTTTAATTCACTTCAGTTATTAATTAGCTTTATAGCCACACAACTTCTACATAAGCTTTAAGAGTGCAGTTGTGCCTGTCAAATCATATTACTTATGCAACAGATACTACCTTTAGGGTTCCCAAAGTATGACTGACCATGCAAGATTTCCACTGCTAACAGTAATTCCAGGTGACAGTATTCCTTGATCCCTGTGTATACAGGGGGGGAATTGAATGAGCAGAGGTTGTTGTCACCACATTATTTATTACATAACCAGGTTAAAACAAAAATATACTTTGCTTTGCTTCTAACATGTGGGAGAAACTTGTTCCCTGGAGCATTACATTGTCATATTTCAGGAATGCCTGGGATGAAAAGGGTATATCTGAAATGAGTTTTACTGTAGTTTTGGAATCATGAGTTGAAAAGCAAGTTGTTGTGTGGTTTTATCGTAATTATTAATTCATCAGAGCAGATGTGACAGAACTAATACTTTGTAAAGCTCTAGGGCAAGCTCCATGTTACTTTGATGCTTGCACAGTAAAAAGCTTTTGATAAACCCACCAAGAAAATAAATGCCTCTTTCTGTCATCATTCAATTCAGAGAAGTCAAAGACCTTGACAATTGAGCAGTCTCTAGTACTTCAGGTGAAGAGGGAAAATTGGCTACTCTTGCTCTAGAGCTAGGAAGAAGTGACAATTTCTAAGTCCTAGAGGAAGGGCTGCAGGCAGAAGTTGTAATTATACTTTGGAAAGGTGGTAAAGGTGTTTTGAAATCTATATCTCATTTTCAAACCCAAGTTAAGGGCTCTTACATCAAAGCCTTCTCTTCTCTGGGCTAGTAAAGCCTCCTCTTTTCCAGGCTGAACAGCCCCAGTTCTTTCAGCTTGTCTTCATAGGAGAGGTGCTCCCAGCACCTTTGTGGCCCTCCTCTGGATCTACTCCAGCAGGTCCATGTCTCTCTTGTATTTGGGGCCCTGGAGCAGAACACAGTACTTCAGATGAGGTCTCACCAGAGCAAAGTCACAGAATCACCTCTCTAGATCTGCTGACCGCACTTCATTTGATGCAGCGTAATATGTCACTGGCCTTCTGGGCTGCAAGTGCACATTGTTGGCTCATGTCCAGCTTCTCATCCACCAAAACCCCTGAGTCCTTTTCTGCAGGACTGCTCTGAATCTTGTCATCCTTTAGCCTGCATTGATATTGAGGATTACCCCAACCCAATTACAGGATCTTGCACTTTGCTTTATTGAACCTCATGAGATTCTTCTCAGTCCGTCTCTCCATTCTGTCCAGGGCCCTCTGAACATCATCTTGTCCTTCAATCTTATCAACCACAGTACTCAGCTTAGTATTATCTACAAATCTGCTGAGGGTGCACTCAAATTTACTGTCTGTATCACTGAAGATATTGAACAGCACCGGTCCTAGTACAAACCACTTGTCATCCACCTCCATCTGGACATCAAGTGATCATCCAACCGATTCTTACCCACTGGACAGTCCACCCATCAAATCCATATCTGTCCATCATAAAGAGAAGGATGTTGTGGGGCACCGTGAAAGGCTTTACAGAAATCCAGATAGATGACACGTGTTGGTCTTTCCGTCCCCACTGATGTGGTTTCACTTTCCTTACTACTGTGTAATTTGTCTGGAGATTTACTGTGAATCCAGTTCCAGCTGCTGAAAATTAATTTTAAAAATTGAAAACCCATACAGTTTAGTTACTAATTTTCAAAATGCCAATTGTCATTTATTTGAATAGCTTTTAAGATGTTATTAATAATAACCTACAACATTAAGTATTTAGAAACTCGATTCAAATAGGGTAACCTACAACCACCTACTAAACTTCTGTTGAATAGCACTTTATTTCAGGGGAAGCAACAAACCAAGCCCTTTTGAGACCACTGGTAACTTTTGGTTTAAGTAAGCAGATTTAAGTGTAACATCTCCTTTATGAGGAAAGGCTGAGGGAGCTCAGTCTCTTTAGCTTGGAGAAGACTGAGGAGTGACCTCATTTATGTTTATAAATATGCAAAGTATAAGTGTCAGAAGCACAGAGTCAGGCACTTTTCAGTGATGTCCAATGATAGGACATGGGGCAATGTGTGCAAGTTGGAGCAGAGAAGGTTCCATGTGAGCATAAGGAAAAACATTTTCACTGTGAGAGTCACGAAATACAGGAGTGGGCTTTCCAGAGAGGTTGTGGAGCCCCCTTCTCTGGAGACATTCAAAACCCACCTGGGCCTGTTCCTTTGTGATCTGCTGTAAGACATCCTGCTCTGGCAAGGAGGTTGGACTAGATCTTTCAAGGCGTTTCCAACCTCTAACATTCTGTGATTCTGTGATTTAGTTTTGGCTTCATTCTACTGACTGATAAGGTAAACCACCTGGGCATGTCTGGTTTTTTCTTCCTTTTTTCTTCAACTGCTTTATTTCGAGAGGGAGGAGAGAAGTTAGGAACACTTCAGTTTAACTCTGGCTGTTTGTGGATGTTCTGAAGCGCTTAGTATTTTGGTCAAACTAAAAGTAACATAAAATTGAAAAAAAAAATCTATATCTTTGTTAGTGTTTATGAAGACATCCATTTTTTTCCAACACATGATCACAAATTTTAAAGGCTTTACCTCACTGTTTTTATGAGACTGATATCATGTTTTTTTCTTCAAAGGATAAAAATTACCACTACAATATATGTGGTGCCTGTCAAAAATAAACACCTATGTAGTGAAACCTTTCCACTGCTGAAATGAATGTCAGTCTGTGGCTGCCCTTTGTCTAGAAAAATAAGATTATGTTTTTTGAAGAATAAAATGAAGACATTTTAATGGCAATTTTGACAAGTGAAAAAATTTTTCTGAAAAACATGTATTAGCTGCATGCATAAAGCTTAATATCCAGTTCCATTTTATGATTTTATGTTGCTAATTCATCGGAAACTCACTCCAAAGTAGCAGACATGAATACTGTTCTGCCTCATCACAACCTTTCACTATAATGCTGAAATACATTTGAATAGTTAAATTCAAGCATTAAGTAAAAATGAGAGTATTTTTTTTCACAACACATACCACTTAGGTTAATCTGATATTAGATAGATTTTGATAAATGAATATCTGATTTTTTTTTTTTAAACTCCCATGCCGTGTTGAAACAGTTATGTTACAGAGAGGCAAGAACCCTTGCCAAGTGGATGAGTTGAGTTGAACTTCATTGTGTGTGAAACGTAGTGCAGCTGTTTTGCTATGAAATAGGCTGATTCTGTTCCTCGTATGGTGTGTTTTTATAGCTTATGTTTGGGAGATGTTGCCATCATCATGAGCCATCTTTTCTTTTTCTATAATTAAATCAGTGTTTTTCACATTGCTTTCCATAATTTTTATTATATATGCCTAGACTTAAAATGCTTTCAATAGGTGCTGATGCATATAGACGCTATTTTAGTTTATATTGATAATTTATAACTATTATTTAAAGCCTCAGACTCTGGAATGTGTATAGATTTTTACTATTCTAGTACTTACTCCTTGAATAACCTCATGTATAATTTTATTTCACAGGAATTTGCTGCGCTGACAAAAGAACTAAATGCATGCAGGGAACAGCTGCTTGAAAAAGAGGAGGAGATTTCAGAACTGAAAGCTGAAAGAAACAACACAAGAGTAAGTATATAGCAGACATTTTCTGGATACCATGTATGTCTGGACCAGGAGGAATATACTTGTATATGAATTTATCTTCATTTGTATAAATAAGAAGAAGCCTTTGAATAAGAACATGGAACTTAGAAGGTTCTGAGTAAGAGGACATGACCTGCCATGTCCTGGAGGAAAAGAATCTATGTGTTAGAAGATACACTTGAAAATAGCAAGTTTTGTACATGGAAAGTACATTCAATTTAAATGCTTTCTAAAACAAGGGACTCAGAGCCTTCCAGGACACAGGGCTTGCCTAAGCAGCCTGCACATATCTGCCTCTTACTTAGGCATATGTCAAGGTTACAAACCAGGCTTTCCCTTGTGCCTCAGATTTGATCTGAACATGGATGAGATGAAGGTTGCAACACATACCACAGTCTGTTGTTTAGTTTAGCTGCAACCAAAAGTCATTTGCCATGCAGCTGAATTAAGACAAGATTTCACCCTCCAGATTCTGCTTCAATGAGAAGATGCTACTCTGTCTGGGAACAATAACGTGATAACCACCTTCTGAAAAACTTCAAATAGTGTACAGAATGGTTTTCAGAATAAAATAATTTACACATGCAAGTGTCTGGGTAACGGCAGAATTAGGAACTGAAAGAAAGGAATAGAGGAGGTTTTATGGGACATGGGCAACCTCAGGGCAACCAGGAGAATGTATTCTAAGCTTACAACCCTAGACTTCAGGTGTGCAGACTTTGATGGCTTCAGGGATCTGCTGGCCAAAGTATCATGGGACAAAGCCCTAGAGGGAAGATGGGTGCAGGACAGCTGGACAGTATTCAAGGATCTCTTTTGTGTCCAGGATCAATGTATACCAACAAAGAGGAAAGCAGAGAAGAATGCCAAGAGGCCTGCCTGGCTGAGCAAGGAGCTCCTGGAAATGCTGTCACACAAAAAGAGACTCTCCAAGGCGTGGAAGAAACGACAGCTAGAATGGGGGGGATATAAGGAAGCTGCCCAAGCAGCCAGAGATCTGGTTAGGAAAGTCAAAGCACAGTTTGAAGTGCATCTATCCAGGGAGGTCAAAGGGAACACCAAGAATTGCTACAGGTATATTAATGGTGAAAAGAAGACTAGAGAAGGTGTGGGCCCCCTCAGAAAGGAAACAGGTGAAATGGTCACAAGTGACGTAGAAAAGGCTGAGGTTCCCAATGACTTCTTTAGCTCAGTCCTCACTGCAAAGGCCTCCAGCCACACTCCTGGAGTCGTGGAAGATAATGGCAGGGACTGTAAGGAAGAGCTGCCCATTATAAGTGAAGATCAGGTTCGTGATCACCTGAAGAACCTGAAAGTGTTCAAGTCCATGTGTCCTGACAGGATACACCCACAGGTACTGAAAGAACTGGCAGATGAGGTTGCTGAATCCCTCTCTATTATATTCCAAAAGTCCTGGCAGTCTGGTGAAGTCCCCACTGACTGGAAAAGGGGAAACATAACTCCCATTTTCAAAAAGGGTAGGAGGGAAGAGCCAGGGAACTCCAGGCCAGTCAGTCTCACCAGTGTGCCTGGTAAGATCATGGAGCAGATCCTCCTGGAGGCACTACTGAGATAGGAGAATAGTGAAGAGGTGATTTGGTCCAATCAGTATGGCTTCACCAAGGGCAGATCCTGCCTGACAAACCTGGTGGCCTTCTATCAACAGGTCACAACATTAATAGATGAGTGGGGAGCAACTGATGTCATTTAAATGGACCTGAGCAAAGCCTTTGACATTGTCCTGCACCACGTCCTAGTCTCCAAGCTGGTGAAACATTAGTTTGATGGGTGGAGCACCAGATGGATAAAGAAGTGGCTTGATGGCCAAACCCAAAGAGTGGCTGTCAATGGGTCCATGTCCAAGTGGAGGTCAGTGACAAGCAGAGTCCCTCAGGGATCAGTCCTGGGACCAGTCTTGTTCAGCATTTTTGTGGGTGACATGGACAGAGGTATTGAGTGCACCCTCAACATGAGTTGGCAGTGTGCACTTGCAGCCCAGAAAGCCAACCAGATCCTGGGCTGCATAAGGAAGTTTGGCCAGCAGGTTGAGGGAGGTGATTCTGCCCCTCTACTCTTCTCTGCTGAGACCCCCTGGAGTACTGCATCCAGTTCTGGAGCTCCTATTACAAGAGGAATGTGGACATGCTGGAGTGTGTCCAGAAAAGGGCCACGAGGAGGATCAGAGGGTTGGAGCACCTTTCCTATGAGGAGAGACTTGAAAGACTTGGGACTGTTCGGTCTGGAGAAGACGAGGGTCCAAGGTGACCTTATTGTGGCCTTCCAGTATCTGAAGGGGGTNAGTTTGGCCAGCAGGTTGAGGGAGGTGATTCTGCCCCTCTACTCTTCTCTGCTGAGACCCCCTGGAGTACTGCATCCAGTTCTGGAGCTCCTATTACAAGAGGAATGTGGACATGCTGGAGTGTGTCCAGAAAAGGGCCACGAGGAGGATCAGAGGGTTGGAGCACCTTTCCTATGAGGAGAGACTTGAAAGACTTGGGACTGGTCGGTCTGGAGAAGACGAGGGTCCAAGGTGACCTTATTGTGGCCTTCCAGTATCTGAAGGGGGTCTACAAAAAAGCTAGGGAGGGACTTTTTAGGCTATCAGGTAGTGACAGAACATGGGGGAATGGGGCAAAGCTGGAGGTGGGGAGATGCAGACTGCATGTGAGGAAGAAGTTCTGCACCATGAGAGTGGTGAAGCCCTGGAATGGATTGCCCAGGGAGGTTGTTAAGGCCAGGCTGGATGAGGCTGTGGCCAGCCTGATCTAGGGTAGGGTGTCCCTGTCCATGGCAAAGGGGTTGGAGCTGGATGATCCTTATGGTGCCTTCCAACCCTGACTGATTCTATGATTCCATGATTCTGTAAGAAAGAGCTGGAGTAATCCCAGGAGTCAGGCTGGTAAGGAACATGTGGAATAGATTTCAGAGAGGTTTAGCTTCAAGGGTGTTTTCTCATGTATTACAGAGAGTCCATGATGGAATTACGTTCTTCAGGATGCTTGCACTCCAGGTCTCAGCTGAAATACCAGGGTTTAAACCTTACTCCAGTACTTAGTCAAGTTTGTATCCAAACCTTTTACCAGCATTCTTAAAGCTTTCTTCTGACCTTTTCCTGTTCAGTAGCTTTACTGCCTCTGATAATTAACTTTTCTGACACATCCCAGGAGAAATATGTTCATATCAACAACTTAGCTGCAAATTATTCTGTCTATATGTGAGGCAAAATGGAAAATACAGGAGCATTTGTAGAAGTATTGATCAGTGTGGCCTTGCTGACAGGAAGACAAACACCTTGCATGGGACTTTGAAAACAAACAAAAATATCTTAATAGAAACTTTGTCACTGCTTCCCACGGCATCCTTCAGGCTAAACTGAGGCAGTGTAGTCTGAACGATCAGGTAGTGAGGTGTATTGGGAACTGGTTGAAGGAATGAAGCCAGACGGTTGTGGTCAATGGGATGAAGTCTAGTTGGAGACTTGTAACCAGTGGGGTCCCACAGGCATCAGTAATGGGACCGGTTCTGTTATATATACTAGTCAATGACCTGGATGGGGGCACAAAATGCACTGTCAGCAAGTTTGCTAATGATGCCAAACTGAGTGGAGTGGCTGCCACGGCAGAAGGTTGTGTTGCCATTCAGCCAGACTTGGACAGGCTGAAGGGCTGGGCAGGAAGAAATTGAATGAAATTCAACAAGGGCAAGTGTAGAGTCTTGCACCTGGAAAAGAACAAACTCAGGGATCAGTATGGGTTGGAGACTGACCTGTTGGAAGGCAGTGAAGGAGAAAAGGATCCCTAGTTGATGGGAGGCTGACCATGATCCAGCAATGTGCTCTTGTAGTCAGGAGGGAAAATGGCATTCTGGGGTGTATTAGTGTCCCAGACACCCCAAATTCCTTCATTCTGCCCCCACTCACGGGTGAGTGGGAGCAGAAGAAGGTGCGAAACTGCTTTCCTGCCCCCTCCCGCAGGGCTTGCAGGGAGGGAGCAGCAGAGCACCCTTTTGCACACGCAGAGCCTCGTGCCACCAGCCCGTGCAGGGATCTGAGCTCACTATTGGTTGAGTTTTCACACTCGCTGTGTACAGGCAAGAGGTTCCCGCCCGAGAAGTTCCCCGTTTTGGGACCGTCCCGGCTCTGACAGCTCCTGTCTTTTGCACGGCTCTTGGGTTTGTCTTGTCCCTGCCTTTTGGACAGTCCCCCACTCTGCGCTACCCTGCGGCTTTGCAGGCTCGGCAAGTAATGGGTCCCTTTTGAGAGAACTGCTGGCGGCACCTGGATCCGGCTCCTCCGGGACCTGCTTAACAGCCGGCTTCCTCTTGTTACCTGGCTGTACCCTGATGGAGGGATTGAAGCAGCTTGGGTCTCCCTCGTCACCGCTGGAGACGGTGATTTCCACAGAGCTCTGCCTCGTGGTAAACACATATTTGAAATACTGGACTTTGACTTTTGAACCCGATTGGGCATTATTTGATAGCCAGAAGCAATTGAGCGACAGAAAATACAGCAAGGATTCCACAACGAGCATCATTCTCAACGTAGTGACTAAGCCGTCGTTCCCTTGATTCTCTCTTTAAGTCATATGGATAATGGGCTAAGAAGCTGTTTATAGCTTAGCCTTTTCCATTTGCTGACTTCCTAAATCTCTGAATTTGTCTATAGCACCTTTTGAAGACTTTTCCCAATCGAATCAGAACCTGTTAATAAATTGAAAATTAATTCTGTATGTAGTTGAAGGTGGGGGTTTCCGGGAATAAAATAATCCTGTTTTTAAAATTCCTGTCTCACCCACATTAATCCCCCTGCCCTTCACAACAATTAAAAGGGCTGTGGTTAGTAGGTCAAGAGAGGTTCTACTGCCCCTCTACTCTGCCCTGGCGAGGCCATATCTAGAATATTTTGTCCAGTTCTGGGCCCCCCAGTTCAAGAGGGACATAGAACTGCTTGAGAGAGTCCAGCACAGAGCCACAAAGATGAGGAGAGCCTGGGGGAGCTGGGGCTCTTTAGTTTTGAGAGGAGGAGCATGAGAGGTGACCTCATCAATGTCTATATATATGTAAAGGGTGAGGACCTGGAGGATGGAGCCAAGCTCTGCTCAGTGATGCCTGATGACAGGACAAGGGACAATGAGTGGAAGCTGAAGCATAGAAAATTTCATATAAACAGAAGGAGAACTTTTTTTCCCTCTGAGGGTGAGAGAACACTGGAACATGCTGCCCAGGGCAGGTTGTGGAGTCTCCCTCTCTGCATATATCCAAAACCTGCCTGGATGTGTTCCTGTATTATCTGGTATAGGGGATCCTACTCTGGCAAGGGGGTTGGACTGGATGAGCTTTTGAAGTCTCTTCCAGCCCCTTACATTCTGTGATTCTATTGAAGTTGTGGTTTTGGGTATTCTGTAAGTAGAATGACCACCATTAGCCTGTGGAAGACAGTAGGCACTGGAACATATTATTTAATGCCATTTAAATGCTTTATTGTAAAATAATGCTAATTTAGCTCTGCCAAGTTTGGATTAAAACTGAATGTTATTTTTGCTTCAGTCTAAACTCTTTAAAAGTAGAAAACTTGTAAGATTACACAATCCAATCAGAATATGACTGTGAGGAAATATGGGGGTTGGGTTGCTGCTCAAACAAAAAACCCCAAACAATACTGGTGTGAATTAATCTAGCTCTTTTTTTCCCTGCTGCAACAAAAAACAGTCACATTCACAAGCTTTTTCTATATAGCATGCAATATTTTGGTTCAAGTAGTTTTAGAAACAAGCAAAATTAAACTTACACTCATGATGAATGTGTTGGTTTGAGCTAATTGTAAGGATTTGAGTGAGAAATTAGACTATTGGCTGAGAGAGAGTTAAACACAGTGTGTCACTTCACCGAGTTTTACTGAGAAGAAAAAAAAAGTTGTTTTAAGAACTGTTCTCAAAAAAAACAGATTAGCAGTTTGCTTCTGTCTGTGTCTGGCGGCCGCTGCTTCTCTGGCATGATCCCTCTTTGTCTCTCTGTCTTGCTAGCTAATTCAGAGTAAAATTAGTAGAACTACTAACTCCTTCCTATTACTAATCTCTCTGGCTGATCTTCAGCTTATCTGCAGCATCAACAGGTGGTGAGATAAGGCTGGGGAAGGGGGGAAAGGTGGTAGGGGGGGTTTGGTTACCCTCTCTTGGGGATTTTGGTCTCCGGGAGGGGTGTGGTGTCTGTATTACCTTTTCACTGTATATATCTGTAAATATCTGTAATATCCTGTAAATATTTGCTTGTATATTGTGCACTGCTGTAAATATAAAGCTTCATTTATTAACTTCCAGTGTTTTCTGAGTTTTAGCCGGGGTTTATAAAGGTGGGCGGTTTATTAAAGTGCTAACCCACTATTATGAAACAGCAGTAACACCAACATTATCAGCTTTCTTTTACTCAGGCTCTGAAGAATTTATTAAAGTGGACAAGGCTGACTTAGGTTTAATTTTATTAATATTCTTACTGTCACAATTTCTTAACAAGTGGTTTATGAAAGGCCTTCAGTTAAGCACTACAGTCTCATAACACCCATAAATGAGAACTTAACCCTGTATTTTATGATCGCATTTCTCTTATATTATTGTTAAGGAGGGATTTGAATCTGGGTTAGATGTGAATTATGATGAGGTCAATATAAAAATTATTAGTTTATTAAATATGTAAGGAAAATTTCCCCAAACTTATTTACAATCAACACACAGAGATTCAGTTATGATGTTGGTAAAGATATTTTTGCAGAATGTATATATACATTCCATTCATGGGAGAGGCAGGCTCCCACCTACATGTGGTGCAAATGAACACAAGGCAGGACAGGCAGCAAGCAAACAAGAGCAGCAGCAAACAATTAAGTTGGCTGAGTTTAAGCATTTTGTCAAATGATTTTGACCAATAGCAACAATTGAAAACATCCCTAAGGATAAATCTAGGCCATTTTGATTTTAAGAAAAAGAGTGCTGGTAAAGGGCCTTACAGGCCAGATGCACATTTTTGAGGATGTCTGTAGCAAACCATAGAATACCAACCATTGCAGAAGTGTTTGTTTGTAGCAGTCAGTTGATAATATGAAAACATAAACAGCAACCTCTGCAGAAGTGTTTGTTTGTAGCTACTAGGTGGAGTTCTGTGATATGTAATCTTGAAAAAGCCTAGGTCTGCATTCTTTTGAAAGCAGGAAGGAGATAAAGGAGAAGCAGAAGTATCCTGACTTCAGATCAATAAAGCAATTAAGGAAGGCCTGCTGATCAAAGATGACAAAACCCTGTGAGGAAGACTGCTGGCCTTCATATCAGATGACCACCCAAGACCATTGCAGGGTTGGAACCAGGGTGGAGAATGGGAAAATACCTATGTTAATGAACTCCAAGAAATAATTGTAATAACTCTACCTCTTATTATGAATATGTATGCTCTTGTAACAAAAATTGTGGCATCTGCCAGCGTGTGGTGTGCACAATTGGTGGAAGTGTACCCGGCACTGTAATAAGCATATCTACTTCATAACTCTCCATGAGTTTTGGGGTTTGTTTTGCAGGTCAATTTCACCAAGAAAGGAAGACACATATGTTCAGCATTATGACCTGTGTTTACCAGAAACAAATAATTGTTTTGGAAAAGTCTTAAGAATATCTGTTAAAGTATGGTTTAAAAGCCTTTATTTAGCTCATTGTCTTAAAGGTCCTTTTGCTTATATCAGTTTGATAGATGCTGAAGCTGAATTGGGCACCTTTCTTTTATAAATATGGCAACATGAGTTCTTAGAGTCTTAGAGCACTGTACACATGAAAATAAGTATAACTGTTTCCCAAGGTTCTATAAGACAAAAGCATTCTCAAATGTATATGACAGTAAATATGAATTGGCTTTACTCAATATAATCTGTCTTCTGTTCTTTTGTTCAAAATAACATCTTCTGTCCAAAAAAGTGACGGTAAGCAGTAAATGTAAGATAAAATAATTATATACCTTTTTTTGTTGGGTCATTATTCTCATAATCCCCCTTTTCTTAATTTCTATTTTATTTTGTACTTTTCTTTCCATTAGAGTTTTAGATTGCCAGTATTTTCTTTACCATGTTGGATATTCAGAAAGACAAGTGTGGGACATAAGCTGTAGCTAGACTGCAACTTTTTTTTTTTTCAAAGCAAGATTTTCAGCAGTACAGCTATTTGAAGTCACTCAAGGTGAGCACACAGGTGCAAATTTGTTTCCACCTCCCTAACAGTGTAGAAGAAAATGACTGAGTTTGACTAGTATTAAAGATAATCTTCAACCCTATGTCCTCTTATTTTGCTTGTCATCTTTGCTTGCACCACAGGTGGAGATTCATTGAACAATGTGCATTCTAATGTAGACTGAAAGAAAATTCAGTTTTGCCTGAGTTAGTGAGAAATTTCAAGCTGGACCTCCAAAGAAAATTGTCATTTTAGTGGATTGCCTTATTCCTTCAAGGAATCCCTTAAGCCAAGTCTCTCTCACTTTGGTAAATGTCCTCACTTTTATATTGTTTACCCATATTTTATTATTCATGTCTCCTGTATTCTCTCCATCACCCTCTCCTGGTCCTTTAATTTCTACATTTATTGTCCTGCTCTGAATTTTTTTCCTATAAACAGATTGCTGAAGAGAGGAAAGTTAAGAACATATTTTATGTTTATTAAAATCCAAGTGCTGCAGTAAGACAAACTACAGAGTCACTACTAATTTTGTCTTACTGAGTTGTCATTTGTAAAAAAGACTTAATTTTTCTGTATGTAAATCTGTGTCCATGTAGTAAGGTTGCAGATGACACCAAGTTTGGAGCAGGTGTGGAACTGTTGGAGGGTAAGATGGCCCTGCAGAGGGATCTTGACAGGCTGGATGGGTGGGCAGAGGCCAATGGGATGAGGTTTAACAAGTCTAAGTACAGGATTCTACACTTTGACCACAACAACTCCAGGCAGTGCTACAGGCTTTGGACGTAGTGGCTGGAGAACAGCCAGGCAGAGAGGGACCTGGGGGTGCTGGTAGGTAGCAGGCTGAACATGAGCCAGCAGTGTGCCCAGGTGGCCAGGAGAGCCAATGGCATCCTGGCCTGTATCAGGAACAGTGTGGCCAGCAGGACAAGGGAGGTTAGTCTTCCTCTGTACTCGGCACTGGTCAGGCCATACCTTGAGGCCACTCAATTTAAGAGAGATGTTGAGGTACTGGAATGTGTCCAGAGAAGGGCAACGAAGCTGGTGAGGGGCGTGGAGCACATCTCTGTGAGGAGAGGCTGAGAGAACTGGGATTGTTTAGCCTGAAGAAGAGGTGACCTCATTGCTGTCTACTTGAAGGGAGATTCTAGCCAGGTGGGGTTGGTTTCTTCTCCCAAGCAACCAGCAACAGAATGAGGGGACAGTCTCAAGTTGTGCTGGGGGAGATATTAGGAGGAAATTCTTCACAGAGTGATTTGCCATTGGAATGGGCTGCCCAGGGAGGTGGTGGAGTTGTTGTCCGTGGAGGTGTTCAAAAAAAGCCTGGATGGGGCACTTAGTGCCATGGTCTAGTTGATTGAATAGGGCTGGGAGATAGGTTGGACTGGATGATCTTGGAGGTCTCTTCCAACCTGGCTGATTCTATGATTGATTATATGATGCTATACAATAATATATGTAGGTGATAACCTACACCTGTCCAGTATATATCATTAAATTCAAGTGTGTATCAGTCACTTCCATAAGTGCTTTGGAAGCAATTTGAGAACTACAGGAAGCTGGGTATATTCAAACAATTTTCTCTATTCTTGTTGATTTCACTCTAAGTAATGCCTTGAAGTTGCTTCATTCACTGAGAAAATACACACAGAAGCATTTTTCAGTCCTTACTATTTTAAAGCATTCTTTTATACTCTTGAAGAGTCCAAATCTCCAAAAACCTTCATCCTATTAAGCTCAGATACAATTATCAGCACGGCATCATGAGCACCCTGAAAATTTCACAATACAAGGGCAAAATTCACTGCCAGGTTATTTCACAATTTATTGTCAAGTTTTTGCTTTCCAGTGGGAAAAACATAGGAATGAGGTGTGGGTGATTCTGTCCTGTCTGCTGCTGTTGATCTTCTTCTTCTTTTTTTTTTTTTTTTTTTTTTTTTTTTTTTTTTTTNTTTTTTTTTTTTTTTTTTTTTCCTCTGCAAGCTGCTCTGAGTGCTTGACAACTGTAGCAGCTTGACACATTGTGAGAAAGCCGAAATGCTCAGCAGTCCATGATACTTATTAATGCCAGAGTTTAACTGCAGCATACTAAATTTCCAAAAGCTGTTTTTAGCAATTCTTTTGTTGTTGAAATGAATGATATTAATACAGTGTTATTTCAACATGAAATCTTGTAGTGTTCTCACAAATACTTGGAACAGTAAAGGGAAGTTCTCAACATGCTCCTCTGCCCACAAAGTTATTATTATTTCCAGAGGGACTTTAGAGCTGCTTTCCAATACCTGAAGGGATCCTACAGGAAGATTGGAGGTGTCAAGATGAGGGAAAGTAGGTTTAGACTGTTCTTCAGTAGGAGGGTAAAGAGACTCAGGAATAGGCTGCCCAGGGAAGTTGTGGATGCCTCCTTCCTGGGAGTGTTCAAAGCCAGGATGGATGAGGCCTTGAGCAGCTGAGTCTATGAATGCTAACATGCTAACAATTTCTGTTGCCTTTTACCTTCTTGTTACCTTTTCTTCTTTCTCTTAGTTTTCCCTATTGGGGAATGGGGTTATGGCTGGTATTAGAGAAGTCTCTTCAACTGTTCGTAAGAGGTTGTGCTGAAATAATCTTGTGGTTTGCAAAGTAGGTGGGGTTAAAGAACTCAGAATAATAGAATTGTTGCTTTTTTTTCCCCTTTCTTAGCAGATTATTTTTTTTCTCATCAAAGCTGCCTTCCTCAAACTAATCTGTTTCAGAATACAAGTTAAGCCTTTGTGAAATAAGATGGTTTTCTACTTTAATAGTAGATGCAGGCAGATTTTGCTAATGAATTCAGGCTATTCATTGGCATGTAGTGAATTTATGTCTCTGTGCAGCTTCTAGTGAGATGGCTATGTGTATGCTCCTTATGGATTTCCAACCTGTTTGATTATTCCAATTTTTGTTCTGGTTTTGTTTCTCTGTGCTTGATCATTCTACAGTAGACTGCCTCCTGTAACAGCCCCAAATTTTGCTTGAAAAATGTTTAATTTTAAAAGCCAAATGAATTAAGGATTTTTTTTTTTTTTTGGGCTGTTATGGTGTATCTCCTCTCACAGCAACACTGTTCGGTGAATATGTGATTAGGTTACAGTGGAACACTATGAAACCAATTGAAGTAGTTTCTGGTAATGCAAAACTAGAAAAACATTTGTTTTCGAGGACTATGTTCTTCTGTTATAATACATTAGACATCTCTTATCTGAGCTAATTAGAATAAATTAGGTCAACTGTTTATGAATAATTGTTTGCCTACACTATCAGTAGCCACTGAGCAAAATTATTGCCTCTATATCAATCATTTAGTTCTATTTGGTAAGTTTAGTTGAGAGGTATCCCTGCCCATGGAGTGGAGGAATAAATAACCTCCAAGGTTCTCTCCAACTAAGCCATTCTATGGCTTTCTACATTTGTGAAACTTAAACATTGCTTGAATGCTCTGTTATCTTTGATGTCAATTTTATGTCTATATATCCCTTCTGCCATGATTGTGGCAGTGGGACCTTTCACAGTTCTGTCTTACTTACATTTGATCTTCGGAGGAACTCTATTGCCCTTTTAAAAGACATAGCTGTAGTTGTGGCAAAGATGGATGAAACAGCAGAATGATTCCAACAGTGCAGGGGCAAGGATTTGCCATCATCTCACAGATATTTTAACCCTTGGGTCATTCTTCCCTTTCAGGAATGATGTGACACTGGGAGATCTGGTTAATAATACTCTTTGCTCAGATGGATTTGCTGTAGCAGTGTTCAAAAAATTTATGCAGAAATAGTGGGATGTGTTGAAAAGCAAAGCTAAGACATTTTTACAAACTAGAAACCTATGCTAGCATGCCTTCTTCAGCATTCCTAGGGCTAACAGTAAAGAGAATTCCAGTGTATACAAGTAGTTTCCAGAAAAATGAACTACTGCAAACTGAGTAGCTGGAGTGAATGACAGAAAGAGAAAGCATGAAATGGTCACAAGTAGTGCACTAATTCTCCATGTGTATTTTGACACTTAGCTGTGATGTCACCTCATCTGCCTTTATTCAGGTAAATAGGCAGCATAATATTTTGCAATTGATGTGACTATGAAATATAGGCAGACTTTGAAATTCCTGTTCTCATCTCTGAAAAGATAATTCTAAGATAAAGATAGGACTAACTTTTGTGCATGTTAAATGGCTTAGTTTTGTATTAATGGTTTTGTTTATATTAAACTGGTTTAGTTTTAAATATTATGCATGTTTCTTACAGAGTAGTTACTTAACCTAAAGTTAAATATATTATCGGCTGCCCTTCAAAGGACAAGGGTGCCCACTTCACAGTCACCCCACTAGAGATTCTGAGTTCCCATCACTGTGCTCACCTTCTACTTGAAAACCTTCCTTAACATTTTTTTTTGTTGTTTCTCTTCTTCACTGTGTTTTATTTTCCTTCCTCCCCCTCTTAGTAAGGATCTTGTCTATCATTTGCTCATGCTGGCTTCAAATTGCCTGCCAAAATTGCCTGTGTACAGCAGTTCAAAATGTATTTCTGGGTATGTATTAGGTTTTTCATTAGGTTTCTTATTTATCTCTGTGCTATAGGTTTGTGAAAATTCTTGTGTCATGGGAGGTTTTTTTCCATATCAAGAATTCTGTGTTGCCATCATTTTTCTTTTCTCTTAAACTAGATTTTCTCACTTTCCCTTCCAATGAAACAAATATAATAAATTTTCACAGTGTTAGGCTACAAAATAGTTACCAAGCATTTGTTATTCTGGACTGTTTAAGTGGATGTCAGTGTGAGCTTCAGATAATTACAGAGTTGTGACTAGACTATATGTCTGCGCTAAAAGCTCAGAAATTAATATAATTTTTACCTGAACTTAGATTGTTCCAGAGGAATCTATGATGCACTGAAAATTTTCTAAATAAAGATAGTGAATACAGACAACAAAGCAGGGTGAGCCAGGCTCCAACACAGAATCACAGAATATATCTGGTTTGAAGAGACTCCAAAATTTATCCAGTCCAACCTTTGACCCATCACTGAAGGGTCAACACTAAACCATGTCCACAGGCTGCTTGAACAATCCCAGGGACAGTGACCCCATCAGTGCCCTGGGCAGACCGTTCCAATGTTTGAGAACCCTTTCAGTGAAGAAATATTTCCTAATACCCAGTCTGAACCTCTCCTGGTGCAGCTTGTAACCATTTCCCCATGTCCTGTTACTTGTTGCCAAGGAGAAGAGGCTGCCCCCTCCTCCCTCCAGCATCCCTTCGTGTAGTTATAGAGAGCAATGACGTCTTCCCTCAGCCTCCTCTTCTCCAGACTGAACAACCTCAGGTCCCTCAACTACACCTCATAGGGGTTGTAGCCTTAGACATTAGCTATTGTTTTAGTTTCCTCCAGCCATTTCCTAGATAAGATGAGCAACCTAGAAAAATCACAAAGATAAATTAATTTAGAACAAAATTCAGAAATTAATTTCTATTAAGGATAGCAATTAACTCTGTATGTGTGCTGCTATGAACAGAAATACTCTACAAGCATATGGAAGCTGTTCTTACCTTGGTCCTGTGTTGAGCTCTGGATGTCTCTCTGATGAGGAGATCTTTCCCAGTTTGCCTGTTACTTTGGGCTACCTCAAGGGATTAAAAATTCACCCACATCTTCTGACAGCCCTACAGAAGTCAGATGGCAAAGTTTACAAATTCCTTGCTCTTTTGCTTTTGACAAATACAGGGTTCATAAACAGTAGTGATAGTCTTCAAACTGCATGGAGTCATGTGGGGTCCCACAGGGGTCTGTACTGGGACAAGATCTGTTATATATATTCAGCAATGACCTGGATGAGGGCACAGAGTGCACTGTCAGCAAGTTTGCTGATGACATCAAACTGGGTGGAGTGGCTGCCATAGAAGTTTGTGCTGCCATTCAGCCAGACTTGGACAAGCTGGAGGGCTGGGCAGGAAGAAATTGAATGCAATTCAACAAGGGCAAGTGCAGAGTCTTGCAATTGGGAAAGAACAAACTCAGGGATCAGTATAGGTTGGGACTGACTTATTGGAAGGCAGCAAAGTGGAAAAGGATTTGGAGGTCCTAGTTGATGGGAGGCTGACCATGATCCCGCAATGGCCTCTTGTAGTCAGAAAGGGCCAATGGCATTCTGTGGTGTATTAGGACTGTGGCAAGTAGGTCAAGAAAGATTCTACTGCCCTTCTACTCTGCCCTGGTGAGGCCACATCTGGAATATTGTGTCCAGTTCTGGGCCCCGCAGTTCAAGAGGGACATAGAACTGCTTGAGAGAGTCTAGTGCAGAGCCACGAATGTTAGAATCAGTTAGGGTTGGAAGTATCATCTAGTATCACAAGTATCATCTAGTTCCAACCTGGAACTGGTGCTCTTCAGTTTGGAGAGAAGGAGGCTGAGAGGTAAAGTGATCAATGTTTATAAACATGTAAACAGTGATTGCCAGGAGGATGGAACCAGGCTCTGTTGAGAGATGCCCAATGACAGGACAAGGAGCAATGGGTGGAAGCTGAGGCACAGGAAATTTCATTTAAACATGAGGAGGAATTTTTTTCCCTGTGAGTGTGACAGAACACTGGAACAGGCTGCCTGGGGGGTTGTGAAGTCTCCCTCTCCAGAGATATTCAAAACCTGCCTGGATGTGTTCCTGTGTGATCTGGTGTAGGAAATCCTGCTCTGGCAAGGGGGTGGGACTCAATGAGCTTTCAAGGTTCTTTCCAGCCTCTGACTTTCTGTGTGATTCTGTGCGTGTGTGATCAAATTCTGGGTTTGCTGCTCTCTATTGATTAATTTGTGTCATAATAAAGGCCCTTATGTGATGGAGAATAACTACAGAATACAGATAAAAATAGATCTTTACTAATAGCAGTTATATTGAGAACCACATTAAAGGAGAAATAATAAACAATTAGTCATGTAACTTTCAGATTTCTAGTTCAATGGCTTAGATATAATTGTGTTGCAATGACATTTAACATGCTTAGTGATTTATCGATTTAGGTATTCTGCTGTACTCTTAGAGCTAACCAATTCTCTTTTAAGTTCAGACAGTAAGAACAGCAATGGGAGCTCTGTGAAAGGACAGACAAACAGGGAATTTTCTATTCCTCGACATGTACTGTTATTTTTCTCATTTAACCTCAGAGTAATAATGAAAAATCGTTGGCATCTATATTTTTTACAATAGGTTATTTACAGGTTATTTTAGAGATATTTACAGTAATCTGAAATTTATTAGAGTATTTTGTCTTTTATCCTGTTAGAAATACAACTGAGACAATGTATATTTTAGAGGACATGCTAGTGACAAATGCCATTAGCCATGGCATTTAGATTGAATGGTCTTAATTTTTTTTAAAATATAATACTTACTTTTTATGTATCTTAAGTAACTTGCAGTGTAAATTAAAAAAAAAAAAATAGAATCATTTAGATTGAAAAAGACCTTCAAGATTGTCAAGTCCAACCATTAACCCTACTCTATGAAGTTCACCATTAAGCCACGTCCCTAAGCATCACATCTACCATCCAGGGATGGTAACACAACCATCTCCCTGAGCAGGCTGTTCCAATGCCTGACAACTCTTTCAGTGAAAAAAAACTTCACCTAAGGTCCAGCCTAAGCCTCTGGTGCAGCTTGCGGCCATTGCCTCTTGTTCTATCACTCATCACTTGGAAGAAGATTCTAACACCAACCTCATAATGTTATAATTAGGGTGAATTAATTATAAACTTAGATTTTTTGCACTACATTTTAGACTGTCTCTAGTTGCTACTTGATTGTTAATACTCATCAATTACCATCACAAATAATATTTTTCTTCCTTTTCATAGTAGAGTTCTAAGTAAAATGATTAATAAATTTCCTAATTTTCTATTAATTCCCTCTTATTTGGAACTGTTGCTTCTTGTCAACAATTTCAGCAATCTGTCCTACAATGAAGTTGCAAGTAAAATTGACATTTGGTGCCATGAAGTTTGAATATTAAGAATTTTCGTAGCATTTACGTACACAAAAAATAATAACCTTTTGTATCAAATCCAATAGCTGTTACTGGAGCATTTGGAGTGCCTTGTCTCAAGACACGAAAGGTCGCTGAGGATGACAGTGGTGAAACGGCAAGCACAGTCTCCCTCAGGAGTTTCCAGTGAAGTTGAGGTCCTCAAAGCTCTGAAATCTCTGTTTGAGCACCACAAGGCTTTGGATGAAAAGGTAAAGTATGGAAAAAACTAAATATACTCTTTAACTTCCTTGTCTGTGCCTTGGGATGCAGGAGAGCTACTGGTTTTTTTATTTACTTCTTGGAAATATGTCCTATACTTGCAGTGTTTGCATGTGTCCAGAGAACAGTAAGCAAATCTCGCCTCTACCACACATATTTTTTATATTTAGCAGTAAGTAAAGAAGACACCATGAAATTTATTGTCTGTATGACATGCTTTTAAGTTACTGCTGAGAAAATGTAGGTGACTCAGATTTTAAAAGCACGCAGTGTAAAAAAGCTGAGAAAATATAAGTTCTTCAGATTTTAAAAACAGTGTCAAAAAGCAGAGTGAAGTGTTTATAGCTACATAAAGGAACTTGCCTCTTAGGATGTTTTCCTCCTAAAAACTTCTTAAGTTTCAGAGTGTTTACTACATAAGCACAGTGACCCTCTACAAGTATGAGCCTGAAGTAGGTAGTAGATCCTTCATTGTCAGAGATAATAAAGGGCTTGAAGATTCAAGATTAAGAGTACTGATAACTGCATCTAGTTATGCTAATTAAAAGAGGCTTTCCACTGCATTCCTCCTGTGTCTTGTGCTGGGATGACTTTTCTGTGTGAATGAAACTTTGGGCAATTGCAAGGTATCAACTTGATCAGTGTTCACATGAATTCAGAAATCCAGTTCATGCCTAGAAATTCCATGCTCAGAAGACAATGTGTGTGAATTAGTAAGTACCTCAAAATGACACATGCAGGGAGCATGTGAGAAGCACTGCTCACAAGGAAAGAACCTTTTGGGACCTATGTTGGCTGGTTTACTTGGGCTCATTGCTGTGGGTGAGCTGCTTCTCTGTTTGTGATGGTTGGGTAAACAGGAGAGACATTGTGCAGCACTGCATTTGAGACCTCATTGAACTGTTGAGCTGCACGATGTAGAATTAGTTCAGTGATCTCACAGTAATAAACCTAAGTTTTTTTCAAATTCAGAGGCTGTAACAGAGGGTATTAATGAGAGATGGAATTTTTTCAAAACTAATATTGTTTATTAGTTTTGATATTCAGGACTCTCTCACCACCTTCCCAGTAATTTTTAATAATAACTGAAATAATAATGGAAACATTATACAAAGGAATAACGGGATCTAGAACAAATAACTAGTAATGATACAACATTAAGCTCAATTGAACTCGAAAGAGGTGTTCTTGTGGTCAATATACTGTTTGTCTACTAAATGAACTCAGGAAGCTCCTTTCTGTTTAAGACAGAAGGCCTGGATTCAATTAGATTCAATTACAGACTTTGTTAGAGGGGCTTTGAGTATTTACTCACAAAATTAGCTCTCTATTCGTGGGGCTAGCTACAGCTTCTGACAACTCTTGCAGGAGGTTCTGTCAATGTCTTGTCAGGCGTTGAGGGGCTTCTGATCTTCCCAGGCTCTTAGCAGAGGTGCTGGGAGCGAAGCAATCTGTGACCTGGTCCTGATTCCTATTGACTACTAACTTGGCAGAAGACTTGCAGAGGGGCAGGCAGGATGTCTCGCAGATGTGCAGTCTTGTCAGAATGTCATGCTGGCTAAGCAAGCCTATCGTGTGTAAGCATTTGATGCCTATTCCTGGCAAACTCAGAGCAGTTTCCAGGCAGACAAACACAAAGCATTAGGGTTTGTTACTATGTAGCAAGGTTAGCGTATAGTTTAGCAAACATAATGCCATAGAGCACAGCAGGATGCAATGAGGCTGTAGCAATACCAGAAGCAGAGAGCATGGTAAAACAGAAACAATGGTGGCAGCAGCACGCAGTAAGCATGTTGTCTCTACCTGCTCATCTCTTTTATCAATGTAGCCTGAGTCTAATGGGCCTTTGGACACAGATGAGACAATCAGAATGGCAGTTAGCCAAGCATAACTGTGTTAGGTGAAGTCAGGGCTTGCTTTTACTTTTTAGGGCAGAACACAAACAAGTGTATAAACATGTGTGGGTACCCTGTAAACAAGTTTGGACAGACATGGAGGCACCATGCCCCTTTGTCATCCTTTCCCACAGTTGCTTTTCCCACCAGCAGAAGGAGGGAGAGCAGAAAAACACGTCTGGGCAAGCCAGGACATGTTCAGACCTGTCTTGGCCTGTTTAGACCTTCCACAACAGAGGTCAGAAAACTAAGGATCTATCACTAAAAGAAATAGCTCTATGAAAAGGGTATCTGTAGTTATATAGTAATACTTGTTTTTTCATTGGTGATAAAGATGTGAAATGCTATGGCTTCTGAGTCATACTGGTCAACTATCAGGTTCAAAGTTAGATGAATTTAAGGAACTTAAGGCAAATCAAAACTTATTTTGTGTGTGGATGTATCTCTTTAGTTCTGCTCTATTCAGCTAGATATCATGACAGCATATCCACAGAAAATCTAGTAAAGGGAATGCAATTACTTCTAACTGCTGTAAGCAATTAATTTTAATAAGCTTTTTGATGTCATTAAAGCTTACAAAACACTGTTATTAAAAATGTCTTTTGAGAATTGAAAGGATTTCTTGTCTGAGCTTTGTGCTCTTATCCAATGCTTTAAACATTCATGAAACTATAGAGCAGGAAGCTTCCATACTTATATACTTTTTGACACTGTGCTGGATAAATGAGACATCATAGAAATTGAACATTAAATACATTCTGATTATTCAGCAGTTATGCACTTCTTATACATTTTCTGATATGAAGTTTTTACTGTTTTAGGCAATGTGCTGTTTATTTTGCATTTAATATTGTGCTGAATTAGACTGAAGCTAAATATGTTTGCCTATATTCCTGATGATAAAGAAAAACAAAACAATATGTACCAGGATAAAATCAGTCTTCAGTTCATTTAAAAATTGGAGTGACACAAGTACACACCTTATGCATGCAATGCTTTCCTTTCCCAGTGGTAATGACAATTATTGGTGTAGAAAAATCAGTCATCTGCAACCATTAGCAGGAGATTTTTTTAACATTTTAAATCCAGGTTTAAAGCTGATTGCCTAATTTTTTTTTCTTATGTGTTATTCATCTATGTGGTGAATCTTTTTTATTTTGATATAATATTTTAATTGTGAAACATTACCAGATGAATCAAGGAAACAATGTAGTGATGAAAAAAAAAGTGCTACAAACCTAGCAGATATTATTTTCAGGTACCAATTCAATGTAAAATTATAGGATTGTGTTATAGTGTGTCTGTAGAAGGATTGGATTACAGGTGTTTTATACAGATACCTGATAATATAATCCTATCATGTTATACCACACATTGTCAGCATTATTGGGATTGTTATTCCAAAAATAATGAAAGTTAAAAAACTGCATACACCCAAATGAGCTGAAAGAACTCCTATGGCATACGAGTCATCTGTTCTGCACTTCCTTTGGCAGAAATCTAAGTTTAATTTGTTTCTGACATTCCAGAAGTAAGGTGTATATTAGCTCACCTAGAAAAATTTGTTGGAATTCTGCAGAGAATAACGTAGGTTGTATCTCCCAGAGGACATCTGTCCCAACCTCCTGCTCAAAGCATTGTCAGCTGTCTGAGGTTGCTTAGAGTCGTGCCTAATCGTCTTCTGAATATCTCCAGGGAGAAAACCTATTTTGGTGTTCCACTGCCCTCAAGGTAAGCTTTTTTCCCCATAATAGTTAGCTAGAGTTTCCATTGTTGAGTCTTGCACCTGTTCTTCCTTGCCCTGTCACTGCATCTCCAAGAAGAAGCTGACTTAATTTTCTCTGCATCTCTGGTTAGCTAGTTATAGACAGCCATGTCTCCCACAAACCTTCCCTTCTTGAGTTTGACCAGACCCAGCTCCCTCAGCCTCTTCTCGTATGCCATGTGATCCAGTCCATGACCAACTTGATGAGCCTTCACTGAAGATTATCAGCATTTTTCTTGTACCAGGGAGCCCCAAACCAGATTTGGTCTCAGAATTCCAGAGGGAAATAATAATTTTGCTCAACCTGCTGACTGAACAGTGTCTCTGGCCTAATTCTCTCCTAGGTCTTTTCTGCCAAACTGCTTTCCTTTCCCCAGCTCTACCCCTGTTGCCTAGGTTTATTCCATTGATAGTAATGGGAAGCCAATTGGACTTTGTGTTAGTGATCACAAGCCTCTGAGCTTTGCAGTCCAGTCAATTTTATATGCATTGTATAAATCGGATATTAAATTGATATTCTACCCTTTTCTTTAGGGGTACATGAACAATCCTGCACAAAGCTTTGGTAAACACAAGTTTAAAATTATTCCCTGTGCTCTCTTCATCTGTGGAGCAAGTCATCTCATCACAACAGGCAATAAGGTTGGCCAGATGTCAGTTGCCTTTGACTAAATCGTACTGGCTCTTCCTAGTCACCATCTTGTCCTTTACGTGAATAGAAATAGCTTACTGGAAGATTTTCTCCATAACCTCTCAACACTGGCCAGCTGTTACTTCTCTGTATCTTGCCAGGGCAATTTCTGCCTTTCATAATGGTAGACACAATATTTGAGGATTTTCCACTCTTTAGGGATCTCTCATGCCTGCCATTGCCTCATTATGATGAGATAACTAAATTTCTCAGTACTCATGGATGAGGCAAGTCTTCTCCTATTTTGTGGATTATTCCACACTTCCACAGACTCTACCACTATGATCAGGGAGGATTTGGGGCAGAACTTTGCAGTAAATACTGAGGCAAAACCCATGGTAAATGATATACTGATGTCAGAAGAAATAAACACTGCCCCTGAAAAAAAATGAGCCCCAAAATGAAGTAGCTGAAGGGATAACAAGTGATGAATAATCTCAGAAGTGCGTTGACAATCTTATCATGATGTTTGGCAAATGAGTAATAGAAACAAAATTGTTCCTTCATACACAATGTTTGACATGAAAAGCAGTAATTTAGCTAGAATTCCCTTGAAAACACATTACAAGATAAAAATGTTTTCATTTTAAACTTACAAAAGTCCCAAGAAAAATCTTTACATTCTTCCTAAATGATTTTTTCCTGTAATGCCTCCACTTCTGCACTGAAATTTCTCAGGGTGTTAAAACAAGCTCACACACCAGGGTAATTCAAGGAATGCTATGTATACAGTGCTAAAACTACAAAAACAGCCTCATTGCTATAACAAAATGCTATGAAAAATACAGAAGAGACTGGAAGATGGAAAATAAAATATACCAATTTAGGATTCTTATTTCCAAGGAAGCCTGCTTAAGGACAATGACAGTCAGAAATGATACCTTAATTTCAAAAAGCCTATTAGCTGTATATTGCATGAAGTCTGGGTTTTGCCTTTACCTTTTGGCCAAATGATAGCCCACCATGGAGAGATCACAGCCATGACTGCATTATTCAGAGGTGGCATGATGGTCATTTACAGTTGTTTCAATGTCTGAGAGCTCCTTCAGCGTCCCTTCAACTGCTGCAGAATTAAAGCTTGTCATGAGCTTCCCATGCTAGAGAGACAGGCCTGTTTGTCTGAAGCCAATAGGCATGACCCAGTAAGCAGCAAGTAGTAGGAATGTGCAATTATTCTTACCCCATTTCCCATATGAGGTCCTAGCAGTGCCAAATAACAATCATCTTAGTTTTATTCTTATATAGTTGTAATGTATTTTGTGAGAATTTTCACTTTTGGACATGGAGATAATGAGACAGTTAATTTAGATGATAAATGCTTAATATTTTATCTGTATCTCATGGACACATCATTGTATCTTCTTGGGTCAATTGTGTCACAGCAAATGAAATTGATACTGCACTAGCTGTATTATTATTAAATTTAATTGACAGATGCTATTTTTTTTTCTAACATCTTTATATATCTACTGATGCTAAACTTTTAAGAAACCTGAAATCACAGGGCATGGGCACCTCTGCCACCAGTTTGAGGGTTGCCTCATGTTCAAAGTTAAATTCAGTAATTGTCTTTTCTAAGTGTAAAGTTAGATTATGTCCCACAAACAAAGAGCTCCCTTAAAAAAAAAAAAAAATTAAAAAAAAAAGGTAAGTTTTAAATCATAGAAATTCTAACCTAACATTTCTGTTGCCTTTGCCATTGCACAAGTCACTTGAAATTTGCAGCTGTATTCACAGGGATGATAAGTCTGTATGGAAACTTCAGTTATTCACCTCCGGCATTCTTAAAGCTTCAGATTTCAAAGGCTTCTCTTACTGCTGCTAAGCACCTGATGTCCTTGTTTTATTTTTTATTATTGCATTACAAAGTTGTAGACAGCACTATGGAATATTTTGGAGTACTGTATATGAATACACATTGAATAGCTTGACATACAGCAAATGAAGAGAAGATTCACAGGGCATTTTTGGAGTTGAATAAAAAATAGAAGCTCACATCAGTTTCATGGTTGGACTAGACACTGACTATAGAGTAGGTTAGTGTTACAAATTATGCAAAATTATTCATCAATATTAATTTTGATATCCAGACGAAGATTGTTAATAACTATGAAAATTGTTTATTAACATTAAATCTTGCCGGAAAACTTATTTACAAGGTTCAAAACACACAGTTTGGATATTCATATGCACAGGGGACAGGCAACCTAGAACATATAAGAAATAACTAGCCAATATAGTGAACATTAACTTTTTAGGAAAGAACTTTGCAGCTGATATGCTGCTTGTCCTTGAGGTAGACTCAAGAGACTCCTTTCTGCTACTAAGGCAGAAGGAACAATAGAATCTAGTTACAGAATTTCTTACAAAGAGGCTTTGAATATTTACTCACAAAATAGTATAAGACAGTACCCAAATATTTGAAGGGAGTTCTGTCAGCATCTTGAAAGTCATTGCAGACAAAGCAGAGTGTAATGTGGCAGGACAGAGCAGGCCAAAGCAAAAGCAGGCATGTGGCAAAACCCTATTTATTGCTTGCCCAAATGCATTGGCCCCCTTGACTACAGATATTCACCAGTCAGAATAGCACCTTGCCAAACCTGACCATATTAGGGGAAGTCAGGAGCTTGTTTTTTCTTATTTGGGAGGAACAAGTCGGGGCAAGTCTTGAATCCTCAAAGTGAGTGTCTTCAAGCCTTTTGTCTTCTCCCCGTGTTCTGCTTACTCCCTGCAGGAGAGGGAAGGGGACCATGGGACCTGAGCAAGGTAGAATGTGCATCTTTGTAGTGGGTTTGCAGTGACCTGCCTCCCCCCCACATTTTAAAACCCCAGCTAAAACTCAGAAAAACACACTGGAAGTTAATAAATGAAGCTTTATATTTACAGCAATGCAAATATACAAGCAAATATTTACAAGATATAACAGATATTTACAGAAATATACAGTAAAATAGGTAATATACACACCACACCCCTCCCGGAGACCAAAATCCCCAGAAGAGGGTAACCTAACCCCTCTAGCACCTTTCTCCCCTTTCCCAGCTTTATCTCACCACCTCAGATGCTGCAGACAAGCTGAAGATCAGAGAGATTTAGTGGTAAGAGAAAAGGTTAGTAGGTTTAGTGATTTTTCTCTGAATTCAGCCAGCAAGACCAAGAGACAAAGGAAAAAAGCTGCCGGATCCAGCATAGACCCAAGCCAGACTGGCTCTCTGCAAGCCCTCTGGCTATCTCGATGTTTTGAGAACATTTCTCAAAACAATTTTTTTTCTCTGTCTCAGTGAAACTTGGTGAAGTGACACTGTGTTGTTTAACTCTCTCTCAGCCAATGGTATAATTTCTCACTCAAATTCTCCAATTAGCTCAAACCAACACAATCTTCCATGACAGTTAGGAAGTGTGTGTTCTTTATTTGCAGTTCAGGAAGGACAAAGCCTAGAAAAAGAATATTTATAGTGATAATTAAGATAACTATGTAAACCCATTCATTAGAAGCATAATAAAAATTCTTCTTTGGTCCTTGGAGAGAATATTATTTGCAAGTGCTGTTGTGTGGTTTGCAAGGTGTCTCTGGAATTTGTATGCATTACTTGTCTAATTGCAGGAAATGTAGCATGTCCAGATAAGTTTAAAAGTTGGATGGCTATTTGTTACTTGCTGGAAATCACTTGCAACCTTGCTACTGGGAGGCAACTGTTCACAGGTCCCTCACCTGTCCCCATTTAAAATGTGCATTTGGAAAGAAGAAACTGTTTGAAGCAGCTTTGCCAGATCCTGGTTTTGGTGCCTGTTTTCAAAGTGTTCAGCTGTTCTTCACAGAGACAAGCAAATATCAGGTGTGATAGTCCTGGTTAATATTTTAAAAGACTCTATTCATTAAGATTAATTCATGACAGTAAAGTATACCTAATATTCTTGCAAATAAAAAAAATCAATTCATGTCAACATTCTCTCACTATGATTTTATTTATTAGCAGGTAGCTAGGAAAGCTTTTATTCAATAGACTGTTCATGAAGAAAAGTGATTGACTTCTAGAATGTGCAAGTGTTCTATAAAATCTCCTTGTGGACTGCAGATCTGGAAAGAATGAAAAAATAGTTTGGCAGCAAGGAAAAAAGTGGGAAGCAGTTGCTAGGAAGCAGAGAAAAATGGGTGATATTTTGCACCAACATCAGTGCCTTTATTAGATTCCAGGACAGTGCCCAGATATCCAGGCACATGTTGGTTACAGCCTCCAACATAGAATCACAGAAACATTCAGGTTGGGAAGAGACCCATATGATCACCAAGTCCTGCTGCTATCCCTACTCTACAAGGTGCATCCTAAACCATGTCCCCAGATACCCCCATCCAAATGACCTTTAAACACATCCAGGGTTGGTGACTCAACCATCTCCCTGGGTAGCACATTCCAATGCCCTGACCACTCTTGCTGGGAAAAAAAA
>VWZI01008391.1:213570-236038 GCA_013396835.1 Psilopogon haemacephalus
AAAAAAAGTAATGTCCAGCCTAAAGCTACCCAGTAGCAGCTAGAGACCATTGCCTCATGTTCTGTCACTAATTACCTGTGAGAAGAGACCAGCAGCAACTTCTCCACAAGGTCCTTTCAAGTAGCTATAGAGAGCGATGACATCTTCCCTAGGCCTCCTCCATATGGAGAGTGCAACCATTTTCTGTTGTGTCTGTGTGACTGAGGTGGGAATCCATCCCTTAAAATTGCATATTAGGGCATGTTCTGATAGATTAAGTGACATCTAATTATTCCATTCTGAAATCCTACTTAGTAAAAGTGTCTATTTCACAAGAAATGTATTGAAAGACCATGTGAAATTTAAATGGTATGTGATAAACACAGTCTCACTAAGATAACACTGACTTCTGTGAAAACCTAGTTCCTCACTCACTTTAACTTCCACAAAAGAGAAAACAATGCAATATTCCAAACATTAATTTGCATTCATCATATGAAACCGTGCAAGTTATCAGTTAAAAATAGCATGAGAATCATAGAATCAACCAGGCTGGAAGAGACCTCCAAGATCATCCAGTCCAACCTATCACCCAGCCCTATCCAGTCAACTAGACCATGGCACTAAGTGCTCCATCCAGTCTTTTCTTGAACATCTGGCTGGGTGTCAGGAGAGGGAGGACAGGCTCTGTTCACTTACTCCCTGTGATAGGATAAGGAGCAATGGATATAAGCTGCAGCACAGGAGGTTCCACCTCAATGCAAGGGGGAACTTCTTTACTGTAAAAGTCACAGAACACTGGTACACCCTCCCCAGAGAGGTTGTGGAGTCTCCTTATCTGGACACTTTCAAGGCCCATCTGGATGCATGCTTGTGTGACCTGAGCTAGATTGTATGGTCCTGCTCTAGCAGGGAGGTTGGACTTTATGATCAATTTGGGTCCTTTCCAACCTCTGACACCCTGTGATCTGTGATCCTGAACCTCCAGGGACAGTGACTCCACCACCTCCCTGGGCAGCCCATTCCAATGCCAATCATTCTCTGTGAAGAACTTCCTCATTTTTCTCTAACAAGACAGCAACCAGAATCAATACACTTTCCTACACCTCTCAAAAATGAAGATGGGTTTGGGGTTTCTTTTTGTATGCCATAGCATAAACTCAGAGAGGGAATCCAATCAACATATTTTGTGATCCATTTGTGTACAGCTTTTCAGAGGCTTTAGCTGTTGGCCTATATCTCAACCCAAAGGTTATTCAATACAGACTTGCAAAGGTGAGGAAAACTATATAATTATTAACTGGTAAGTGTTGCTCAGGGTAAAATACCTCTTCAAGTATATGTATCAGCATATATGTGTGTGGCATTTATAATCTGTATTGTTTCCTGAATGGTCTGTCAGTGGTCAAACCTGAAATCTTTATTCAGCTTTCGTGTTTTCCCTTGAGTTTATTTTGAAATCATTTGAAGGCTGAGAACAAAATTTCAAGTGAGAAATAACATTGTAGCTTCTGGGCTGTAAAGCAGAGATTTCTCCTTCACATTGGAGAGCTGCTGTAGCACTTCTCTTTTTCACTTGCTCAATCAGAGGTTACCCTCAACTTTAACAAAGCTACCAATGGGGCTGAACATGAAGAATTAGTTGCAGCATTTCCAAAGTCACCATGGTAAATGTGAAGCCGAATTAGCTGTTCCCCAGTCAGATGAAAGGAAAAACAATGTCTTCTGTGCCAAGACAGAGTTGTTTTCAGCTCCTTTAGCAACCCCTGTATTCAAAGGACAAATAAGGGTCACCAGGCTGCAATTTGGATTAGCTCACTTTAAAATGGCAGTGCATTAATTGTGTGCATAGAAAGGAGTGAAGGCAAGGCAAAGGAAACAGCTTTCAGTTGTTGCTTAGTGTCTTGCTGCTCCATGTTGTTACTGATAATAGGCTAAGAATTTTTAAAAAGGATTTTAATATAATAGCTTGATATTCAGATTAAATATATTAATTCTCTACCTGTTTTTTTCAAAAAGTGTCACATAAAAATGTCTGCATAACACCCACTAGGATTCAGTTCTACAATGTGTAAAGGTAAAGGAATTTTTTTCTGATTATGGCTCCAGGGGGTTGTGACCTCCTCAGAAATATGGCCTAGATGGTTTGCAAGTTCTAACACAATCTGAGATGAATGCCACTGTTAAATATCTATGTTGCCAGATTATGTTGTCTATTGCTACATGAGCTAATGCTGACCCAGAACACATATGTCTTCATAGGCATTATTTATTAATTATTTGTATTATTTAGTAATAAAATTTACTAGTAATTACAGTAATGAGAGCAATAGTTAAGTAGATCATAAACATCCAGGTGAAGCATGTGGTAAGAAGGCTTTCCTCCCTGGTATGGCCCACACATTACTACTCATTGTTAACCTTCCAGATAGGCAATGATGACCTTGGAACAAGAAAACTGAAGGCTATCAAGAGAGACTTCAGGGCCTTGGGTCAACTGGTCAAGGGAGTGGGAGCACAGGTAGTATTCTCTTCTATCCCCCCCTGTTGAAGGGACTAACTGAGAAAATGAGGAGGACTCACCTGGTCAACTCTGGCTTTGAGACTGGTGACTCCATCAGGATTTTGAGTTTTTTGACCACGGGTCACCCCACATGATGCCAGGTCTGCTGGCAGCAGATGGGATGTGTCTCTCTCCAAGTGGAAGAAGGTTTATATTGCAGGGGTTGGCTGGGCTCATTAATCTTTAAACTAGTTTGGAAGGTGGGGGAGGGAGAAAGCCAGCCTTACTGTAAGCAAGCCTGAGATAATTGTGGGGTGCCAACTGATGGCAGCTCCGCTGCTATCTCAGGGGAGGTAGAAAACAATGAGCTGTGTGTTGGAGAAGATGCAAGGGGTAGCAATGAGTATGAGCTGAGGGATGGCACACCAGGGTGGGAGGCTAATAAGAGCCTTCAGCCTGTTACATTGCAGCATGCTGGGACACACAAGAATTCTTAAAGTCTTACAGAGATGTATGATGGGAATTAAGTAATAAGGAATCAGTACATGCAGAGCTTAGTGCTAGGCTGGCGCCCATGGAAGTGACTGGGAATGGTCAGACTGCAAGAGTGAAAGCCAATAGATTAACTCCCTCCCTGAAATGCTTATATGCCAATGTATGTAGTGTGGGGAATAAACAAGAGGAGCTGGAGGTCTGCGTTAAGCTGAATAACTATGATATAATTGCCATCACTGAAGCATGGTGGGACATGAAGAAAAGTGTGGCCAACAGAGCAAGGGAGGTTCTCCTCCCCCTCTTCTCTGCCCTGGTGAGACCCCACCTTGACTACTGTGTTCAGTTTTGGGCTCTCCAGTTTAAACTGGGGACAGGGATCTGCTGGAGAGGATCCAGCAGAAGACTATGAGAATGATTAGGGAACCAGAGCACTGCCTTATGAGGAGAGACTGAAGGACCTAAGTCTTTTTAGTCTGGAAAAGAGAAGACTGAGAAAAGGTTTAATAAATGTTTATAAATATCTGAGGGCTGGGTGTCAGGAGAGGGGTACAGGCTCTTCTCACTTGCTCCCTGTGATAGGACAAAGGGCAATGGATGTAAGCTACAGCACAGGAGTTTCCACCTCAACACAAAGGGGAATTTCTTTACTGTCAGGTCCCAGAGTGCTGGAACAGGCTCCTCAGAGAGGTTGTGGAGCGTCTTTTTCTGGAGACTTTCAAGGCCTGTCTGGTTGTGTTCTTGTGTGACCTGTGTGTCCTGCTCTGGCAGGGGGGTTGGAATCTATGATCTCTTTGGGTCCCTGACATTCTGTGATCCTTGGAACAGAATAGATCACCTATAAAACTGGTACAAGCACAGCAGTCTTTTCTGCTTATGAGAGCATATCTTGTGTATCTTTTTTTTTTTTTTTTTTTTTTTCCCAAAACCATAACACACTGCAAATGGTATAAAACAAGCCAAACAACTCAGGATGTGTGCCTAAAGGTAATGCTTTAAGTTATTTTTTCAATGAGTTTGTCACGTTCAATTAATATCAAAAGATCTGTCATCTTGCATGAAACAGACTTAGAACATCTGCAAATGAGGAGGAATAACACCAGGCACCAGTACAGACCAGAGGTCATCCTGCTGGAAAGCATCTCCATGGAGAAAGACCTTGGAGTGCTACTGGACAGCAAATTATCCATGGGACAGCAATGTGCCTTGTGGCCAAGAGGGAAAATGGCATCCTGAAATGCCCTGGTGATACCACACCTGGATTACTGTGTCAAGTTTTGGGCTCTTCAGTTCAAGAGAGAGCAGGATCTGCTGGAGAGAGTCCAACAGAGAGCCACGAAGCTGATAGGGGGACTTAAACATCTCCCCTATGAAGAGAGAGTGGGAGACCTGGGGCTGTTTAGTATGGAGAAGAGAAGGCTGAGGGGGGACCTGATCAATGTCTATAAATATCTGAGGGGTGGGTGTCAAGAAGAAGGTGCCAGGCCCTTTTTGGTGGTGCCCAATAATAGGGCAAGGAACACCAGGCACAAGCTAGAACACAGAAGGTTTCATTTCAACACAAAGAGACACTTCTTTATGGTGAGGGTGATGGAGCAATGGAACAGGCTGCCCCTCTGAGACGTTGTGGAGTCTCTTTCTCTGGAGACTCAAAACCTTCCTGGATCCATTTCTGTGCAGCCTGCCCTAGGTGATCCTGATTCAGCAGGGGAGTTGGGCTCGATGATCTCTGAAGGGCTTTTCAAACCCCTAACATTCTGTGACTCTATGAAATACTTTCTTTTCCTTGTCTGTTGCAAAAGATTCCTGTAAACACATTCTATTTTTTTTTTCTTTATGTGCTCTTACAATATTTGCATTTGCTGTGTATTCCACGAAATTAAAGGCAAACCATGGAATGGCAGTATAGCAGTTAATGTTCAACACGTTTTCACGGGTTAAATCTAACTGTAGTTAGGTTAAATGTTTACTTCACAGCATGTCTCATGAACGGATGCAGCACACATGCCTGCAAAGGGACTGTTAGTGCATATGGCAGATGGTATGATCTTGAAAGACTGATAGAGATTACGTTACTGCACGTATTTTGGTTTTTTTTCTAGGTGAGGGAACGACTGAGGGTTTCTTTAGAAAGAGTCTCTGCACTGGAAGAAGAACTAGCTGCTGCTAACCAGGAGGTAACATGAAACACTTTCTCCCCTTTTGACATTCAATTTCTCTAATACTCTGTCCCATGTGTTCCCTGTCACTTTTCTTAAAACTGTCAGAAAAAAACCAAACAAACAAAAAAACCCAAACAATTTAAAAAAATATATTCTGAGTAAGCTTCTTAGTAAGGCTTGTTTAAGGTGGTCATAGTATGGATGCAACCTTCTGTTTACTGATTTTTTCCCTTCTCCTTTTCCCTCCTGAACAAGCCAAAATGCAAGAGCTAGTGACAAATTCTCAAATTTCTTATTGGACATGAAAAGGTAGTGAAAGAATGAATATGTCAGATACTATGAAAATTTTAATAACCTCAATTTCCACTTTACTATAAAATTAAGTAAATTACACAGGTATATATACACATTATATAAATGTTGACATTGGTGGAGAAAGATTAAGTATGACGTTGAAATTTAGGTGTGTCTCTTCCCTTATCATTGCAGTGCTAAACCATGGTAAACTCTGGTGCTCTGTAACTGCTGTGAACTTGGACAAGGGGTTTTTTTTTTCCCCCTGTACAATGATATTCAGACTGTTCTCTATTCTTTGAAAGGATGAACAGAAACATCTAATTGTATTGCACACACAACTGTACACACGTATGGAATGGAATCTTACACCACAAGGAGACAATTCTTGAGGCTAGGAAATAGAAATAATGGTGTCTGGTGGTCATTAATTGCTGGTCATTTGACATTCCCATCATGTTCTGTATCTCCACTGGATGTATGCTTCTCAAATTGGTAGAAATAAATGAGACAAGCAGTAAAGCTGGATTAAAACTGGTTTGGGGTTATGTACATTTACAGGTGTCATTTTACTCAGGATCAAGAAAGTGAAAACTGCCACAGACAAACTTAAACTTTGGTAGTACCACCAAGTAATTGCTAAAAACTGGGATATCTGTAATTCAGAATAATGTTTGATAATGTCAAATGCAGAGTTTTAAACTGATGTTTTTTCCCAACATTAAGCTAGAAAAGTTATCTCCCTAAAGTACTTTAAAACAGGATCTGCAATTAAGATATTAGTACCTTTTATAAATTATGAATGGGTTCTTTTGAATTATCTATTCCTTCTCCAAAATAACTGCATTGTGTATGTACAAAAATATAATATCCTTCTCTTTTATACTTATAACATCCAGAAGAATTTGGTTCAAATAATTTAGTTACACTATGTTGCATGTGGTAAATACCTTCCATTTAACAGTCTTTGTAGCAAAAAGTAGAAAGCAGTTGTTGTTATCAGTCAAGCCAACTGAAATACATTGCACTTCTCTGCTAACTCGCTTTCATGATCCCGTTAAATCCAAGTTCACTTTACTGGGCATGAGACTAGCTCTGTAGAGCATTATTTTGCTATTTGGAGTTAAAAAAAAACACACACACACAAAAAAAAAAAAACAAACAGTGAAACTATATTTACATTAAGGAGTGAAAACATAGACAATGAAATTAAGCTGACATAGGATTTACATAGACTTTCTCGTCCCAAACCCTTAGAAATGGTGTACAAACTTTGTCTCCATAATACTAAGAACACGTAGGCAGACATTTAATCAGCCAAGCATAATATGGCAATTAATACAATTTGAATAGTTTCTTATGAGGAATTGTTAGAGCTAAAAAAAAAAGGGAATTAATTAAATAATAATGAGAAAAAGAGCTGGATGGAAAGAAATGTGGAAGAGAAAGAGTGGATTATTTTCAAACAGTTAATGGATTTGATCAGGAGTTCAGATAATGTTCACACAATTAGTTATTTAAACAATACCAAATTAATTAGAGAACTGCAATATATAAGCTCATTTTAATGCTAGATTCCACAGTGAATACACAGGCAGTAAAGAGCTTTAAAAATTTCTTGTACTGTGTATGAACATAAAAGGTCAGTGTTTCCATGGTAATGGAATATGTGGTTTTCAGTAATTTCTGTATTCCTGTCACTCAGTGTGCTATTTTCTTTCATATCCTTTTTCTTCTATTGATTCTAAGGGCATGCTACATATTCAGTAATATATCTAAACATAAATCTAAGATAATAAATTTTGTCCTTGCTTTAAAATAGTGTGTGAGCAGGCATATATAACAAGTAGCAGATTCAAAGATTAAAAAATTGTAGAAATGTGTATATTAATACAGCATTTTTCTGTGAGAGCTGATGGCTGCAGCTTTATCATAGAGCAGCAATGCTACTGCAAACACTCAGGAGAACTTATGGGAAATTCCATATGAAAAAAAAAAAGAGAAAAGTTGAGATGCTGAGACTATAACTTTCCATCAATAGATGGTAAGTAACTCTCATTTAACAGGCTTTGTAGCCTGCTACTTGCATACCAAAGGCAATGAAAACATCTTTAACTCTGTCAAAGCTGATTTCAGCTCTAGTTGTCAACACCATTTTATAAAGCACTTCATGGGTGACAGAGAATAGTACTGACTTTAAACTGCAAGGGCAATTGAGATGGACAGGTAGACCTGCTGAAGAATTTCCATTGTGTAGCTAGTATTTATATGTCTCTCTCTATATAATATTTTAAAATTGGATGGAATATTTTATTTTGCTGTACCAGATTAATGGCAGCAGAAGGGATCTTTAAGCACAGCAGCACTCTGCATTGCTGTTAATGAATATTCTTCCAGACTGGGATGAGACAACTGTCTACACCAATCAAATTCCACAGTCATCCTTATTATACTTGGGTTTGATTTACAGTTATCTCATGGTATAACCAAAATTATCACATGATTTTTCTGTTATACTTACACTGGAATCCATTATTTGTTCGTAGCTGGTGGATGTTCTGTTCATCGTGCCTGTGGTAACTAAGATGAATAGTAGATGTTATAAATTTTCTGAGAAAATTAGCTCCTGCTTTTAGTCAAAATTACTGTAAAACCTAGGTGCATTTGCTTACCCTTCAGGTGCTTTTAAAATGGTGTTGGTTTTCATCTGGTTCCACACACAACTATGTTCTCACCAAGTAGTTTAGTCACTGAGCGTTATAATTTGCAGCTAACGATTAGACAAGATGCAAGTGGTACACCCAGTACCAAAGCTCAGCAGCACAACAATATCTGTCGGTGAACATTCTAAAGGACAACATGTTGCTCTTCAGTGAGTCAATGAATATTTTCAAATTCTAACAAGATTCTGCAAGCCAGCACTAATCTGAGAAGATTGAGTCTCATGTGCAAGGGAAGTGGGATGCAAATTTTCTTCCCTGGTTTTGTCATTTATGATCTTCATACAAATTAACTTTAATGTTGAAATAACTAACAAAATAACTACTTTTGTTCCACAGATTTTGAGATGATCTTATTAAGGTTGCAAGTATGATAGACTACAGCACACACAATCAACATGCTAAGATACCGCATTAGCGTCATATATCACCAGGAACTGAAGCTCTAGTGGCTTTCACAAGGCCAAGTTGTGTAGACCATGCCTGTAGTGAAGCTTTTAAATCCATTTCTGCTGCATTGTGCAGTACTAAATGAAAACTGTTGCAATTTCCAGATTTCAGTTGAATTTCAGTTTCCCAGAACTCTCAACAACTAGTTTCCCCAGAAAATGTCTTTATAGCTTTTCCCCAAGGTTGTATGTACAATTAGGCTAATAGTATGTAGAGGGAAAGTTTTGGTTTTTTTTTTTTATTATGGCTGTGCTTATTTTGCACATTGATTTTCTCCTGCCCATCTTACACGTTTATCCAGCACTCATAAAACCTCCCCATGGTAATGAAAATCATATGATAAGTGACATTTTAAAATTGTTTCTGTTTAGTAAGATGTCTTTTCCATTTCCCCCTTGTAAGTATAAAATGTGACGTGGAAACTACAGCTTTAATTGCATTTATTATTTTAAAGATATACTTTAAGAACCCAGAAAACACTGTGTATAATATGAAATTAGATAAATTACTGGTTGGTGTTTATATGACGGTGTACCTACCATAGTTCTTCCTTCACTATTTGTAGAGAATGCCAATGCTATGTACAAATTCCAGACAGCATTACATTGCTTCTGCCACTTGATACACAGATCATACCCAAGCTTCATTTTAAAGCCTCATTGTTAAAATTTACACTTACTTCTACAGAATTTTACTCAACTTTGAGACTAAATTTAACTCCTGGTGCTATCAAAGAACTTGCAGAAATTTTGAACCATAGACCTCTGCTTTGTGGAACTGCATGCATTCTACTTTTGGGGAGGTGGATTTTTCCTGACTATGGGTTAGTTTATCCATTAGGGTGCTCTAATGCTGCTTTTTATAGCATTCATAGAATCACAGAATCATTTTGGTTGGAAGATAATTTTAAGAACATCAAGTCCAATCATTAACCCAATACTGCTAGGTCAGCATTAATTCACGTCCCTAAGCACCACATCATTTAAATACCTTTAGGAATGGTGATTCAACCACTTCCCTGGGCAGCCTGCTCCAATGCTTTACAATCCTTTCTGTGAAGAATCTTTTCGTAATAAACAACCTAAATCTCTCCTGTTGCAGCTTGAGATCATTTCCTCATACCCTATCACTTGCTACTTGGAATAGCAGACCATACTACATCCTCCTTTCACATAGTTGTAGAGAGAAATAGAATTATAGAATGAGCCAAGTTGGAAGAGATCTCCAAGATCATCCAGTCCAACCTATCACCCAGCCCTATCCAATCAACTAGACCATGGCACTATGTGCTCCATCCAGTTCTTTCTTGAACACCTCCCGGGACAGAGACCCCACCACCTCCATGGGCAGCCCATTCCAATGGCAAATCACTCTCTCTGTGAAGAACTTCCTCCTAACATCCAGCCTAGACCTCCCTCAGCACAACTTGAGACCATCTCACTTCATCCTCCTTTCCAAGCTAAACCAGCCCAGCTGCTTCAGCCACTCCTCATAAAACTTTTGCTCTAGACTATTCACCTGCTTTGTTGCCCTCATGCAGGGCATGCTCCAGCACCTCAATGTCTTGTAGTGAGGGGCCCATAACTGAACACAGTATTTGACACTCAGCCTGACTGTTACAGGTAGACAATCAATTCCTTAGCCCTGCTCTCCACTATTTCTGATATAAGACAGAATTCCAGTGGTCTTCATGGCCACCAGAGCACACTGTTGGCTCATACTGAGCCAGCTATCAACTCCCACCCCCAGGTCCTGTTCTTCAGGCAGCTTTCTAGCCACTCTGTTCCAAGCCTGTAGTGTGGCACAAGGTGACTGTGACTCAGGTGCAGGATCCAGCACATGACCTTGTAAAGCTCATGCCATTGGTCTCACCCCATCCATCCAGCATGATCCAATCAGTGAAAGACCTGTGAAAGCATTCATAAGTTATTTACATCACAGAAGAGAAAGAATGATTTGTTCTTTGGGATTCTTTATATTTTATACAAAACCCTCCAGGAAATATAGCCATTTATTTACTGAAGAACTTTCAAATACTCTTAATTGCTTAAGTTTTGCTATGCAGAGCAAGTGAAAAAAAAAAAAGTTAAAAAATGCAGAATTGATGACAGTTTTGACCCTGACCATGAGGGATACTGGAGATATCATTATAGTATCACTACTGCTAATTAAATACTGTGTGAAATTTAAAATATGCACATTTTAAAGTAAAATATCAGCTACCTGTGGTGTGTTCTTTTTGACCATGGTTAAATGCGAAAACATATTTTATCCACAGCTGTTTTAAGGTCCTGTTAGCTTAAGGCACTTTTTGTTACAAGAGATTCTTGGTTGCCTTAGCCTTTGTATGTAAATACATTGTAAAGTGGTCTTTTGAGTAGAAAAGTGGTTTGGGTTGGAAGGGACCTGCAAAGGTCATCTAGTCCAAGCCCCTTTGCAGTGATCAGGGACTCCATTCCACTAGATCAGGTTGCCCAGGCCCCTGTGAATTCTCACTTTGAATACTTCGAGGGATGGGGCTCCAACCAACCCCCTGGCCAACCTGTTCTGGTGTTCCACCACCCTCACAGTGAAAAACTTCCCCCTAATGTCCAGCCTAAATTTCCTCTTCTCTAGTTTCAAACCATTGCCCCTTGTCCTACCACTGCAGGCCTTTGGAAAAAAACAGTCCCTCTACAGCCTTCTTGTAGGCCCCTTCAGGTACAGAAAGGCTGATATTAGGTCTCCCCAGAGTCTGCTCCAGGATGAACACCCCCAGCTCCCTCAGCCTGTCCTCATAGCAGAGCTGCTCCAACTCCCTGATCATTTTCATGTCCTTCCTCTGGACCTGCTGCATCAGGTCCATGTCCTTCCTGTGTTGAGGGCTCCAGAGATGGACACAGCACTGCAGATGATGTCTCACCAGAGCAGAGCAAAGTGGCAGAATAATCTCTCTGGATCTTCTGGCCACACTTTCGTTTGATGCAGCTTAGGATGCCATTGGCCTTCTGGGCTGCAGGCTCACATTGCTGGCTCATGTCAGGCTTCTCATCCACCAAAACTCCCAAGTCCTTTTCCACAGGGCAGCTTTCAATCACCTCATTCCCCAGCCTTTATTGATAATAAGGATTGTTCCAGCCCAGGTACAGGACCCTGCACTTGGTCTTGAACCTCATGAGAGTCATCTGGGCCCACAAATCAAAATTATGTGGCTGCCCAAGTGTCAGGGTATTTTCAAAGGACATCCTGAAAGACTGTGTTCTCTTACCCCTCTCTTTAACAGGTGGACACTTGTAACAAATCCTAAAATACTGGTGACATGTTCAAATTCTGCATTGACTTTTTATCTAATTTGAATGCCTGCCTGTATTCTTTAGAATAAAACAGTATGTAAGATTGGCTGTTATAGACCAAAAAGATGTGTGGTCTGTCTTCATCTGTTCACTTAGTTTCTTGAGGAAAAATGTCAAGGGAGATGGTTTTTATTCCTTTTTAAATCCTGTATGATTCATATTTCTAATCACATCTCTGATACTGAGTGCTTGGAAACATGTATATATTACTTTCCTTTCACTGTTATGGCATAAAGACAATTGTTACATTCTATTTTTATTTTCCAAATATTCTCACATTACAGACATAAAAGGATTAGAGTACTTCAGGAGTTTGCTGCTATTAAGGTAGGAATCAGGTACTCCCACTGAAATGATTCAGGCTACTAAGCTTCTCTGCTGCAATTCTGATGTATTTCTAAGAACTTTGTGTCAAAGTTAGTATTTCTCCTTCATTCTATTTACTTGTGATTTTTTTTTGTGTGTGATTTGTGGCTAGAATGAATCCCAGTGTCATAGGCTCCAGGGAGACCTAATAGCAACTTTCCAGTAACTGAGAAAGGATGAAGAAGGAAATGCTTACAAAGGCCTCTAGTGATAGGATGAGAGGCAATGGTTTGAAATTAGAGAAGAGGAAATTTAGGTTGGTTGTTAGGAGGAAGTTTTTCCATGTGTTGAGATTTCTTCAGTTTGCCCATGCAGATCAGGGCTTTGATATTCTCTAGTTGCAATTCTGGGCTAAGGTTCATTTCCTCTCTGGATTTTTACTCATATCCTATCTGTTGTATTTTCATGTTTCATGCCATCAGTAGCACAGATGGTGATTTTAATACAGATAGAACATATAGGAAAATCTAATTAAAATATATAGGAAAATCTAATAAAACTCATGCAGAAAAGCAGTGTTTTCATAACAGGAGTGTGTAGTCAAAACAGTCTCAGTCTCTACAAAGAAAACAAAATTTCACTTGAGGAAAACTTTTTACTTGAAGGGAAGTATATTAATATAATCAGAAGACGAAAATGGTTTTGCAGTGCAAAATAGCAAAACACTTCATTCTAACTGAAACAAGACATTTCAAATCAAAATTTATACCTTAAGCATGTGTAGTTTTCAATTAAATGCTTATGTACTAAGAGAAGCTGCGTAAAAGCCGTAGCGTACCATCATTTTATTTTTTCATGTTGTTGAAAACAATGTAGATCCTAATGGTTCTGCCAAATCTGTACTCAGGTCCGACAACAAGCATATCTACACAATATATTTACAAGTATTTACAACTGTATACAATTTAGAAATAATACAGAAATCTAAATTCCCTCCTGGACAAAGAAACTGCCCAGAAGGGGCTCATAGTCTCTCTCTCTCCCTTCCCAGGCAGAAACCGAAACAACTGGTAATCCTTACTTGTTTTCTGGTTAGCTAAGGTTAGTGGAAGATTCTAAAGTGGAGTGAAGGAGAAGCGAAAGGAAGCAGTGTCCCAGAACAAAGTGGGACATTTTGGCTTTTTTATTCCTTTCAACAAATTATATAGACCTCCTCATTATTTTCTTTTTATAACCAATGATTTAATTTCTCTCATTAAAATATTCCAGTTAGCCTCAAACCAGCACAGTACCTCTGCTTCTCACTGCAGAACTGGTAATCATAATCTAACTGCTGTCCTTCTGAGCCTGTGTTTACATCTACTTCTGTGCTATTTACTAGAAGACACCTGTAGCTTGACATGGTTGGGGTTTCCTCTGGAATCCTGCAATCAGTGACAGTGTGTTCTTACTTAGAAGTTATTTCTTTCATGCAAGATCTGTTTTATCGTGCCAAAAAGTGCCATGTCATGATTTTGCCTTTCCTGCCTGGTTCTTTGTCTCATTCCAGGATGTGTATACAACAGGAACAAATACAAAGGGACATGTGCAATACTTATATGTTTGAATGTAGGGTCTTCCCTCAGTTCTTTAGGATGTATATTTCAGGCACACTGAAAACAGGACTCTTCAGCTGGAATATATTTAAAGCCTAGAAATGGCTTATTTTGCCAGACTGAATTAAAAATCTTAATAATGTATAATTTAATTACTTACTCAAAAAAACTTGCCGCTGTGGAGTACAAACATATTTTCATTCAAATATTTTTATACTAGTTTGCCTATTTCTAAACCATCATATTACAACACTACTAGAGAGTCCTTGTTTCTGATTTCTGGAGTCAACAGTGGTTTATTCAGTGATATGAATGTGTGTGAAAACACATGCAGGTAAGCTTATATTGTGTCATGCTGGAACTGCTATAAATTGGCAATCATGACACTGCAAGTGTTTGTAGCAAAGCAGTGGGACAAGAAGGAGTAAAAGTTGAAGTCTGGAGGATGGAAAGACTTTCACATACCACTGGAGCAATTTGTTTTCCTCTGATTAACTTTGTAGACTTGAGGAATCTTCCAAGAAATTTTCTCTGTTGTTGTATGACATCCTCTGCCCTTCCAACAGAGAACAGCTTTCTGTGCCTTGGGTACCACAGTTCCTAATTTTGCACACTGCTTGAGATTGTGCTAAAGCAGAAACTTGTGATCCTGAGTGTTTACTCATGCTGCTTCTCATATTCTGTTGATAAACTCAAACTGAGAGGGTGGAGGTACAAATGTCTTAAAGTAATGCAGCTAAATCTGTCACACCACAACTCACAGAGGAATTAAAATTGTAGAAAAAGCTGAAGCTATCCAGTAGGATTCTAACTAAACGATGGAAGTATCTATTGAACAAGATTACTAAAAGATTCTTTTTTACTCATGGAGAAATAGAATTAAGTTTAATATGAACATTTTGACATACTAGAGGTGTTTATGTAAGCCCCGTTCTTGCAATCGACAGCAGGCATTCAGGTGACTCCCACTGAATGAGATTCATCCTTCCTAAACCTACAGTCAGGAGCATATAATATCTCACATAATTGTTTTAGTTTCATTAAAATGCCATTCCCCTCATGGAGAAAAAGCCCTCCTTTTATAGCACCTGGTTTTTACTCAGATTCAAAAGAGGATCAGTTTGTTTCTCATGGAAATATTTGGCTAATGTGTGTCTCATGCTTTATTTTTATCTCCGCCAAAGAGCGAGAGAAATACAGAATCTGATAATACAAAATGCTGATTACTGTTATAAGTCCTTTCAAATGTCAGTGAAATGTATGTGCATTTCTGGCCCTATAACTAAAATAAATTATTAATAATGGCAAGCTTATTGTACAATTGAAACTATTTCAGTCTTCCCTATGTAAAATGTCTCTGAATTCTCTAACTAGTGGCTTCTGAAAGGCTGTATTGAGAGTAACACTAATTAGAAATATAGCTGGAGAAGGCTGTACTTATATTTTTGAATCAGGAAGTAAATTTCCATTGAAGCAGAAGGAAATCACCTCTGTCTCTAAGAATCCTTTATTCCCCATGCTGCATTTATTATTTACCATATATCAATGATGGGCATTGCTTGAAGCTTAGCACAAGCTACTCCTATCAAAATTAAAGGAAACTCAGAAAGTGGACCAGGAGTCTGAATTATGTTCTTGGTAGACTAAAATCTGATATTTAATATTAAAAAAAGGCTGATATGATAGAATAATATAGGAGGAACCCAAGCAAGAAATTTCACTGTTCTCTGAAAGACATCACAGAATATTAGGGTCTAGAAGGGACCTCAAAAGCTCATCCAGTCCAACCCCCCTGCTAGAGCAGGATCACCTATACCAGATCACACAGGAACACATCCAAGTGGGTCTTGAATATCTCTAGAGAGAGAGACTCCACAATATCCCTGGACAGCCTGTTCCAGTGTTCTGTCACCCTCACAGCAAAAAAAAATTTCCTTATGTTTCCATGAAACTTCCTATGCCTCACTTTCCACCCATTGCCCCTTGTCCTGTCATTGGGCATCACTGAGCAGAGCCTGGCTCCATCATCCTGGCACATCTTTATAAATGTTGATGAGGTCCCCCCTCAGGCTCCTCCTCTCCAAACTAAAGAGCCCTAGCTCCTTCAGTCTCTCCTCATAGGAGAGATCCTGCATTCCCTTAATCATCTTTGTGGCTCTGCGCTGGACTCTCCAGCAGTTCCCTGAGGTCCTTCTTGAACTGAGGAGCCCGGAACTGGACACAATATTCCAGATGCAGCTTCACCAGGACAGAGTAGAGGGGGAAGAGAACCTCTTTCGACCTACTAACCACAGCCCTTCTAATCCACCCCAGAATGGCATTGCCCTTCTTGGCCACCAGAGCACATTGCTGGCTCATGATCAGCCTTCCATCCACTGGGACCCCCAAGTCCTTTTCTCCTTTGCTGCTCTCCAGCTGGATGGAGATACAGTCACAAAATTTTGGTTTACCATACTGTTCGTGTAGAAGAACAGATTAAACACAAGTGGGAATTTTTAAAAAGCCTTCTAGAATTGTCATTTCCATCAAAGTAAAACAATAGCAATCAGTCAGTTTAATTGCCATGGGCAGGTTTGTTTCAATACTGAAAGATCACAGAATCGCAGAATGGTTTAAGTTGTAAGGGACCTCAAAGATCAACTAGCTCCAACCCCCCCACCATAGGCAGGGATTCCTCCCACTGGAACTGATCAAAGAAACTAGTTCAATGATTTAAGATAGGGCAAGTTTATAAAACACAGCTTTTCAAAAGCTCACAATCATAGAATCATAGAATGGTTTGGGTTGGAAGGGGCTTCCAAAGGTCATATTTTGAAGTGATCCAGGGTTTTACTCATTTTAGGTGACCATATAACATTATGTGTGTGTGTTTAGGGCTTCTGTTAACAACAAAATGGTGCATTTGATTTGTTAAAAAATTAATTTATGATAAATTTTTAAAAATAAAAGAAAATTTGAATTAATAAAGTTTTTTTTCCTAATTTCCCACTGCTCAATATTAGAAAAAAATACTACAAAAATAAGTCTGTGTAAACATTTGGCCTTATGTTTTTATTAATTAAATGTTTCAATATTTCTACATACTGTTATCATTTTTTCAATAGAAAACAAATTTGAATCAAGATGATTTCAGTAATTATGTTTATATCCTTTGCTGGCAGACTTTTAAAATACAATTTAAATAGCGAAAACGCTAAAGAAAAAGTCAATGTGCAACTACTGTAAAATTTACAATAGGGTTTTGTATAACAAGCACAAAACTAATATTTTTTTGTCTGTTTCATTGTTTGTACAGTACTTTGTACTGTATACACACTGTAGGAAGGGAAGTATGCATCCAGAAGGTAACTTTAATGGTTTTCACCACTGTGTCTTTCCCCACAGTAGACAGGACTGGGTGAGTGCATAGTACCATATTACAGACACATTTTTTCATTTCACAACTTGAGTTATTTCTAAATTGGTTCAGTATTTATTTTGTTTAAATTTAGCCATTATAATGGGTGCCTCTCTTTTAAGATGTCTGTTTTCCCTTCAGTCAAAATGAAATATATATGCATGTCACCCATCCCGTCTGTTTCAGACACAGAGGACCCACTGGCAAGGTTTATCTCTCCCGCACTGGTGGAAGAAATCAGATAAGATTTGGTGTTATGGCGCTTTGAGACAGACAGATAAGTTCAAGATTTTCAGCTCAGTTACTACTGTAATCGTAATCACTGGGTGATACAGGATGCCACAGGTTGAAACAGCATTTACGATATAGGTAGACCATGCTCTGTGCTAGGGTCAGATATGGAGTGCTCACATTTTACAGAACAGGGGAACAAGGCCTTAGAGGCTGAGATTTCAAGCAAAGGAAATTGTTATGGATAGGAAAAGTACCCAGAATGGCATCCTTGGAATTTATGTTATATGACGTACTTCAATAGTAACACCAGCATCTCCCTGAGGATGTCAGAAGACTTGCAGGAAAGGCCTAATCTGTTACTTTGTCTGGGCCCTATCTTGTCATTAATGTCTAATTCACTCCAAATCCTATCAAGTAATAAAACCAGGCACCATCTCAGACTCCCAAATCCTGAGTCCCCCTTCCAATCAAAGTCCCCATTCTTCCTTCCAGGAATTTTCAGTACTACTTATGGACCAAATTTCACCAGAATTCATAACAGAAAAGAGAATGGTTTTAGTTTCTTTCCACCAGCTTGGACGGAATCTCAATTTAATATTTGAATAGGGAAGTATTTTCTTGCATATATATATATATATATATNAATTTGACAAAAACATAAATAATTCAAGTTTGTTCTTACACATCTGGTTGCAAAAAAAAAGTAGCAGTTATATCCCTTTTAATACATGCTCACAAATAAAAAGTCTAAACCACCAACACACAGGGCAAAAAAAGCAGCCAAATTTCATACATCTCTGAATAAAACCATAAGAGGTTGAAGAATGTTAGTGCTTTGAGGGAAAGCCTGGTAGTAAGACTATTTCTGCTCCTAGGAGATCTAATAAAAGCTTTTATACTGATGCTGGAGATATGTGCACAATAGCAAAGAGACAAGATCAAAATTCTGTAAATATAAGACAGGCTTTTGAATTACATCAAGCTGCATAGATGTGTGTAATTAAAAAAAAAAAAAAAAGTGGGATAAGTTGCTGGATTTTTTTTTTTTAATTGCAGTTTTATCTAAGTATATTAAGTAGAATAATAGAATCAGCCAGGTTGGAAGAGACCTCCAAGATCCAGAGGAGGGCCACGAAGATGATCAGAGGGCTGGAGCACCTCTGCTGTGAGGACAGGCTATTAGAGTTGGGGCTCTTCAGCCTGGAGAATAGAAGGCTCAGGAGGGACTATTTACAAGGTCTTGTAACAACAGGATGGGGGGGTTAGTGGGTGTAAACTGGAAGAGGGAAGGTTTAAAGTGGATGTTAGGAGGAAGCTTTACAGTGAGGGTGGGGAGACACTGGCACAGGTTGCCCAGGGAGGTTGTGGCTGCTCCCTCCCTGGAGGGAGGTGTTCAAGGCTGTGTTGGATGAGGCATTGAGGGATCTGTTCTAGAGGGAGGTGTCCCTGCCTATGGCAGGAGGTTGGAACTGGATGATCTTTGAGGTCACTTCCAACCTAAACCATTCTATGATTCTATGATCATCCAGTCCAACCTATCACCCAGCCCTATCCAATCAACTAGACCATGGCTCTAAGTGCCTCATCCAGTCTTTTCTTGAACACCTCCAGGGATGGCAACTCCACCACCTCCCCAGACAGCCCATTCCAATGGCAAATCACTCTCTCTGTGAAGAATTTCCTCCTAATATCCAGCCTAGACCTCCCCCAGCACAACTTGAGACTGTGTCCCCTTGTTCTGTTTCCTCGCAAAAGACCAAACCCACCTGGCTACAACCTCCCTTTAGGTAGTTGTAGAGAGCAATAAGGTCTGCCCTGAGCCTCCTCTTCTCCAGACCTAACACCCCCAGCTCCCTGAGCCTCTCCTCATAGGTCTGTGCTCCAGCCCCCTCACCAGCTTCTCTGGACACGTTCCAGTACCTCAACATCTCTCTTCAATTGAGGGCCCCAGATCTGGACACTGTACTCCAGATGTGGCCTGACCAGTGCTGAGTACAGGGGAAGAATAAATCCCTTTGTCCTGCTGGCCACACTGTTCTTGATACAGACCAGAATGCTATTCACTCTCCTGGGCACCTTGGCACACTGTTGGCTCATGTTCAGCTACTATCTACCAGCACCCCCAGGTCCCTCTCTGCCTGGCTGTTCTGCAGCCACTCTATCCCCAGCCTATAGCACTGCTTGGGGTTATTGTGGCCAAAGTGTAGAACCCTGCACTTAGCCTTGTTAAATCTCATCCCATTGGCCTCTGCCCATCCATCCAGCCTGCCCAGGTCCCTCTGCAGGGCCCTCCTACCCTCCAAGAGATCGACACCTGCTCCTAGCTTGATGCCACCTGCAAACTTACTGATGCTGGACTCAATTCCCTTGTCCAGATCATCAATAAAGATATCAAACAGCACTGGTCCCAGCACTGATCCCTGGAGCACACCACTAGTGCCTGGTTGCCAACTGCATGTGGCATCATTCACCACCACTCTCTGGACCCAGCCCTGCAGCCAGTTCTTGACCCATTTCAGAGTGGATGTGTCCAAACCACGAGCTGCCAGCTTTGCCAGGAGCATTTTGTAGCAGATGGTGTCAAAGGCTTTGCTGATGTCCAGGTAGACTACATCCACAGCCTTCCCCACAATCCCCAGGCAGGTAACCTGATTGTAGTAGGAGATCAGGTTGGTCAGGCAGGACCTGCTCTTCCTAAATCTATGCTGTCTGGGCCTGATCCCTTGGCCATCCTGTAGGTGCTGTGCAACTGAGCTCAAGATGACCTGTTCCATAACCTTGCCTGGCACTGAGGTGAGGCTGACAGGTCTGGAATTTCCTGGTTCCTCTTTCCGGCCCTTCTTGTGGGTGGGCAGCACATCGGCCCCTAGTCATAATTATATCAATTGCATAAAGCCTGAAACTGTAATGAGGTGATTCAATATATGGCCACTCAAACAATTGCAAGTAAAGAACTGAACAAGTTTCAGCAGCTGAGGTACCAAATCAGTTAGTAATTTGCACATTGAGTAAAAAATGGATTCTGAGCTCACACCCCACAGTTTTTAAAAAATTAATTATTTACAAAATACTGTAAATAAACATATAGAGGAAATAGTTTTCCTGCTTTCTTTGTATGTCTTATTAGAGACTTTGCACTATGCCAAAATTAATGGAATCTTTGTTTACAGTTTGTGCATTCCTGTGTATTTCTGTGCATTTTTGTTTTGTCAGATAAGCCTGGTTCAAATGTTGCCAATTTTTGTCTGCTGATTTTTCCTTCCCTTTTTGGTTTTCCTCCACCATTTGGTATTTTTTGCAAGTATAATTTGTATATTTTATATCTTTAATTTTTATGTCTTAGTGTCCTAATACAGCTAGTAATCAAACTGTTTCACTTACTAAATAGGTAGAATTGATGCTATTGCTTACTCAGTCATTTGTAATCATTATTAAGTTACTGTCTCATTCTGTTGTCCTTTTCACCAGCATGGCTGATGGGTGTGGTACTTCTTCAGATCACTTCTTACGTATTCACATTCTGTTCTGAGGTGCATCTTAGTGTTTGAAATTAACGTTCGCTTAACACCTGAATTCAGATGACTATTTTCACATGTACACACCTGAGTTGTAGATTTGGTCATTTATAAAAATGAAGACCAGTTGTAATTTTGAATCACAATTGTTGAATCCTATCTCCATAAAAACAAAAATGATTCAGAGATATCTACAAGTAATGCACACAAACTCTGCTAGACTTTTGGAAAGAATTTATGTGGGTAATACAGACAGGATGCTTACCAAAATTGTAATTCAAACAGCTGGACTTTAGGAAAGTTGAGATATTTTAGAATTCAGACAAAAAAAATGTTGTGTAAGGGTATCACAAAATCACATAATCAGGGTCTGGAAGGGACCTCAAAAGATCTAGGCTAACTCCCCTGCCAGAGCAGGATCACCTATACCAGATCACACAGGAATGCATACAGGTGAGTTTTTAATACCTCTAGAGAGGGAGACCACACAACCCACCTGGGCAGCCTGTTCCAGTGCTCTGTCACCCTCACAGTAGAAAGAATTCCTCCTCATGTTTACATGAAACTTCCTATATCTCTGCTTCCACAAATGCACCTTGTCCTGTCACTGGTCATCACTGAGCAGAGCCTGGCTCCATCCTCCTGGCACTTATCATTTACATATTTATAAACATGAATGAGGTCACCCCTCAGTTTTCTTCAAGCCAAAGAGTTCCAGCTCCCTCAGTTTCTCCTCATATGTTCAGAATGATTGGCATAAGAGTGGAACTTTAGAAATTGCATTGTTTCTGCGTGCCTTTCAAATCCAGAAATCAATGGAAAAACCTTTAAATTTTCAATGTTATAAATGCTTTCCTTGCCGGTCTTAAGAATCATCTACAAAAGTGAGAAGAATTTTTAAGATCAACATATCTGTGAACACGCAAAAGGAATGTCAAAGTTATTGGATATTTTCTTGGGATTAAGCCACAAAAGTTAGAAAAGTTTTATTAGAAAATAATAGTCTACATTTTAAAGTTCTTGAATTCTCAAACATTATTTAATTTTTTCTCAGCCAAAACCCAGCTTTTCATTTCAGCAGACTGATCTTGGCAAAGTTAGGAAGGAGCTGAAGTTAGACTTGTGAGAGAAAGCTGTCTTTAGACTTAAGTATGGAGAGACTAGCACCTCTTCAGTTTAACACGCACTTTGCATTAGACTTACGTGCAAATGTGTTGCTGGTCAATCTTGGCAAATGTGCATAAATAATGTCTGTGATAGTGATTTAGAAAGGAAATCAAAGCATATTGGGGCTGCAATCAGAAGCTGATATGGAAAAAATATCACAGAATTATATGGGTCATAAGGGACCTCTGGAGATCATCTGAGCCAACCCCTCTGCCAGAGCAGGTTCACTTAGAGTAGCATTGCACAGGACAGCATCAAGGCATGTTTTGAATGACTCCAGAGATGGAAATTCCACCACCTCTCTGAGCAGCCTGTTCCAATG